>CM017321.1:8192261-8225908 GCA_006937295.1 Carpinus fangiana
ATATCGCTTTAATCTCCCAACAAATGGTATCAGAGCCACGGTTACTTTCCTGGGATGGGTGTCTGGACGCGTCGGGTTTGGAGTTGTGTCCCTTTCCGCAACTCTTGACGTGAGACACTCTTGGAATGTAGAAAGACTCACAAGCGAGGGGGAGTTTGGTCAATGTGAAGAGACTCACAAGTGAGGGGGAGATTGTTGTGAGTGCACTTGTGAGTGTTGTGTCCCACATTGAGAAAATATAAAAGTAAAGAGTGCTTAATATACCTAAGTGGACCTTAGCCCATTAGCTTAGGCTTTTGGGCTAGAGTTGTGTTCAACTATGTATATTAATGTGCTCTTGGTAAAAACTCCATATCGCTTTAATCTCCCAACAAATGGTATCAGAGCCACGGTTACTTTCCTGGGATGGGTGTCTGGACGCGTCGGATTTGGAGTTGTGTCCCTTTCCGCAACTCTTGACGTGAGACACTCTTGGAATGTAGAAAGACTCACAAGCGAGCTTACTAATGGGCTAAGGTCCACTTAGGTATATTAAGCACTCTCTTCTTTTATATTTTCTCAATGTGGGACACAATACTCACAAGTGCACTCACAACAGAATTAGACGGCCATGAAAAGCCAAAGACTATTTCAACACTTGTACGTACCACAAAAAAAGATTTTTAGAAGCCAAGGAAATACGCAAAGCTTCGCGGAGCCGCTGCAACTCTTGCCTCCTGGTCATTTGGAATACGTAAATGACATAAGAGTGTGAGAATAACTTCAATTCGGTTGCGGTAAAAATATTGGATTTTTTTGTTTATCACTCATAAATTGATATTTTAGATTAAAAAAAATACACAAAAAAATTTACATCATGCAGCAGCTGATTTTCAACTACAAAATAAGGAAAAGAGAAAGAAGAAGAAAGAAGGAAGAAACCCACGACCGGCAAGGAAGAAACCCACGGTGCAGAGCAGACCATCCAGGCCGGCCACCGAGACCCTCGGTTGGGTCTCACTGGCCGTGGGTCTTGCAGACCCACGATTTAGTTTTTTTTTTTTTCTTTGGTTTTTTCTTCTGGTGGGTTTATTTTTTATTGATTTTGAGGATGATAAACTCTAAAAAATGGTTAATTTTTCCCTTTAGGTTTTAGTTTTGAGGCATTAGAAAAAGTTTTATGACATTAGAATCAATTTTTGAGGCATTAGAAACGATTTTTTTAGGCTGGCCGAATCTATCTTTTTTTCTTTTTTTTTTTGGTTTGCCGAAGAGAAAAAAATCCACTCTCTCCCCCTGGCCGTTGGGGTGGATCGCGGCCACCCCCAGGCCGCTGGGGGTGGATCACGGCCACCCCCAGTGGCTGGATCTTTTTTTTTTTTTTGGTTTGTCAGAGACAAAAATGGCCATTGTGGGTGGCCGGATCTCTCTCCCCCTGGCCATTGGGGTGGATCGTGGCCACCCCCAGTGGCCGGATCTTTTTTTCTTTTTGTCGGAAAAGTCTTCAAAGAGGGCGGTAGGTGGCGGCGTCTATTCACCAGAGGTGGGTGGCGGCGTCTGGGTAGTTAGTCATTTATTTGGTTGGTTGATTAGTTGATTGAGTGTTTTGATTTCATTGTAAATTTATGCATTTTTCTTAAAATATTGAGGTGTCAACTTATTATTAGTGGGCAAAAAACCCCATATTTCTGCCATGGTCGTATGGTAGCGGCTCTCTATAGAGTATAGACTAGTTCTAATTTTGGCCCAATTTTTTTTCTTATGAGAGATTTTTTTTTAAAAAAAATAAAAATTAAATTAAACTTTTTTTGAAATAATAATATCTTATNAGTGGGCAAAAAACCCCATATTTCTGCCATGGTCGTATGGTAGCGGCTCTCTATAGAGTATAGACTAGTTCTAATTTTGGCCCAATTTTTTTTCTTATGAGAGATTTTTTTTAAAAAAAATAAAAATTAAATTAAACTTTTTTTGAAATAATAATATCTTATGTGGTGTTTTTTTTATTTGATTTTTTTTTTAAAAAAAAAACCAAATAAAAAAGAGAGAAGGTTCTATACATCTTAAATTTTCTTCCAAAAAGTTAGTTTTCAAATGATGTGTCACTATATGAGTAGTTATACAAATCTCTCTTATATCACTTTAGTATCCCTCCAAAAATGATGTGTCTCTTAAAATTACCATTCGATCAAAATCCTACAATAATTAATCACAAGCCTAATGATGATTTAAGAGCCACATCATTTATAGAAGGACATAAGAGTGACACTAGAATGATTTGTAGTATTACTCGTCTCTATATCATGAGATTTATTATTTTAGAAAGTGTGTCACGAACTAATGGTATTGTAACACATTAGTTGGGAACCAACTTTTAGGAAAAAAATTTGGGATGTGTAACATTTCTCAATAAAAAGAGAACCACATAAGATGTTATTACTTTAATTTTTTTTTTTTAATTGTCTTTTAAAAAAACGAGCTTATAACCCAAGCAATGCGCGGGATTCTTAGGGTTATATTATAATCGTATTTTTCATAAGTATTATGAAATTTACTTTTCATAATTGTAAGAGAAAAACTTGAATTTTGCTTAATCAAAACATTAATATAAAATTAGAAAGAATTGTTAATATTGTTGGTATAATACTTATTAGATTTCAATATAAATAAAATTCAAAATTATGAACATTCGAAAAAGTACTTTGATTGTAGAAAAAAGTATGCCCGAGATTCTTTGTTATAGTTTAATTTCAAAATTTAAACACATATCTATCGAATTTTTCTTTATAAGTTGTAAAAAAAAATACATATCACACTTTTTTAAATAAAAAAGATATATTAAAGGTTATACACCAATATATTACTCAACATATAAATCCGGGTAAATCATACAAAGAAACAAAAAATTTCATAGGCGAAATAGGCCTTGAAAAAAATATCAAATAAGAAGTATGTTATATCAAACAATTAACGATTTTATAAACTAATGGACACTAAGCAAAAATAAGCCTCAAGATGACCGTTGTGACCGACCATAGAACCCTATTCAATAAGTGGAACGCATTAGTTGTCTGTTCTAAGGTTGGGCAGTAAGGGTCGAAGAAGGACAATCACTCATTCTTAACACCAGCATTCTTAAGACCAAAGAGTCGGGCAGGAAAAAAGGGGGGGGGGTGGGGGAAGCTCTTCGTTCCTGGTTCTCCTATAGATGAAAATTAGGCAGTTCTCCTGTAGATGAAAATTAGGCAAGGCATAAAACGATAATTTCACGTTCCCTTCTTATGTGTATTCTTATGTGTGATTTTACACTTTGGTTTGGACATTGAATATATAATTGCTTGTAGGATGCTAATCATATATATATATAATTTTTTTTTTTTGGAAATTTATATATATATTATAAAGATTATTTTTGCTAATGAAATAAAAAATAAATGCCTAATAATTTTGTTGAGTAAAAATCTGACAATCTATGCAATTAATAATTAATATACAATTATATATTTAAAAAAATAAAAAATAATGCAATGAAATTTTTGATTAATAATGCAATGAATTTTTTTTTTCTATTTTATTTCTACATCCCATCATTTAGTTCATCTAATTCAACTATAACATATAATATTAGTCTCCAAGGGGTAGCTCAATCAACTGTAAATCACACCTTATGAAACGGATGTTACAAGTTCGAATCTCCCATCCCCCTTCTCTTGTGTGGACATGTCAAAAAAAAAAAAAAAAAACCATATAATATTATGTTATATACATATTAAAGTGATTAAACATAATAATTTGATTTATATTATTTGTTTCCTTATTTGATTTTGACATTAATAATATTTAATTTATTGCATAATTTATATATGAAAAATTCTTCAAATATAATTAAATGCCATTAATTAAGTTAATTTAATGACCGGTTTTTTAAGTAAAAATCGGTTCACAGATTATGCCTTAAAAACCCGGTTTAGCATTATAATAAAAAAGGTTCGCGCCACATGTCACAATATTAAGACACTTCTGAAAGTGATTCGACTTTTATATATATATATATGATGACCACTAAGAGAAAAGTTTGGCTAAATTTAGGGCTACAAGTTGTGTCTATATCATTTATCTTTGGAATACATAGGAGCAACACATTCCAGCGCACTAATAATCTTAATGGTCCCCTACAGAATGAGTGGCAAGAATCATTTGAACTGCCCAAAATTGTCATCGATAACAATTGACCCCTCCTAGCTACTATCATTTGTTTTTTGTTAGTTGGCACCATCCATTAGCATTTAAAGTTAAAATGGATGGACAATATGGTATGTAAACGACAAGTGCAAATTTTTTTATGTAATTACTACATTACTAGGCTTAAACCAAATTCTTTGTACACTAGAGATCGACCTTCATTATATATATTCATGCAACCCAATTTGATTTAATAACCCTTTTTAATAATCATATAACATCAATTAAACATCAACAAATATTATTGTCCTTTGTTAGAAAAATAATAAAAGTAAAAAATCGAAATCTCTTATGATTAAGATGCGTTACAGCGTCGTGTTCCTTAATAAATTATTTGCCCCCACCATAACATCAAATGTGAGTCTTACATATGTTGGTACCTTTTATTGTGGATTTTTTTTTTTTTTTTTTTTTTAAAAAAAAAATTATAAAACTATGACTTCACAAAATAGATACTCGTGATTTTGCATGTGATTTTACCTCATTAACTCGTGGCCGGACATACACTTGATGTTCCTTTCTACCTGTGGAATACATGCATTTGTGTTTTGTTGATACTTGATAGTCAGCAACATGCGCGGCAGATCCTGTGAGGCGATATGTATTATCTTTGAGAATTGAAGCTAGACTCAGATCAGCAGTTGCAGGATATGTGGGATAGCGATTGTGCAAAGTATAGCGAGATGATCGAGATTCTTTATTTAATTTATCTTGTTAAGACTCGACCATGATATTTGATGGTTATTTGAGATCTCTACTATGTTTGGAGCTTCTTTAATTATTGATGATTTGAGTATATTTTAGGAATTGTAAAGCTTTTATTTCTTTTAAGTCATGCCACTTGAGAGGTTTAGTATTTGCTATGGATATTAATGATAATTAATGGGTTTATGTAAATATGCTATCTCGTATTAATTTACAAAATATTTTTGCTAGTTTATTTATATAGAGTAAATTTGTTAGTTGGATCGATCCCTTGGGACTGATTTACGTAATAAATGAGCATGTGAAAGGCGTGCCAAGTTAATCATAAGTTAGTTTCCATCTTTATTTTGAGTCGAATTATTGTTGAATCTGGCATTCGTCTCAACAAATTAATTTTACTTTGATTTCTTGTATGAGATCATTGATGTAAGTCAACCGTTGATCTATACAATGTAGAAGTGAATCATCCATAATCTAATGCCCGTGGGTTATTGAAACTTGGCTCTAATACCAATTTGTTACAAAAATAACTTCGTAATAGGATAATTTGAGTAGGTTCTTAGAGGGAATATCAACTTCTTGACAAAAACCAACTTTGAGGAAAATTTTCTACAAAGTTTTTCATTATTAAATGACACTTAAATAGAGAATACTACAATTTATATAGGTGATAAGACTCCTTATTGACAAGGACTCTTACTATAATAGATACTAATTAAGAAGCAATAATAGAAACCTACTACTACATGACTTTTGCACCCTAGTGCTACGTATAATCAAAAGACTTTGACTTGGATAGATTACTATGACTGCCATCTAAATATGCTTCTTTCCACTAGCTACTGCCATGTAATTCCTTCTCTTGAAAAATGATGCCAGGAGCAGCAGTAGCTAGCAACAGTTTGCTTAAGCTTCCATGATTGCCTGAGACACCCATCGCATGGTGGGCCTGGAATTGGGTGTTATGCTTACGCAGGAAAGTGCTTGCTTCACTACAGAAGCAACTTCTTTCTCAGACACAGCAGCAGGAGGTGGGAGACGCTGATCTAGCACTTCCTTAAGTTCAATGTTTTTCTCACCGGTACTCAGATTTGAAAGAAGCTCTTTTGGATGTTCTCCAATTATCACTTCAAGAGCCAGAACACCAAAGCTATAAACATCACATTTTTCAGTAGCCCTCATTGTGAATGCTAGCTCTGCCACAAAATGACAAAGGATATAAGGGCATTCAAAACTAGCTAGTGACTGGCACTTTCATATCATAAAACAAAATTAATCACATTTTGTGAGATTAATTAATTTGTATGATTGGAGAAAGTGCAAAGAAAGGCAGTTGCTTGCCATCATTAATTATATCATTAATACTTTATACTGATTTCAATTGCTGAAACGTTCAGTTTTAAGTAATAGTATTAAAAAAATAAAAATAAAAATTGTGCACGATAAGCGTACCAGGTGCGATATAACCATATGTGCCTGCAACGAGGGTCCAATTACTAGAATCAGGCTTCAGAATCCTTGCTGTGCCAAAATCTGAGATGCAAGCCTCAAACTCACTGTTGAGAAGCACATTTTTGCTTGATATGTCCCGATGAATGATTGGAGGCGAGCAGTCATGATGCAAGTAAGACAAAGCATTTGCTATGCTTCTGACAATGTCCACCCGTTTGCTCCAATTCACTTCTTTGGCTTCTTTGTCATTGCTTAGGATACTGGCCAAGCTTCCGCGCTCAATGTAGTCATATACTAGGAACTTGCGTGGCCCTTGAGAACAGAATCCATAGAATTTAACAATGTTCCTATGCCGTATTTCTGTTAATACTCGAATCTCATTCCGGAAAGTCTCCATCTTTTCTATCTCTTCACCTTCCAGGCACCATATTATCTTTACTGCTAGCACATGTCCCGTTGGCATCTCAGCTTTGTAAACTCTTCCGCTTCCACCCACCCCAATACAAAAGTTGTCGTCGAAGTCATTGGTGGCTTTGATGATATCTTCATACACGATCTTCCCCTCAAAATTCAGTATTGAGAATAGATTTCCATTACTTGATGGTGGTTCACCTTCTTCCGGGTTGCTTCTCAACTTTGCCCTTCGGGAGAGAGTAAAAAGCCAAACTACAAAAGCAAATGCTGGCAGTATTACAAACAAAGAAGCTCCAACAATGACAAAAATTTTCCGCACTTCGCTTTGAGCACCATTCTCCGGTGATATAACATTACAGAGCGGCAAACCATTTACTTCTCCACATAAATCTTTGTTCTTACTGAGTGAACTCAGAGGAGCATGGTGATGAAAGAATTCATTATCAGGAAGTGGACCTTCCAGTTCATTGTACGACAAATCGATGGTGGTTAAGCTAGTCATCTGCTTGAACGAAGACGGAATGGCACCTGAGAGCTTATTGTGAGAGAGATTCAGGTGTTCTAACATTATCAAATTGCCAAGCTCAAAAGGTATTTCACCTGTGAGTAAATTTTGACTAAGATCTAGTGAGCCATGCATGGCTAGATTACCAATCTTATTTGGGATAGTCCCATCAAAGTAGTTATTGCTCAAGTTCAAATTTCGCAGCATTGAGCAGTTCCCAAATTGTTCTGGGATTTTTCCGGTCAGCCCATTGGCAGAGAAATCTAGCTCCTCCACATGGGAAAGCCCACCAATTTCAGGCGGCACCTGACCTGAAAGGTGGTTGTCTCTCAGTTGCAGGAAGAACAGATTCGACAATCTTCCCAACTGCTTCGGCATTTCACCGACAATATGGTTGGAAGAAAGGTCAAGCCTCCCAAGTTGATCCAATTCACCAAACTCACTGGGTATTTCACCAGTGATCTTATTGCCTGCGAGTTTTAAATCTGTCAATTTTCTACAGCCTCCCCAGTTAGGTGAGAGCACCCCCTTTAAGTTGTTGTAGCTCAAGTCAAGGGATGTAAGATTTGGATATACTCCCAAGTTCTGGTCTAACATTCCTGTGAGTCGGTTGTTTTGGAGTTTAAGGTGGGTGAGGCTTTCGCAGTTTCTTAATCCTTTCGGTATGGGACCTGAGAAGTTGTTAAAGGATGCAATGAAACGCCGAAGAGGTGATCGTAGACAGAGAGGTGGTAACTGACCAGAGAATTTGTTTCTACCAAGCATGAGCATTTCTAGGGATGAGAGATTTGCTAATCCTTCAGGTACTGAACCGGATAACTGATTCGTATACAAACTCAAATCCGACAGATTTTCAGCATTGAGAATGCCATGAGGGAAGGGGCCAGAGAGGTTATTCATCTGCAAATACAACATAGTTAATTTGCTGAGGTTACCAAGAGAAGGAGGAATAGGACCTGTTAGATGATTTTGACTTAAAGCCAAAGCACCCAAGTTTTTCAAATTTCCTATTTCAAATGGAATTGAACCGCTGAAACGATTGTTCTGCAAAGCTAGCTCTTTCAAATTCGTCAAGAGGCATATTTCTGAAGGCAGGAGTCCGGTGAAACTGTTGTTATAGAGCTCAAGGTATTCAAGCCTTGTCCAGTTAGTGAATAGACGCGGGTCTAGCTCTCCACTTATCAAGTTATCTCCAACATAGAGGAAGGAAAGGCCGGTGAGGTTGGTGAGGGAAAGGGGAAGATTACCAGAAAGAGAATTTATGGAGAGATCAAGTTGGGTCAGTCTCGAGAGTGTACCGATTTGGGATGGGATTGGACCACTGATTATGTTGTTACTGAGATTGAGGTTGACAAGGTTTGGCAAGGAAGAGAAATCTAAGCTGCTAAGCTTACCTGTTAATTGGGCGCCTGGTAGGTTTATTTGTGTGACACATGCAGCCATGTTGCAAACAATTCCGAACCACGTGCATGGGCCTGTTTTGTTGATCGTCGACGGTGCCGGCGATGTCCATGACCGGAGAGATGTTTGGTTCTGAAGGGTGTGTTTCCATCTGAGGAGAGCCTCAGCCTCGGAGTTTGGTGTTGCTTCAAGGTTGGTTGATAACATGAGACAAACAGTCACCAGTGCAAGGAATACACAATTTTCAGGGTAGGCCATTTCTCGGGTTGCAGGAAAAGGAATACACGTAAAGTTAGCATCTGCTCCGGCCTCTATATGTAGACAAAATTCCACCGTATAAGATGGGGGTAAATACATAATTTTCTGTTTAATTGATCAGTAAGAAAAGGACCGCGCGTGGGTACGTAAAGTTAGCTCCTGCTCCTCTTTAGGGGTATATGCATTACATATCATCACAATCTTACGTTTTTATTTTTTATTTTTTTATTCAAAAAAAGATTGAAAGGAGAGATCAATTATAACTCTTCTATTTAAGCGTGACTATAATAATATCAAATTGTGGGAGACTGCTCAAAAGAGACTTAAATGACAAAAATCACAGACTCACTCTTAAAGACCAACCGAATTATAACTTAACCAACTGCCTTGATTAGGGGTGGGCAAATTAACCGTTACCGATTAACCGACCGATTACCGATATATCCAGGAGCCAAACTCATGTCCTTGCATTATCCAAACTCAATAAAAATTCCCCTGAAACCATCAAAACACCACCTCTAGTGGTCATGACAATGTTACGTTGATCGTTAAAAAGTATTGTTGGTGGGATATCTGACAAAAGAAATATCTTTTCATGTTAGAATATATAAAAAATAAATATATATTTTCGGTAATAAAATAAACACAATTTCAGTAATAAATTAAATTGTGACTAGACATTCAAAGCATTAATTATATTTGTTATTTGTGTGGAAAATTGGGATGGCCGTCAATTTCGAGTTTTAGAAAGATGGAAAACCATGGACCATTGTGACAAGATCGACAACTAATTGTGACTAAAAAATTGAGGGAAGGCTTGAATCAATATATTCAAAGCGTTATCTTTTTGAAAAACAAATGTAAAATTAGTCCATTTGAATCATTTACTTCGACTGATAACTTTACATCTATTCTTATCTTCTTCTTCTTCTTTTTAAAATTTTTTTAAAATTTTTATTTTTTCTAATAACTCAAATCATTAATTATATTTAACATTTGTCGAGCAAATTGGGATGGGTCCTTTTCGATTTATGTAACAAAATCAACATAACGTCAAATACAGAGAGCTTATGAGAATATTTTTCTGTACGTGAAAAAAAAGGAAAACAATTTATCAGCAGGACCATTTAGATTGAATGGCTATAATACGATAAAGATATTAAGATTTAGGTAGTTTGATGTATAATCTACATTTACAAGTTGACATTTTAGAGACTATATTTTTTGAATAATGCTACACGTAACACATACGTACTCCCGCTCAATTTTTTGTGGTGTACGTTCTAACATTACCCGTGATCTCCCCGATCCGTCCTTGGCGATGGTATGGCCAGTGAAAGGCCATTGCGGAGAGTCCCCAAATAGAAGTTCTGGGTGTTCGAATATTTTAATAATAATTCTGTTCATAAATCCAGCAATGGGTTCTAAGTGTGCTCTTCTTCTTATTGGGGTTTTACTCTTTGTTGCTGCTATCACGCTCCCTGCACAAGGAAGAACAAGAGAACTGGGTGAAACTTTTAAAGCTGGTGAGCCACTCTCTCTCTCTCTCTCTCACGTTCCTCGTATGTTCTTTATTTGTTCTTACAATAGTTATATATGTACCATGTTATGTGTCTTAAATGACAAATATTGGTTAAACTAAAGAGTAATTTTATAAGTCCTTTTTATGTCTTTATTGTGTTACTCCAGGAATGAAATGACTTTAAAATCATCATTTTATTAAAATTCAATAATGATCAATCACAAGCTTAATGGTAATTTTAGAAGTCACATTATTCTTAAAGTGACACAAAAGTAACTTCTAGAATTACTCATAAACTAAGAACAAGAACATTTTTAATCTACATTCTCAAATATTTCGACATGGTGGCAGGAAAGCCAAGGAAGACTGTCTCCACTGCATCAAATTTTTATCCTTGGAGGCATCTCCCGGGGCAAAAGGGAGCCCCGCGGCTGAAGCCCCCGCCCAGGCCTGTCTAATAAAGCAATATTGGTTGTGTTTCGCTGTGTGTAGCAGCAAACGCGATGTACTGTAAAACTTTGTTACTATTTATTGGGTTTTCTGGATTGTATCTGATGGAATAGAATCCTCTCCAATTCATTTTGGACTGGTTAATGGCCAAGATTTGTTTAAAGTNAAGACTGTCTCCACTGCATCAAATTTTTATCCTTGGAGGCATCTCCCGGGGCAAAAGGGAGCCCCGCGGCTGAAGCCCCCGCCCAGGCCTGTCTAATAAAGCAATATTGGTTGTGTTTCGCTATGTGTAGCAGCAAACGCGATGTACTGTAAAACTTTGTTACTATTTATTGGGTTTTCTGGATTGTATCGGATGGAATAGAATCCTCTCCAATCCATTTTGGACTGGTTAATGACCAAGATTTGTTTAAAGTGATCCAAGGGCTATAAATGAGACACATGCCCATTAAATATAAATAACAATAAAATACTATTTATCTTTTAAAATTAATTAAAAACTAAAATAATAAAAATATTAAAAAATATTTTAAAAAAGTCAAGGGTGGCCAGCCAGCCCATAAGGGGTGGCCGGACTGCCCCTGCCAGCCTGTGGGTGGCTTTGGCCACTCCATGGCCAATGGGGGTGGTCTGGCCACCCTCAACGGCCAACAAATTTTTTTTAGTTTGGGCCTTGGGGGTGGCCGGACCACCCCCAATGGCCATGGGGTGGCTTCGGCCGCCCCAGATTGGCCGATTTGGGGCGGCTGAAGCCATCCCCCGGCCAATGGTGGTGGTCTAGCCACTCCTTATGGCCTGGCTGGCCACCCTTGACTTTTTTAAAATATTTTTTAATTTTTTTATTATTTTAGTTTTTAATTAATTTTAAAAGATAAATAATATTTTATTATTATTTATATTTAATGGGCATGTGTCTCATTTATAGCCCTTGGATCACTTTAAACAAACTTTGACCATTAACTAGAGAATATCCAATCCAAAATGGACTAGCTAGAGAGGATCCTATTCCGTATCTGATGGTGATGGAAAGGGAGATGCTACAATGCATTCTCCAACCCATCTCCCAATCATCTTCCCTCTTACATTTTTCCTTCCAGCATGGACTCATGTGGGACCCATCTCCTCACAAGAGAGAGGAGATGGTGAAGAGATGGGTGGGAGAATGCAAAAAAGCATTTCCCGCGGTGGAAATAAGGATGAAATATGTGTTAGAATAAATCTTCTATAAGAAGACTAAAGGTGGCACACCTGTAACATATATTATATGTATAATTTATATTGATAGAGTTTTTATTTAATTAAAGTTTTTGGGTAATTATTGGAAACAATGAATGAATACGAACTGGATTTGTCTCCAAGAAGTAGCTCAATTGGCTGAGATCACGCCTAACGAAACGGAGGTCATTAGTTTGAATTTCATTTCCTCTTCTTGTGCGAACATGTCAAAAAATAAAATAAAAATACGAACTGGATTTTGAATATAAAAATGGTTTGCTCACAAGATAAATTAGATAATTATGTGCAATTTTGAGGATGGCCTAGCTGAAAGACTAAATTGACTCCAAGGTTCTGAATGCCTTTCCATTTAAACCAATCGCCCTTCTATAAGTTTATAACAAAGTGACAAACTAAAATTGGCCTAACTATTGATCGACTACTAGACTATTAGACGTAGAGCTGTTAAGTGAGCGAAGCGTCTTGTGAGCAAGTTCGGGCTTGACTCATGCTCGACTCGAATATTAAATGAAGCGTTTCGTGAACACAAATTATAGCTTGAATATTAAACGAAGCAAGCTCGGTTCGACTCGATTAATCTCGTAAATCAGCTCGTATATATAATTTACTAAAAGTAATTAAGTGAAATGATTTTTTAAGTGAAATGATTTTTTATTGATTAAGGGTGAGATGAAATAGTAGTTGATGGAAGAAGTAGAAATAAAATGAATTCGGCAACACCATTTATACAACACCATTTATTGAAAGGTTGGGTAAACAAAAATGATTACGTTTTTTTGGAAACAAAGATCATGGTATTGTAGTGATTCGGTTATGAAAATATTAGTGGACTACCAAAGAAGTGACTCTTGTGATTTACTAACATGAGATCTTGGTTACTCTAATTCAAATTAAATTAGTCTATTTGGTAATTACTTGGAAATCTATACATATGTATCATAGAAAACTAGGTAAATACAAAATTATAACAACCTTTTTTTGTTAAGTAGGAAAAAAAAGGTTACAATTAGTGGTGGCAACTTGTGCACACATGTTGGGTTCGGATTGTGTCAATGTGTAGGTATAAGACTATATAGGTCAACCTTAATCTGACACATTTAACTAAACAGGTCAAACCCTTTAACACCACAACTCTAATTTTATATTGAATTTGTGTCGAGTTTATGGCTCATATAAAAAATTGCAAGCCATTATGTTGCGTATTGGTTTCGGTTCTTGTCGAGGCATAAATATATGACTATATAGGTAAATCCTAACCCAACTCATTTAATTAAACATGTCAGACTCCTAAATCCTAACTCTTTGATTTGGTATCAAGTTTTTAGATCGTGACAAAAATTGCTAGCCCTAGTTACAATAAATGATTATGGTAAACATAAAAGTTTGTTTCACATCAGTTTATGTCCTGAAGTTAATTATTAAATACTCCAAAAGTTAGAAAATATGTCTAGATGTCAACTTTTAGTACCGGTTAAGATTCATGTACAAGAAACAATGTTCAACATTTTGTAATAAATGAAACAAATAGTACAATATAAAAATATCTGATAAAATTAACTTGGAGGTCGTGTCTTATCAGTTATCACCCTCAAAATATTTTTTTTTTTTTTGTAACAATCACCCTCAAAATAATTACTTAACATGAATCATGAATAATGAAAGATAAGTATACAGCAATATGATTTTCTTCATAATGGAACATCTCATCAATATAAAACACAATTTTAAACTGGATATGAATATTTATCAAATACAAATGACTAATTCAGAAATTTGCCCCGATGTTCACAAAATTAAGAAATTGTTGATTTTCCATAATACAAATTCCCATCCCAACTCTACACTTGATCCAACATACAAATTTGCCCTAGTGGAATCAGGGAAACAGAATTTTGATGCGGGCAAATGGCAGCCATTTTTTTTACTTCCATATTTTGTAGAAACCGCAGACAACAAAACTCCTAACAATGTAAAGAACTTGAAAATGCTTCTAAATAACATCAAATATGGGGAGGCAGGAGAAATCAGCACCTTAACTAACATTCTAATCTAGTGAAACCAGAGTTAAACAACGAAACACACCTCTGAAGTTCTTGGTAACCTAAATCTTCAGAACTTGATGACACGAAAGTGAACAGAATCTCTCTAGTGGTTAGATAAGCTAGGCATGACAAGGACTAAAAAGATTTAAAAAGAAAAATCCTCAAGTGGTTAGTTTATTGATTTAAAAAGAAAAATCCTCGGCGTAATATCTGATAAACTTTCTATTGATGTCCAAAAAAAAAAAAAAAAAAAATTAAATGTCTTCTTTTACGGTATATGAAGATTTATAAGCATTCTAAGAAACAAGATGCGACATTGCTTCCGTCCTTTTACTGTAAGTAATCAATTTGGCGACTAACAAAATGGTTAGAGAGAGGGAGTACTAGAGAATTGTTAAAATATCTTTACCAGATATTACGCCGAGGATTTTGTGTATGGGCGACATCCAAGTGCTTCTTGACATGCTCTTCATAACATTCTTTGGTACAAGTCCTAATATCATTTTGATGTTCTATGCATTTAAGTACGCACAATATATAGATGCTGGGTTGATATCTCCATGAGGCCAGGATGACTCATCCAACATTCAAGATAACCTATAAAAGTACAATGTACAAAACCATTCTTAGTTTAAAAATGGCCTAACATCTTTGATTCTTCACATGACCTAATTTTACCAGCAACGAATGTATGCATTGTTCCTTGAACTTCGTCAAGTTCAGAGGAGTAAGGATACAAGATAGGCAGTCGAGACGGAGAAAAAGAGTTAGGGCCTAGGTCATTAATTTGAACATTATCAAGTTTAGGAAAATGAAGAAGCCTTGTGGGAGGTGATTAGGGTTGGAAAGTGATATATGCATGGTCATTCGCTTGAACTTTTAGGAGAATAAGAATAAGCAATTCCATTATCACCAGCATAAGTTTTCTAATAAATTTGTAAGTCATGCCGTTCGTCCACTTCAGAAATTTATTGTTTGATGTATAATAAAAAAGATGATGAAGGATTAGCCCTTATATATTGTATGAAATTGATTAATTCTAAAAGTAATTTGATTTGAAAAATTGTTGTTTAATAATTGTGACTTTTCCAACTATGACTCTGTTTTTAGTTTAGTGCCTTTTTGTTTAAGTAATACTTGTTTGCTAGGATTTCATGATTCGTTCTTAATTTTTATTTTTTAGGTTAACTTGTGGATTTTAGCAAAATATGTGTACTGATAAGAACTTAATTTGTTTCAAATGGACAAGTGAAAGAATATTTATAATACAATTGTTATACTCTTCATTTATGAAAAGAAAATATATGTATTAAATTTAATCAAGAAATTATAAACTTCATCGTAACATTGCAGATTGAAAATTTATTTAGATGAAAAGCTTTTTTTTTTTTTTTTTTTTTAAAGTATATTTTGAAAGGGTAAGATAGATCATAAATCAACTGTCCTTTTCTTTTCTTTTCTTTTTTTTAAATTTCTTGAAAGGAAAAAAGTGATATTGTGCCATAGTTTGGGTTATGAGCTATTTTAACTTTATATCAAAGATGTAGCAGAAAACTCCTAGGAATATCATCAAGCAAATAGGGCGTCACATTAAGAAAAAAAAATCAAAAGAGATATTCACAAAAAAATGTGTAGGATATGGTTTTGAGAACTCTAAACATTCTCCTCAATTATGATTAAGAGACGAAGAGTGTGTGCTTTAATACCTAAACAAGCTCCTTTTAACTAGGCTTGTCTCCTAGTAGTAGTATTATATTTCCAAGTCAAAGTAGGATTTGGAACACCGAAGCCACCACTC
Organism: Carpinus fangiana; assembly: GCA_006937295.1. Classification (NCBI taxonomy): domain Eukaryota; kingdom Viridiplantae; phylum Streptophyta; class Magnoliopsida; order Fagales; family Betulaceae; genus Carpinus; species Carpinus fangiana. The sequence continues at coordinate 8,208,269 of CM017321.1, forward strand.
CCACATACACGGCCATTAGGTAGAGAATGCTTGTGCAATAAGGGTAATAATTAGCTTGAGGAGGGACCTAATAGAAAAATGAAACTAGCTCAAATAGACCTAGCATTGGGAATAAGAATGCAAATAAGATATTTGCGAAGTGTAAGGAATCGAATTCTCATGTCAAGATCCATTACGAAGAACATGTGAAGATCAGTTGCTATTTAAAAAATTATTTCTCTTTTCACTAACTTTTTCAGACAATGAGTAAGACCGTCATTGCCAAGTCGGTGACGATAATGGTTGGTAAGTTCAAAATTGGCCAAGTCGGTAACAATAATGGTTGGTATGTAGGTTCGAAATGGACTTTGGACCTGCCAATTTTTTGAAAGCATAGGCCTTTGCCCTAGTCATTTGGGGCCTTTAGGCCTAGGTTTTTTTTTTTTTTTTTTTAAGCCCAATTTCAATGTTTGATCAGTTAGGAATTTTTTTTATGGCTGGATCTTTGAACGTTAGGATTTCGAATGGCTCATACCTCTTTTTTAGTTGTGTTGATAATGTCAAGTCGGTTTTAGTCGAAATAAAATACTAACTTTTTAAACGGTATTCTGCCTACCAATCGAAACTGTTGGAAATTTAAAGAGTTTGTCACAGTGTGACTTAATGGGCTGCAGCGAAGAATATCAATAAGCAGTGGATAAATACTTCTAGATCTTGAATTCTTGATTATATCAAAGGATCTAAGAAATCTTCTTAAAACAATAGATGCTATCTAAGGTTTAAGAAAAAAACACCAAAAAAAAAATAACTCTGGGCATTTTTATTCAACAAAACTCATATAAACCAAATATGCGTTTTTGGAGGTTATAAACATGTATTTATAGCCCCAAGACTCATAAATCTAATTAAGCTACGAATTAGAGTCATTATTGCAATTCTAGACTTCTAATCTTAAATAAACACATAAATAATACAAAATTGAAAATGAAAATTAAACCAAGTAAAAGACTAACAAAGAAATCTAATTCAAATAAAATATTAAAAGTTAAGATATGCTATCCAATCTACATCATCACCAACCATTAGTAAGTCGGTGTCGGGGCAGTGTCGGTTAGTAGGCAGCAGTTGGTTTTTTTTTTTTTGCACGATCCTAACTTCTTATGCTATCTACCAAGTAAATACAACACCCACTCTAATTGAAAAATAAAAGGCTGACCTCAAAAACCATAAAAACTAAAAATCCTATATATGGTGAAAGTAGGGGTGGGCAGATTAACCGTTTACCGCCTACCAACCGCTTTTCGACTGCCACCAAACCATCATTGATTGTCATCCGACTTCCGGCGGTCAATAGGCGGAATAAAAATATTGTTTCGACATCGGTTCGATTCGATAGGCGGTAGAAAAAAAAAAATTTGGCAGTTAACCGACAATTAATCGACGTAGCAGATTTTTCAAATAAATTTTGAATTTTATCTAATAACTTTCCTTATTGTGTTTGTCCATTTATAAAACATGTTCTTTACTGATTATGTAGTTATAAGGAAATTGATAAATCTTAACATAAAAACTTGTAACCGACAATTAACCGACTTAACCGATCATCTATTAACCGACTAACCGATTAACCGAAAAATATGAAACTATTTTTTGTCGGTATGAAGTTGATTAATTAATCGACTTAACTGACTTTTATGAATCGGTAGGCGAAATGCCACTACCAACACTGACCGAACCGATATCAGTCCTAGGTGAAAGAGTAATTCTACTCTTCTCCTCTTTCACCATATATAGGAAACCAATAAAAAATAATAAAAAAAAAAAAAAAAAAATCGCTAGAGCAGAAATCAGTTCTTCCAAGTTCCAACTTTTACCCCTCCCGCCCCATCCATCTCGCTTTTGGCAAAGAAGCTCTCTGTTTCTTCACCTCTTCAAAGAAGAAAATTCCCTCGAAACCTACAGAAAAAATGGCCCCAATGAAAAGCCCCTCTGTTTACACCAATCCTCCACCGTCTGATGCTTCTTCCATCAAGCTCGAATGCGGGCGCGCCGTCGCTTCCCTCCAGAGTGGAAACTACACCGAAGCGCTCAAACTCATCAAAGACTCCATTTCCCGCCACAGCGGCAGAAACAACAACGACAACCCGTACAACTCTGTCATTCTCCACCACACATGCACCGCCATTCACTTCAAAACCGCTTCTCTTCTTGGCGATTCTAACACAAAGCAGGAGCACCTCAACAATGCCGCCGACTTGGCCAGGGAAGCTTTAGCTTTCTCCCCGAACTCAATCTCCTTACCACTTTTGTACGCCCAAGTTCTCTTCGAGTTAGCATCATTCGACGGCAAGAATGGCTACCAAGAAGTAAGAGATGAATGCGAGCGCGCTTTGATTATAGAAGACCCTGTAGACCCTCTTAAAGATAGCTTCTTCCAAGAAGAGTTCCAAGGTTCGAGCCAAGAATTGCGAGTAGAGAATGTGAAACAAGAACTCAGGAAGTTGATAGCGAAATGCAATGATCTTGTAATTGAGAATATAAACATGGAAATTAAGGACGTAATGGAGAAAGTGAGGAAGGTGGAGGCTTATATTGTGGCGGCGAGGCTCTTGCAGCAGAGAAATCTTTCGACATTTGGGTTGCCTTTGCTGGATGACACAGATGAAGACAGAGGAAAGTATGGGAATCTTGAGAGAGTGATGACTTATTGGAAGGATGCTATGAGTGTTGAAAAGAAGTGGGGATTGTTGAAAGTGAGTATCAAAGAGCTTACAGCACATTTTAGTAAGAATGCGTTGGCAAAGGCAGTTTTGAAGGAAGCAATTGACTTTGCTAAGGAGAAGAAAAAATGGATTTTCTGGGTGTGTTGTTGTTGCGGGGAGAGGTTTGGAGACTGTGAACTGAGCATGGAGCATCTTAAGGGTAAGCATATAAAGAATCTGTCAGAGAACTTTCAGGCTCATATACCAAAAGAAGTTGGTGATGAGTGGATTAAGATGGTTGAAAATGTTGTTTGGAAGCCCGTGGATCTCCTTGCCTCGGTGAAGATAATAGAAAACGAGTCAAGATTTGGTGACCCAATTGATAAAGAAGGTGACCCTGAAGTTTTTCTGATCCAAGTTGATGAAAATCAGAAATGGCCATTGTGTGAGGATAGTGAGCGCATGGAGATCCTTGAGAGAATTCGTGGAATGTTGCAATTGTTTCTGAGAAACAAATGCTTTACAGTGGGCCACCTCGAGAAGTTGAAGAGATATACCTTGGATGTGCTGAAAACTCACATTCCAAAATCCCAAATTGAGAATCATGGACTGGACAAAACACTCCTCTGTGTATGTTTTCTGGAAGCTCCCTGGCTGTGCGAAGCCCTTAAATTCTTAGAAACGCTGGCTTCTACTAGTGGCTTGAAGTGTATTGCAGACGACAGTGTTCTAGATTCTGAACAGGCATTTTGCGTTAAAGAGAGGATTGTTTTCAGCAGCAACTTCTCTTGTCTCCTTTTGGATGAGAGATTGTTGCGGGGAGAGCTAATTCCCAGTACATATCAAGATGCAATTGCTGATGATGGAACTTCAGTAACTTCTGCTGTTGATGTTCGTCAAAATGCTGAGCTGACTGATGGTGTTGCTTTTGTTAACTGGTTATTGACGGGTCCTGCCATTGGGGATCGGTTGCAGGCATGGGCAAGCCTGAGAGAAACCAGAAATAATCAAGTAATGGAGCTTTTCAAGATTCTTAAAATGGGATTTAAGCATTTGCAAAAATTGTGTTGGAAAAAAAACGGGCGTATGCTATTCTGGAAAGGGCTTACGGAGTTGGAGAGCATATGTGATGAAGAAAAAAAGAAAAGGGAGCAAAGTTCAGAGCTTGATCCACAAAGCCATGCATCCCTCTTGTCGAAGCTGCAGAGGACTGTTGATGCCGTGGACGATACCATTGGGTTTACAAGCACTATGTCGAAGTTGAAAAGCTTTTCGGGAATCCTGAAAGAAGGACAAGCAGACATAATTTTCATAAAACAAACAATCTTTGAGCTGCAAACGGAGTTGAGTAAAGAGGTGAGTGTCCAATTTATAGATGGAAAACTTGAAAAAATCCTTATCTCAGCTCTCTGATATCAGAAATCAAATATAGAATTGCAGTTTTAGATAAACATGCATGTGTTGCTTCAAATTCTCTATGTATTCAATCAGTTGACTAAGCTTTGGACCTTTTGAATACAAATATTTAAGATATCATTTTCAAAGGACTCAAATGTGCTCTGAGACTCCGAGAAATTGTTGCAGTAAAGAGGACTTGGTATAACTATGACTTTTCATGCTGCTGGTTCATTTGCAAATAAATTTTGGATATAGGGTAAAACTTGTAATTGTAAGCTTGATCTTTTATCATCTGAAAAAATATTTTGCTTTTGAATACTGGCTTGACCATGGTGATCCAAATGTCCCAATTTCATAAAATTTGGAGCATGGAATCCTCTTCCCATGTATGATCCAATGTATAAAATGGTAGAACATGGGAAAAAAAAAAAGAAAAAAAGAAAAAGAAAAGCAGAGCTCCTTATTGTCGAATAATTTCTGGAGTGTTGAAATCAAGCTTGTTTCTTGGTCTCACCATGTTCAGTTTTGCAGATTCACATACTTGATGGTATGATGCTGGTGAGAAAAGCTATCATGAGACAGATAGAGCTGAAACTTGGCGTTGCATCTGCTTATGACTACCGGCCTATAATGGTGCACCTGCTCAAGTCATTCATGCAGGTTATCTTGAATGTTCTTGCCATCTTGTTAGACTGCGGCTTGATATTTTTGTAGTTATTAAATCTCTCTGTCAACGTTCCAGGCACATCTAGAAAATCTAGTTTACGAAGATGCCATTGAGAAGTCTGATGCTGCCTTAGAAGTTCTCTTTGCAGATGTTGCTCTTGATACTACTATAAAAACAAAGGGAAAATCAAAGGATAAAAAGAAGAAAAAAGATCCAAAAAAGGCCATGGATATTAAGGTTTTAATTGGTGGTTTTTTTGCTTTCTCTTTTATAAAATCTTTGAGGGAACTAATATTGTATTAATAATCTACACTTCCTGTACTGTAGGCAACAAGTAGCAGTGAGGAGCACCTTCCCCTCCACCATGAAAATGCAGAACATTATTGCAAAGAAGATGAACTAATTAAACAACACACAGAGGAAAAGATGATGGATGGAGCCATTGCCAAGAATGTAGCAGAGAGTATGCCGCGTGTCTTCTCTAAGCAGTCTGAGATTGTATACTTGCCTACCCATGACGTTCAATTTGGTACTATTAATTGGATTGATTTTTGTCATTCCCATTGTAAAGCTCAAGCATTTTCACCTACTTAAATTATGATGGAGATTATCGGATGGCTGATAAGATGGCTTGCATTAAAATTTTCCAACTGATCTAGTGACACGTATATAAAGGGAAAATGCCAAGTGTTCTCCTGGTTTTAGGTGGATATTGTTTTCTAAATATTGGGTGATCAGAGAAATAAGGGACCGATGTGGTTAATTTCTTTTTTTCTTTTTTCTTTTTTAAAAATAAATAATATGATTTGTCTCTTGAATACACGTGTTGATTTGTTGTTTCAAAAACTGATGCTATGTCTACCATGGCGCTCAACCCCTGAGATTTTTCTCCCAATTAAAGATACGTAGCCGCTAAAGTCTGAGAGAGTGATGTAGACCAGGATGCTTGGGAATATCTGAGGAAGACTTGAGCAGATGCCAGTGTGAAGACACCCCGGAGGATGGTGACACGTTCCTAGACACAAGCTGCAGCCGTCTGGAAGGAGCTGTTGGCCGTCCAGAACCGTAGCTGGACAAGAGGAGACCGCTCGGACTGTGATTTTGTTGTCCGGACCCGTAGCTTTCCAGAGAGGGGGTCAAAATGCTCCGTTCGGAGCCCATTCGCCCCCCGTTTGGACGTTATGTTCATTTTTCATGTTTTTTATGTTTTGCTTAAGTCCCGTTCGGACGGCCATGTTTCCCGTTCGGACGCTTAGTCTTGTTTTGACAGTAAACCGATTTTAATTCCTTTGTTTTAAGTTTAGGGTTTTAGAGGACTATAAATACTTTATTATAGCTAGCCTCCAGAAACGTAGTTTTGATTATTATTGCAGTTTTCTCTAATAAGAACTCTCAAAGTTGAGTTTTTTTTCATATTTTCCTTTAATTTATAGATAAACTCTATATTTTGAAGAAAAATTCTCAGATCCTTGATAGACTCAAGATCTAAGAATTATTTATCTTTCTTTTTGCACAGTTTTCTTTGCTTCCGTTTAGTCAGACTGCATCATAGAGGCACCTTTTGCCACAGTTCAGCAAAATTAAGAATATTGTTAAAGTAAAAGTTAATGAATAAAAAAAGCATGAGTAAACAAGAATATATATTGTCTATTTGGAAGCAAAGCAATTCTTATCCTGGAATTAGAAGCCTAGCTAGGATCCTATTTAGGTAGATGTCAAATTCAGTGTCATACATTATATTTAATTAAAAGGAATGGAAAACCACTCGCCGAGTGTTTCATATTGATCTCTAATCAAACCACTTTCCAATATAAGAAACTCAAGACATAACGGTTCTATCCCTCCTCCCCCTACTCTTGTATGGACATGTCAAAAAAAAAAGGAAGACATAACGGTTTTATTAGACAGGTCTGGTTGAAACCCATCCTTCATAGGTAGGAGTGCTAAAATAAAATGACAATTCTTATAGGGAAGACACCATGCAATTCTTTAGGCAAATATTTCGTTTTATTCGAAAATCACCACGACATTCCAGACAGACAATTAAAAAAATAAACATTTGTTTGAAAACAAATTAAAGCATTAAACAATACAAATATCCTCACACTTTGTGCTAAACAAGTTATACATGTCCAAAAATAAACAAACAATGACAAAAGCAAACTTCGTGAAACAGGTTGTGGGAGTTTGTTCTTTCTTGTCTAGAACTTGGATTTGACGTTATCGACAACCTCCTTATCAACTTGGAAAGCCTTCACAAGAATATCACTTGCAATTTCTGGTTTAGACCCAAACACGGCATTCGCAATTGTGATGACACCAGGGTTTTGACTGCTCAGAGCTGCAATGGCAATGGCCTTTGTAGATCCAACATTTCTCTGATAGTGTACGAGACCAATGGGGAATACAAAGACATCACCCTTATGTAAAACCTTTGTGATGAGACGGTTTTTGGGGTTGGACGTGACAAAACCAACTTGGAGGCTACCTTCCAACACGGCTAAAATTTCAGATGCACGAGGATGGGTGTGGGGAGGATTGATACCCCACGGCTCGTAATCGATGCGAGCCAAGGCGATGCCAAGAGTGTTTAGTCCTGGAAGTTGGGCTGCAGTCACCGGTGTCACCTTTGATCCAAATGGGTTTGATGTGTTGCCTGCAATCTCAAATCCACTGAAGAAGAAGTCATCGGCTTGAACCAGCTTCGGATCCTTGCAGGCCAAACCATTCACTACAACTGCAAAACATAAAAAAATAATCATTTTTAATAACAAAGAAAAGAAAATCAATGAAGAAGCTTCCATGCCACTTCAAATTATTTGTTATACATGCCAACGTGTACCTGCACTTGTCTTTTCTGCAACGCAGAAATCTTGAAGAGGGCTTTGGTCAGATGCGAAGGTAGCAGTAAAAGATAGAGCTAGAAATCCTAGGAAGAGAATGGTAGTCGCCATTTTCAAATTTCTTTGCGTTTATGGCAGGAAGAAGAATAATGGAGTATAGAGCTGTGAAGAAAGATTTATGCAAAGTGCTGTATATATCAAGGCCAGCAGAGGTTGCCATCAGAAAGATTTATTCAGCTCTGTTCTGAAGAAGTTCGCCGGCCGTCTATGGACTGAACGAGTCTTCCAAATTTATTGTCCGAGTCCTACAGACCGCGTTGGGAGGCGGCAAAGATTTTGCATGCTTCTATCTTCTACTGCCGGCCGGCATATATAAGATAATGATTATTGAGTTTTCTCTCTCTGGCTATCTTTGTCCAAGTCATAGTGGAATGACGGCTGGCTTTATCCAAATCGGTTTCTTTCTGTGTAAAAAAAAGTAGTCATAATCAGTTGAGTCATAATGTGATTAATGGTTTTCTTTATTCCATCTAATGTAAAGCCAATATTTTCCTCTAAGGAATCCACGGCAAAACATAATTCAATTTGACACTATATTAATTAATGATCCAAGAGAATCGGCAGATAATTAATTAATGGTATTCAAATATTTTAAAGGAGGAAATTAGTACAAGAATGACAAGAATCAGTAGAATCACAAATAATGAAGTAATATTGCAAAATTAGAAAGAAAAAAAAAAAGGTATATATGGCAGTAAATTAATCCAACATAACTTCTTCTACCAATATTAAATTATTTATGTAATAATTATGTTTTTACCATTTTTGGCCAAAAGTCGATTTGTTTAAGCTATAAAAGCCAGGCTTGTGGGCGTAATTATGCACTTCAAGTTTTAATCAAATTTTAGTATTTTCAAAGCATATTTGGGATTGTGTTTGAGAAATAAAGATTTTAAGTTAAAAAGAATTGTTTGGCAAAAGCTTTACTTTTAAGCTTTTCCTAAAAGTATTTTTTTGCTATTTTTAGGCTTTTGGACCCTTAAAAACACTTTTAATTTCTTTTACCAAACGAGTACTTTTTTCTTCAAGCTGATTTTTTTAGGGTTAAAAGCATTTTTAAACCCCTCAAACGCAATTCTAAACAAATCCTTGGAGTTATTCTTTGTTTATGTTGGAGCACTTAGAACTTTTTCTGTTTCCGATTACAATTTTTTTTTTTTTTTTCTCTCTTTTTTGTTCTCTCTTGTTTTCTATCTATCCTCTGCTTAGTTGCTAGCCATATCATGTTTCATTTAGTTATTTGAGTTATCCAATGAGTTGATAATGATATAACAAGTGATGTAACTAAAGGGAATTAATTGAATGAAAGTATTTGAAGTTTTTCCAAATGAGACATTTGTAGGTGCATCTGTTTCACAAGCCTGAGGAATTCGGTGATCGGGTGAAAGACGATGAATAAGGTTAAAGGGGAAAAGGGAAACTTCACAATTGTTTTTTTGAACTTCTACGCATAGGAACCTCACGTGTTGAGGAATATTTAATAAAATGGGGAATAAATGACAGAATCAAAGTTCAATTCTAGGAACTTTAGCTCTGATACCATAGGATCGTGTCGAAATTGCCACCTAGCCCTAGGTATTTCTCCCCTCTTTCCATTTTGCAAAACTAGCTACTATTAGATAAGTGGGATTGATCATGTAAGTCCTACACATGAATCTAACATATTAACAGTTGTTTTACGAAGTTGGAGAATGAGAGAAAGACCACAGCATACTATATAGCAAATCTCATTGGAAAAATAGTCTAAGTTGACTTAGTACACATATTAACTATGTTTGGCATCAGGGTATTGCTCAGATAGATTCTAATAGGAAAGACGTACACCATGCTTTAAGATAGCCCAAAAATTGTTTTCAAGACAAATATATTAACTTTTATGTAATGTAAGTACCATTACGAGACCCTTGCCAGACAATTAAAAAAATAAAATAAAAATAACATCTGGATGAAGAGAATATGATGCGTAAAACAATATGGAAATCCTCACACTGTTGTGACAAATAAATGAACATACATTTCAGAAAGAAAAACAAAAAAAAATAATTATAAAAATAAACAAACATACAAACATTAGCCTAATTAACTCCAAGAAAATGTTCCTGTTGGTGCAGGGAGTTGTTTTTTCATGTATCTTCCAGTTGCACTTAATTCATTGCTTGACTAGAACTTAGTTTTGATATAATCGACAACATCCTTATTAACTTGGAAAGCCTTCACAAGAATGTCACTTGCAATTTCTGGTTTAGACCCAAACACGGCATTAGCAATTGTGATGAAACCAGGGTTTTGACTGCTCAGAGCTGCAATGGCAACTGCCTTTGTAGATCCAACATTTCTCTGGTAGTGTACGAGACCAATGGCGAATACGAACACATCACCCTTCTGTAGAACCTTTGTGATGTGGCGGTTTTCGGGGTTGGACGTGACAAAACCAACTTGGAGGCTACCTTCCAACACTGCTAAAATTTCGGACGCGGGAGGATAGGTGTGGGGAGGATTGATACCCCATGGCTCGTAATCGATGCGAGCCGAGAGTGTTTAGTCCTGGAAGTTGGGCTGCAGTCACCGGCGTCACCTTTGATCCAAATGGGTTTGATGTGTTGCCTGCAATCTCAAGTCCACTGAAGAAGAAGTCATCGGCTTGAACCAGCTTGGGATCCTTGCAGGCCAAACCATTCACTACAACTGCAAAACATGAAAAAAGAATCATATAAGCAATGAAGAGTAGAAGAAACAAATAAAGAAGCTTCCATGATTCCATCTAAGCTGCATGCCACTTCCAAAACTTCATATATGCATGCAACTCGATCGGAATAGCACCTGCACTTGTTTTCTCCGCAACGCAGAAATCTTGAAGAGGGCTTTGGTCATAGGCCAAGATGGCAGTAGTAAAAGACAGAGCTGCAAGTCCTAGAAAGAGAAAGCTAGCTGCAGCCATTGCAAAGTTCTGTGCGTGAAGCTTGAAGTAGATTAGGAGGAAAAGAAGCTCAGAGTGTTGGAGAAAGATTTATGCAACGTCGCCTATATATAGAGACAGGATCATCTCGATCGTTTTGATGACTTTTTCTCCAACACCGCGTTAATTAGGAACAGGGAAGGTGCTTATACAATTCATTTTTTATATTTTTTTCCGGCAATGATTTGTTGGATACAGAATGTGCGTTGCCTGCTGACTAAATTTTGATTAAGGGCTGAGTCAGGGTACTCATAGTGGAAGGCCGGAAGGACTATAAAATATATATTTGAATTTAAGGAAATAAAACAACGTTTTATTGCCTTTGGCATCCCCCTCCTTGTGATTAAGGTAACAGTACTTGGGGCATGGCCAGCTCCGCATGCCTTGGGTCACACCAGATAATCCAAATTTTAAAGGATTTTTTTTTTTTCGAATGAGGAAGAACATTGCAACCATAATGATAGATCAATAAAGTGGATCCCATTTAAAGTACAGCAAAGATTATAGATTGATATGGCTAAATGTAGTTTCCCTCTGAATTTATATTCTTTAATTTGTTCTGTTCTAGGAAGAATCACCGTAATGGCTTTGTTTCCATTTTGCTATGACATGCAAAGTGGGTCTTAATTCTCTATTTTGGTCTTTGAAAATATTTTATAAAAAATTAATTAATTACGTTTTCTTTTGGGGGTTTCATGCGTAACTTAGGACAAAAATTTGTGATTCTCACGTGTTTTTTTAATAAGAATGGGACATATGTTATTCTATTAGATTAGTTTGTATGAATTAGCTACAAGCTAATTTGTAGTTAACTTTTGTCCCTTAACTTAATACCCCAAAATTAATACCTTATCAGCTGTGTGAATCAATGAGGAATTAATGAGGTGAATGTGCAAGTCTGGTAAAGGAAGTATGGGGAGGTGTCATGTGATTACAACAAGCAAGATTAAAGGGCCAAGAGGAAGAGGTACCTAACAAGACTGAGATGATAGAGGAAGATTCATAACCATAATGAGATAGGATGACCTGATTGACTATTGCCTCGAAATTTGCTGCAGATAAGGTGACACTGGATCCTGATGCCTGGCTAGAGGTAGCAATTGAAGAGAGAGGAAGCAGCTGTAGATAAATCACTCTCAGTATGAGCAATTGTTGTTGTAGGTGCATTATATCTTCTTTTACGCCAACACTTGTCAATAGTGTGCCATCGACGTCGACAACAGTGACAGTAATTGTTATCGCGAGACTTAGGAGGAAATCGAGGAGCACCTGACCTGTTAGAATGCTCTCGCTAAAATGATGAACCAAATGATGGTGCAACCAACACTGTATAACTAGGTTGAGAGCACATAGTCTACGATTTAGTCTCGGCATGGACAAGTTCAAATATGGTAATGTCCAAAGTGGGAAGAGGAGAACGATATAACAATTGCACACAAACAGGCTCAAATTAAATCGAATACTTTCAGTATAAAAAAAGATGCAATTAATATATGTTAACAATATTGAGTCCCTCACCTATCAATATTGATGAAGTGGTGCTCTGTCATTGGTTAAACATTTGTCGTATTAAAAAGAAAAAAAAATTAATATAAATAGAAAACAAATTCCTAAGCACCTTATTACGTACCAAAATTGATGAGGCCCTCGACGGAAAGGAAAATGCCTGGTATATATTCTAACTTTAAACTTCGGAAAAATTATAAATATTTTCATATTACCGGCCATCTAATTGTTAATGTCTTTTTTTTTTTTTTCTTTTACATGTCAACGCAATGGAGGAGGGAGGGAACTTGAACTAGTAACTTTTGCTTCATAAAGCGTACATGGTCCACAGCTGACTAAGCGAGACAATTTCCTTAAATTCAAATATATATTTGGTAGGCCTTCCGGCTCCACTATGACCCAGACTCCGCCATTAGTCAAAGTTTAGTCAGCAGGCAATGCACATTCTGTATCCTAGCTACTTACAAATCATTGCCGGCAAAAAAATATAAAAAATGAAGGGCTATTGAATTGTATAAGCACCTTCCCTATTCCTAATTAACGCGGTGCATGTTGGAGAAAAAGTCATCAAAACGAGATGATCCTCTCCCTATATATAGGAGACGCTGCATAAATCTTTCCCCATCACTCTGAGCTTCTTTCCTCCTATCTTCTTCAAGCTTCAAGAGTTCATAGGCACAGAACTTTAATTAATGGCTGCTAGCTCCTTCTAGGACTTGTAGCTCTATCTTTTACAGCTGCCATATTGGCCTCTGACCAAAGCCCTCTTTAAGATTTCTACGTTGCAGAAAAAACAAGTGCAGGTACTATTCCAAGTTGCATGCAGCTTAGATGGAAGCTTCTTTATTTGCTTCTTCTACTCTTCATTGCTTATATGATTCCTTTTTCATGTTTGGCAGTTGTAGTGAATGGTTTGGCCTGCAAGGATTCGAAGCTGGTTCAAGCCGATGACTTCTTCTTCAGTGGACTTGAGATAGCAGGCAACACATCCAATCCATTTGGATCGAAGGTGACGCCGGTGACTGCAACCCAACTTCCAAGACTAAACACTCTTGGCATCGCCTTGGCTCCGATCGATTACGAGCCGTGGGGTATCAATCCTCCTCACACTCACCCTCGTGCTTCAGAAATTCTAGTGGTGTTGGAAGGTAGCCTCTAAGTCAGTTTTGTCACGTCCAACCCCGAAAACCGCCACATCACAAAGGTTCTACGTAAAATAAAGACAACACAGTAATATCTTTTGTGATGCCACACAATGGACTTGTTCCTTGTTCTATTTATATAAGAAGTATGTCCGAAATACAAGCAATTACAAGAACAAATAAATAATAAAGGAAGTTGTGTACAAGTACAGAGAAAGTAAAACTTAAGGAGAAGGTGGTATGGTGATTTGACGTGGTATGGTGTTTGGAGAAGCTGGATTCAATTTAATACTCCCCCTCAATCCTAACGGTTGAGAACAAACGTTAAGATTGGCACGAAGGTAAGCAAAACGGGCAGAGACCAATGGCTTAGTAGAATGTCGGCCAACTGATCTTTGCTAGAGAGAAATTTAACAATAAGAGATTTTTGAGCCACCGTATCCCGCACAAAATGATAATCAATTTCAATGTGTTTGGTGCGGGCATGAAACGCAGGGTTGGAAGTTAAATAGGTGGCACCAATATTATTACAGTGGAGAATTGGTGCAGTCGAGAGAAAAACCCCAAGTTCCTTCAACAAAGATTGAATCCAAATCAACTCTGCAGTGGCATTGGCTAAGGCTTTATATTCAGATTCTGTGCTAGAACGAGACACCGTAGGTTGCTTTTTTGCTGTCCAAGAGAGAAGATTACAGCCAAGAAAAATGCAATAGCCAGAGGTAAATTTTCTGTCATCAGGGCATCCAGCCCAGTCAGCATCAGAAAAGGCAACCAGTTGAGTGGAGGGGCTGGGTCTAATGAGGAGACCATAAGAAATGGTGTGCTTCAAATATCTGAGAATTCGCTTGATAGCAGTCCAATGAACATCACGTGGGGCATGAGAGAATTAGGACACTTTGTTTACAACGAAGCCTATATCCGGGCGAGTGATGGAGAGATAGTGCAAGGCACCAACTGCGCTTCAGTAGAGGGTGGGATCAACCATGGAAGTTCCATCAAATTTGCTAAGAGGAGATACTGTAGACATTGGGGACGAGATGGGTTTGGCTAAATGCATGTGAGTTCGAGTAAGAATGTCAGCAATGTATCTTTGTTGTGATAAATGAAGACCTGCAGAGGAGTGTTGCACCTCAACACCCAAGAAGAAATTCAAGGAGCCAAGATCCTTGATTGGAAACTCAAGGGATAGGGAGCAAATGAGATCATCAACGACAGTGGCTGAAGATCCGGTTAAAATTATGTCATCCACATATACCAAGGCAAGTAGGTGAACACTTGAAGAAGCAAACACAAACAGAGAATTGTCTGCTTTAGAAGCAATAAATCCCAGCTCAAAGAGTCGAGTGCTTAGACGAGAAAACCAAGCACGAGGGGCTTGTTTAAGACCATATATTGCCTTCTTCAAAAGACACACTGCATCAGGTAGTTGGGGATGCACAAAACCAACTGGTTGAGACATGTAAACGGTTTCATTTAGAAACCATGCAAAAATGCATTACTAACATCCATTTGTTTGATAACCCAGCCAGATGATATTGCAATAGATAGCACAGTGCGAATGGTAATAGGCTTGACAACCGGACTGTATGTTTCCCAAAAATCAATCCCTTCTTGTTGATGAAAACCTTTGGCAACCAATCTAGCCTTATATCAATCAATATTTTCATCCGCCTTCCTTTTTATTCGATAGACCCATTTAGAACCCACAATGTTCATGGAAGGTGTAGGGGAGACAAGGGTCCAAGTACCATTCTTCAATAAGGCATGAAATTCATCTGCCATAGCATCACGCCAAACTGCATGTTTAATAGCTGAGGAGTAGCATGTCGGCTCTACTATGCCTGTAAACGATCCGAGCCGAGCCGAGCTTAGCCGAGCTCGAGTCGAGCTTGTACAGTAACCGAGCCGAGCTTGTACAATAACCGAGCCGAGCCGAGCTTGTACAGTAGCCGAGCCGAGCTTGTACAGTAACCGAGCCGAGCACGAGCGAGCTCACGAGCCGCTCGGCTAATTTGCAGACCTAATTTTTCCTATAATTTAAATAAATTTATATTAACTATAAACTTAAAAAATAATTTATATACTTTACTTGTTAATTTTATAATTTATATAGTATAATTATTATATAATATAATTTATCTTATATAATATAACATTTAAGTTTGTATTATTGAATATAACGTCAATTGTCATTTGTCACATCCTAAAAAGTAACGTACATTGATTAAGTGCACATTGTTGACTAACTTTCTAATTGTCACCTATGTTTTTTAATTGCTTAGATTCTTAGAGCCTAGTTACTAAATTTGAGATTATTTTAATATTCATATCAAGTAATGATATAATTTATCTCTATACTTTGCTTGATACTTGTTAGTTGTTATTTGTTAAAGTTAAGTTAGTATATGATGTATATCATATATTGTAGATAATAAACATATAATATATAAATATATATATTATAATTTATTAATTTATAAGGATAAAACTAAGTTCAACTAATTTAATTTTATACAATTAATTAATATAACATTTAAGCTTGTATTATTGTATATAATGTCAATTGTTATTTGTCACACCCTAAAGAGATACATTAAGGTCATTTAAGTTTGTATACATTAATGTGATTATAATTTATAAATGATAAGAAATACATTAGTTATTTAATTAATAATTATTTAATCTACTCATTTATGAATGAAATAATGTAGGTTGGGTCAGGTTGGGTTTTGAACGAGTCGAGCTCACGAGCCTCCGTCGAGTTTAGTCGGGCGAGACGAGCTCGGCTCATTTGCTAATCGAGCAAGCTTGTACAGTAACAAGCCGGGTTGAACAGTATCGAGCTCGATTTCGACCCGAGTTTAATCGAGTCGAGCTCGAGCGAGCTCAAGAGCCGCTCGGCTCATTTACAGGCCTGGGGCCCCTCTACATCAGGACAATCAATGGACACAGTTAAGGCATGAGATAGGGGGTATTTAGGAGTTCCATTTGGGAGAAGAGTGGGCTTACTAATGTGATTTTTTGATCGGGTTACCATGGGATGACGACTTGGAGGGGAAACAGAGTGGGACACGTCACTAGGAGGAGACGATGGGGTGGCATTTGGGAAAGAGGAGATGAAGGTGTCTGAAGGAGAAGTAGACACATGAGGAGATGAGCAGTGTCGTGGGTCAACTAAAAGTAGCGTGTTGGCTGGATTTGGATTGACTTGAGATGGAGAATGAGCTGTAGCTAACGTGTTGGATGAAGGTGGACTGACTTGTGATGGGGATGGGGCTTGAGTTGCAGGTGGGGGGCACATGGGCGCATGGATAGGTTGCATGGAAAGTTGGACAAGAGATGGAGTATGAACTGTAGCTAACGTGTTGGATGGAGGTGGACTGACTTGTGATGGGGATGGGGCTTGAGTTGCAGATGGGAGGCACATGGGCACATTGATAGGTTGAGATTCTGCAAAGGTTGGGGTTGGGAAACAGAAGAAATTGGTGGGAGTTGAATATTAGAGTCAGTAGAAGTGGAGTGACAGTCGACATAACTGAGTGAGGAAGTAAGCGAACAAGGAAAGGGACGCTTGTCGTTTGTGCTTTATACCATAAAATAAAAACAACACAGTAATATCTTTTGTGATGCCACACAGTAGACTTGTTCCTTGTTCTATTTATATAAGAAGTATGTCCGAAATACAAGCAATTAAAAGAACAAATAAATAATAAAGGAAGTTGTGTACAAGTACAGAGAAAGTAAAACTTAAGGAGAAGGTGGTATGGTGTTTGGAGAAGTTGGATTCAATTTAATACTACGTACAGAAGGGTGATGTGTTCGAATTCCCTATTGGTCTCGTACACTATCAGAGAAATGTTGGATCTACAAAGGCCGTTGCCATTGCAGCTCTGAGCAGTCAAAACCCTGGTGTCATCACAATTGCTAATGCCGTGTTTGGGTGTAAACCAGAAATTGCAAGTGACATTCTTGTGAAGGCTTTCCAAGTTAATAAGGATGTTGTCGATTACATCAAAACTAAGTTCTAGACAAGCAATGAATTAAGTACAACTGGAAGATGAAAAAACAACTCCCTGTATCAACTGGAACACTTTCTTGGAGTTAATTAGGACGATGTTCGTTTGTTTGTTTATTTTTATTATTATTATTTTTGTTTTTCTTTCTGAAATGTGTGTTTTTTTATTTGTCACAACAGTGTGAGGATTTCCATCTTGTTTTACGCATCATATTGTCTTCATCCAATTGCTAATTTTTTTAATTGTCTGGCAAGGGTCTCGTAATGGTGAAATATTTGTCTGGAAAACAAATTTTGAGCCAAGCTTAAAGCATGCATGGTGATCATTCAATAATTTTTTTTTTTTTTTAAAAAAAAAAAAAAAAAAAAAAA
>CM017321.1:8225933-8267185 GCA_006937295.1 Carpinus fangiana
AAAAAAAAAAAAAAAAAAAAAAAAAAAAAAAAAAAAAAAAAAAAAAAAAAAAAAAAAAACCTGATTATGAAAGCATTAATAGAAAATTCGCCATATACAAAGCTAACAGTTCACTTAGAGGGCCGTCATGCGTTGCTGAATATGTTTTTTCTTTTTCTTTCTTTGGTTAAATTATAAATCTTATGGTTTATAATTAATAAATAAATAAATAAAGGCAATGATATAAAGTACTAGTCAAAATGAAACTTTTCCTTTTTATATTAATTGTAGCTTTTGAAATAATTGATAATTTATTATGTTATAATATTAATTAAATAATTAATTCATCATTTCTTATAATTCAAGTTTTCATGACAAGTGATAATTTAAAGTAGTAGCAAAGAAAAATATCATGAGTTCGAACATTGTGTATGTATTTTTTCTACAAACCGGCTTGTAAGAAATTTATATCTATATTAAATATTTTGCCTATTTGGGCCTCACTTATTAAAAATGAGTTAATTTGGGTCCATATGTTAGGAAAAATGTTTGAATATTAATTAATTTAATAGTTAAATTCATTATTTTCTATAGGCTTAAACTTTTGAAATAAGTGACGATTTAGCCTATTATTATATTGGAGAAGACATTTAACCCTTAAAACTACCAAAATACAACTAACGAATTAATAAAACTTTTATACAGCTTCCAAATAAAATAAAGCCACAATTTGGTTTCCTATATATATATATATTCTTGCTGCGACAAGGAGAGAATAGAGGATTGGATCATGAAGGAAAAGACAATAACACAATAATCACTTTTTCTTTTTCTTTTTTCTTTCTCTCATAGATTTTTTTTTTTTATTTCTTATTTTTTTGGGAACGTGGTGCTAAATCACCACTTTTTTAAAAAACTTAAACTAATAAGAAAATGTAAATTTTTAATCATTTAATCAACACTTTAATACTCTCCCTCACATGTGAGCTTCCTTTTGTAATTAGGTGAGATCCAGCACGTATAATATTTAATTGAAATGTGAGGTAAATTATGAAATCAATGTTCGAATTCAGGACATGATTTGGCTCTAATACCATGTTAAATAACTAATTATTTCAAAAGTTTAATTTTTTTTTTCCAAAACTTAAACTAATTAGAAGATGGTAAATTTAACCATTTAATCAACAAATGTAGTGGGAAAAGAGAGGTGGGGTGTCTTCATACAAATTAATAACAATAATAAGATCTTATTCAATTGGCATTATTACAAACACATCGTTAACTCATTAAAGGCATTATTCAAACCGCATAAAATGCCTTTTTTATTTATTTATCTTTTTGTACTGAGAGGTTTCGAATTCATATATCCGTTGCATATGATCAATCCCATCTTTATTTTGCAATAATTACCAAACCTTGGTTTTACCATATACCATCGACATCACATTTGCTGGAAAAAAAACAAAAAAAGATTTTGGTGCTATACACAGCTAGCTGATGAACACAACCGATATGCATGCTTTATTAGGCTGGGCATGCGAAAATCTTGATCAGCGGAAAATCTTTGGAATCATGAGGAGCCATCTTGAAGCTCTGGTACATAGTTAGGATCTGCAACAGGGGCTTGAGAATTGTACCATGGCGGATACTTATCATCCGATGCAGCTGAGACACTAAGCTTCCTTGGCTTTCCTGCAACTAACCAACTTCAAATATTTGAGCATTTACAGAAAGAAACAGAAGGAGAAAGAGAGAGAGAGAGGCTGACCAGCTCTGAAAGTTTCACCGAGTTCTCTAGATCTTCCTTGGGCAGGGAGCGTGATATCAGCAAGAAAGATCAGTAAAACCCCAATAAGAAGAAGAGCACACTTCTTAGAACCCATAACTTCTATTTAGGGACTCCCGGCATTGTGTTTGGTTCCTATTTATAGACTCCTATATATTGTAGGAAAATTCTGTCATGCACCCTCGTTTCTTAAAGTGTTAAGCCCTAAAGCGCCAATAGAATATGCCTCTCACATGTTAAGCCCTAAAGCGCCAATAGAATATGCCTATATATTGTACGACTTAAGTTGGACTTAAGTTGTGCCTGTATCATTATTCATATATATATATATATGGCACTTTTAGATACTCAGTTGGATGAATTCCTACAATACGTACAGTTTGTTACATTCCTATAATATATATATATATATATTAAAAAATCACTTCTTTTCCAAATTTTGTAATTTTTTGGGTTTTTTTTTTTTTTTTCAGATTTTAATTTTTATGATTAAGAGCTTATTTAAGATTGCGTTTGAGAAACATAACTTTTAAATCAAAAAGAGCTTGTCGACAAAAGCTTAATTTTTAAACTTTTGCCAAAAATGCGTTTTGACAATTTTTAGGTTTTTTGGACCCTTAAAAGTACTTTTAATTTTTTATCAAATGAATATATTTTTTGGGAAATGCTAGTTGTTCTTCTACTATTCTCTTGGTGTTCTTTTAACTGTGATGTGGCTTTTAAAATCACCAATAAATTAAAAATCAATAATGATATTTTCAAATTCAACGATGATTTTAAAAACCACGACACAGTTAGGAGAACACTAGAAGAATACCTAGCATTTTTCATTTTTTTTTTTCTTCAAACGAACTTTTTGAGTGTTGAAAGCACTTTTAAAACCTCTCAAACGCAATCTCAAAGAGGCCCTAAAAGGATTTTTTGATAATTTATTATAGGAAAAACAAAGAATAGTTAATTAGTACTTTTTTATTTATTTAAAAAAAGAAAAAAGAAAAAAAAGATATGATTCTAATGCTATATTATATCTTGCTAGACGTTTGAATATTTTCCCAGCTAAAAAAACGATTTGGCCTGGTCCCAGTCATTTCGAAGGGGACCATTTTTAATTAGTCCTCTAGAATGTGTTGTTTCCAACAGAAGAGGCTCCGCTAAACAAGGAATTCCGTATTTCCAGGGCTAAATAATCTTTTGGTCTCGTCGTGTATATTTATAGCAACGTGTAAAAGTGTTGATACAATATTCTCGTCTAGCTTTTCTTAATTGGCGGTCTAATTACGATGTATAGTACGACTGCTAGTGGATCTTCAAATTGACAAATAATGAAAACTACAACCCAAGCAAAATTGTTCCACATTTTCTCATAATCTCTCCATATTTGACTTTATAATGCTCATTTTTGTTACATAATTAAATTTAATACGGCGTGACTGACTTCGTAAATTGTATATGAGGTTTCACATATATACACGTTTAAAGTCATTGAAGTATGTCGAAGAAAATAATTTATCCTTTACAGTCAAATTTTGCTTACTGACTATGTATAAGTTAGAATAGATGAGCCTAATCTACGCCAATCATGCACGCGAGACAATGGTTTGTATGTATATATAGATTGATGCTTTTTTGAATGGACCCCCATCCCAATTAGCCTCACAAATGACAAAATATAATTAATTATTTGAACATAGATTCAATCTTTCCCACGGTATACTCACAATGGTTTGAATACAAGATGGTAAATGTGAAAAAAAAAAAAAAATAAAAAAATAACAACAAGCAGCAAAGGACTCTTCAAGTAGAAACACACTTAAATAAGCTTTGATACCGATATGATGAAACTTTGATACCATGTTAAAGCTTGTCGAGAAATCTAAAAATATAGAAATAATAGCAGAAGCAAGAAAGAGAAAAGAGAGGTAAAAAATTTATGGGTGGTTCGGTATTAGACATATGTGTTCATCACTCTGAATAGCTCCTAGGATTACATTGTGCATTAACTTGATTGCTTACAACATATAGGTTTCTATTTATAATTATAGAAGTCGACCTATATATGTAAACCTAAATCGACTTATAAAAGGTGTTGAGGTTCAATAATGCCACAATGTTCACGTGGACGGCTCTTCGAATATGTCTTGCGGGGTACGATACTGAATGCTATAAAATGATTTGGCTTCCCTTACTGAACATCAATTGGTTTTTAAATGAGATGGTCAAAAACCAGTTCCAATAAATGGTATCAGAGCCAGTGTCATGGGTTCGAGTCACGGGTGTGCAAAACAGGAGTGAGAAGGAGAGAGAGAGAAAGAGGCACGACTGGTGGAGGGGGCTGTCGGCTGATGCCTGATAGTAGTGAATGAAGAGAGTTTAGTTAGGGTTCCTGCCTTAGGGGTCTTTAGTTTAGGGTTTATTTTTTATTTTTTATTTTTTTAAAAAAAAGAAAAATAAATAAGAAGGTCTGGTGGGTCACAATCTTAACCCGTCAAGTTAATTCGACAGACACGAAAACGAATCGGGTCATAAATGGGTGACCTAATTATGATGCAAACCCATTCAGGTCACACCCAAAACCTGTTAACTTTGTGTTGGGTTCATGGGTTGTGTCAAAAGTGACAACCACAATGTAAACACTTACAACTACTTTCCTTAAAAACGTACGATATGTCAACTAACCGAGCACTCGTATGAAATGAGCTTATTCACTCTTTTATGTAACTTGGTAATTGTCTTAATAATTTGATTAATAAGACGAATCATATGACATGATACACCGTTATGTGCGATATAATAACCATAGACTTACTATATATACTTGATTATATGGTCATATGTGTATAGATGTGTTATATGAGACTTAGATCCAATGATTGTTTCATAGCCGGCATAACCATGGTTGATGGGTCACTATAGGATGTACATTATTAGTAGTATAGGCCACCTGAGGTCGGACTCGATCATGTTGTTAGTACATGAACGGTAACAAACAATGGTCAGAGCACCAATATTGTATTACAAGCCATTCAGGAAAACGCCAACCCTACAGAGAATGAGTAATATCTTAGGTAAACAATACATGATAGTTATGACCCATTAAAGCATTAATTTTCTATATTAAACCTCTTAAGCGATTGCCGCTAGAATTACACCTCTTTATTCCAAATAAAACGATATTTCTATAGTGTATTAACAGAGGCAATACCTCTATTAAATTCATATCGGAACTGCATGTTTATTTCTACTCATTAATAACTGGCTCATTTCATACCCAACTGTGACGTTTACTTACTAGGTCTTTAAACTTACATAGTTATTACACCTCGCAGGAAACCACTTTCTAAGTAGATGATATTGATGAAATTGCCACTTCAGGTTATTGAGTTAAAACAGACCAACCCTGTGTAAATATGTTTGATTAGCATAATCTGCATTTCAATTAGTAACTCCATGACTATGATCGAGTCAACCCGCATTTCAATTATCTCACATAAATAGGTGTCTGATCTTGTCAACCCGCATTTACATATTTTTTAAAAAATAAAAACAATGACATATTGTCAGAATTTAAAAATATAATTTCTAAATTTATTGTATATGCTATGTTAAATTGGTTAGATAAATGATCAATGCATTTATATACGCTTTCAAATCAAAAGGATTGCCGTGGTTGACGGGCTCAGATTGTGGCCATCCCATATTTAATAACAATTGAACATCGATCTCCATCGATCATGTAGCATTCTTAATTGGCGGCCTAATGGATCTGCAAATTGTCTAATAATGAAAACTACAACCCAAGAAAAATTGTTACAGATTTTCTCATAATCTTTCCATATTTGACTTCATTTATGACGTTGATTTTGTTACATAAATTAAATATGGCGCGACTGACATTGTAAATTGTGTATGAGTTTCCATATATATACATGCTTAAGTTGGTCGGTGAATACAAAAGTCCTTAAAGTATGTCAAGAAAATAATATACTCCTTACAGTCAAATTCAGTTCACTGACCGTGTATAAGTTAGAATGGATGAGGCTAATTAACGCCAATCATGCACGCAAGAGAAATTAAGTATCTTGATGTTTTGAATATATTGATTCAAGTGTCAAGTCACAATTATGGTTTGTAGGTATATATAGATTGATGCTTTTCCAAATGGTCCCCCATCCCAATTTGCCCCATAAATGACAACTATAATTAATTATTTGAAGATATTGACTCAATCTTTCCCACGGTATACTCACAATGGTTTGAATACAAGACCATTCAAATTTCTCTAGAATGCTTAAGTGATGATCATTGCGTGTTCAAAAATGAACGACAAACACATACAAGATGGTAAATGTGAAAAATAAAATAAATAACAACATGCAGCAAAGGAGTCTTCAAGTAGAAACACTCTTAAATAAGCTTTGATACCGGTATGATGAAACTTTGATACCATGTTAAAGCTTGGGGAGAAATCTAAAAATATAGAAATAATACCAGAAACAAGAGAGAGAAAAGAGAGGAAAAAAATTTACAGGTGCATTCGGTATTAGCCATATGTGTTCATCACTATGAATAGCTCCTAGGATTACATTGCGCATTAACTTGATTGCTTACAACATATAGGTTCCTATTTATAACTATAGAAGTCGACCTATATATGTAAACCTAAATCGACTTATAAAAGGTGGATGAGGTTCAATAATGCCACCATGCTCACTTGGACGGCTCTTTGAATATGTCTTGCGGGGTACGATATTGAATGCCATAAAAGAATTTGGCTTCTCCTACTGAACA
Source organism: Carpinus fangiana (assembly GCA_006937295.1). NCBI lineage: Eukaryota > Viridiplantae > Streptophyta > Magnoliopsida > Fagales > Betulaceae > Carpinus > Carpinus fangiana. The sequence goes on from CM017321.1 coordinate 8,232,487, forward strand.
TCAATTAGTTTTTAAATGAGATGGTCAAAAACCCGTTTCAATAAATGGTATCAGAGCCAGTTTCATGGGTTCGAGTCACGGGTGTGCAAAACAGGAGTGAAAGGGAGAGGGAGAGAAAGAGGCACGGCTAGGGGAGGAGGCTGTCAGCTAATGCCTGATAATGGTGAATGAAGAGAGTCTAGTTAGGGTTCCTGCCATAGGGGTCTTTCGTTTTGGGTTTTTATTTTTATTATTTTTTTTTAATTTCTTTTTTTTTTAAAAAAAAAAAAAAAAAAAAAGGTCTAGTGGGTCAGCTGCTTAACCTGAAAAGTTAACCTACCAGACACGAAAACTAATCGGGTCATAAATGGGTGACCTAATTATGATGCAAACCCATTTAGGTCACACCCAAAACCTGTTAAGTTTGTGTTGGGTTCATAGGTTGTGTCAAAAGTGACAACCACAATGTAAACACTTACAACTACTTTCCTTAAAAACGTACGATATGTCAACTAACCGAGCACTCGTATGAAATGAGCTTATTCACTCTTTTATGTAACTTGGTAATTGTCTTAATAATTTGATTAATAAGACGAATCGTATGACATGGTACACCGTTACGTGCCATATAATAACCATAGACTTACTATATATACTTGATTATATGGTCATATGTGTATAGATGTGTTATATGAGACTTAGATACAATGATTGTTTCATAGCCGGCGTAACCATGGTTGATGGGTCACTATAGGACGTACATTATTAGTAGTATGGGCCACCTAAGGTCGGACTCGATCGGGTTGTTAGTACATGAACGGTAACGAACAATGGTCGGAGCACCAATATTGTATTACAAGTCCTTCAGGACAACGCCAACCCTACAGAGAATGAGTAATATCTTAGGTAAACAATACATGATAGTTATGACCTATTAAAGCATTAATTTTCTATGTTAAACCTCTTAAGCGATTGCCGCTAGAATTACACCTCTTTATTCCAAATAAAACGATATTTCTATAGTGTATTAACAGAGGCAATACCTCTATTAAATTCATATCGGAACTGCATGTTTATTTCTACTCATTAATAACTGGCTCATTTCATACCCAACTGTGACGTTTACTTACTAGGTCTTTAAACTTACATAGTTATTACACCTCGCAGGAAACCACTTTCTAAGTAGATGATATTGATGAAATTGCCACTTCAGGTTATTGAGTTAAAACAGACCAACCCTGTGTAAATATGTTTGATTAGCATAATCTGCATTTCAATTAGTAACTCCATGACTATGATCGAGTCAACCCGCATTTCAATTATCTCACATAAATAGGTGTCTGATCTTGTCAACCCGCATTTACATATTTTTTTTAAAAAAGAAAAACAATGACATATTGTCAGAATTTAAAAATATAATTTCTAAATTTATTGTATATGCTATGTTAAATTGGTTAGATAAATGATCAATGCATTTATATACGCTTTCAAATCAAAAGGATTGCCGTGGTTGACGGGCTCAGATTGTGGCCATCCCATATTTAATAACAATTGAACATCGATCTCCATCGATCATGTAGCATTCTTAATTGGCGGCCTAATGGATCTGCAAATTGCCTAATAATGAAAACTACAACCCAAGAAAAATTGTTACAGATTTTCTCATAATCTTTCCATATTTGACTTCATTTATGACGTTGATTTTGTTACATAAATTAAATATGGCGCGACTGACATTGTAAATTGTGTATGAGTTTCCATATATATACATGCTTAAGTTGGTCGGTGAATACAAAAGTCCTTAAAGTATGTCAAGAAAATAATATACTCCTTACAGTCAAATTCAGTTCACTGACCGTGTATAAGTTAGAATGGATGAGGCTAATTAACGCCAATCATGCACGCAAGAGAAATTAAGTATCTTGATGTTTTGAATATATTGATTCAAGTGTCAAGTCACAATTATGGTTTGTAGGTATATATAGATTGATGCTTTTCCAAATGGTCCCCCATCCCAATTTGCCCCATAAATGACAACTATAATTAATTATTTGAAGATATTGACTCAATCTTTCCCACGGTATACTCACAATGGTTTGAATACAAGACCATTCAAATTTCTTTGGAATGCTTAAGTGATGATCATTGCGTGTTCAAAAATGAACGACAAACACATACAAGATGGTAAATGTGAAAAGTAAAATAAATAAGAACATGCAGCAAAGGAGTCTTCAAGTAGAAACACTCTTAAATAAGCTTTGATACCGATATGATGAAACTTTGATACCATGTTAAAGCTTGGGGAGAAATCTAAAAATATAGAAATAATACCAGAAACAAGAGAGAGAAAAGAGAGGAAAAAAATTTACTGGTGCATTCGGTATTAGTCATATGTGTTCATCACTCTGAATAGCTCCTAGGATTACATTGTGCATTAACTTGATTGCTTACAACATATAGGTTCCTATTTATAACTATAGAAGTCGACCTATATATGTAAACCTAAATCGACTTATAAAAGGTGGTTGAGGTTCAATAATGCCTCCATGCTCACTTGGACGGCTCTTTGAATATGTCTTGCGGGGTACGATATTGAATGCCATAAAAGAATTTGGCTTCTCTTACTGAACATCAATTACTTTTTAAATGAGATGGTCAAAAACCCGTTTCAATAAATGATATCAGAGCCAGTGTCATGAGTTCGAGTCACGCTGCTCTTAAATCAAAAGGATTGTCATGCATGGTTGATGGGCTCAGATTGTGGCCATCCCATATTCAATAAGAATTGAGCATCGATCTCCTTCGATCATGTAGCATTCTTAATTGGTGGTCTAATGGATCTGCAAATTGCCAAGAAAAATTGTTACAGATTTTTTCATAATCTCTCCATATTTGACTTAATTTATGACGTTGATTTTGTTACATAAATTCAATATGGCGCGACTGACTTTGCAAATTGTATATGAGCTTACATATACATACATGCTTAAGTCGGTCGATGAATACAAAAGTCCTTAAAGTATGTCAAGAAAATAATATACTCTTTATAGTCAAATTCCGTTCACTGACCGTGTATAAGTTAGAATGGATGAGCCTAATTAACGCCAATCATGCACGCAAGAGAAATTAAGTATCTGGATGTTTTGAAGTATATTGATTCAAGTGTCAAGTCACAATGGTTTGTACGTATATATAGATTGATACTTTTCCAAATGGACCCCCATCCCAATTTGCCCCACAAATGACAACTATAATTAATTATTTGAATATATTGATTCAATCTTTCCCACGGTATACTCACAATGGTTTGAATACAAGACCATTCAATTTTTTCTAGAAATTCTTAAGTGATGATTGCTTAAGGTTTTTTAGTGATGTGTAGATACATCTTAGGCTTCCGTGTTTTTAGGGAAAAATATTGAAAAAATAATTTCTCTGAATACTTCTTCTGGTGTTTGGCGTGTACAGAAATTCACAATTGACAATTTATTTATATATATTTTTTTTTCATTCATTCATATTAAACTTTAAATTACGATAATGCTCTGGCAAGATCTTGACCAGATTCTGGCGAGTCCTAACCGGCTGTTTCCTTGCCAGTTCGACTAAAGATGGTAAATGTGAAAAAATATTAAAGATTATTCTGTTTATTAGAAGAAAAAAAAAATCTGGATCTATTGTTTTTGTTTCCTTTTTGTTTATCCTGCAATTATAATGGACTTCACACCCCCCCTCCCGAAAATCAAATACATAAATAAATATTTTTCTTTTATGCCTAGTAAAAAAAAAAAAGAAAAATTAATTGCCTAGTAGCCATGGTTGATTTACAACTGAAAATTGGCAAAAGAGCTTAAGAGTAAGGTTGTATGCTCTGCCCATAAAGAAAGGGAGATGGAGAGGGAAAGAAACTAACAAAAAATTTATGCATTGGTAAATAGTGTTAGCCCACATGTAGAGTGACACTGTTCACCATTCATAAAATATACATTTTGTCCTTTTATTTTTCCCTGTATGGTTTTCTTTCCTAATTTTGCTTGTAATAAGACTCTATCATCTCAAATTGTTTTTTGCCCGTGAGTATTTCTGCATTTGGTCCAAACCTTTGGGTTGTAAATGTAAACGATATTCTGGCTTTCGGATTGAGGAGGATAATTATCGGCTTGGGGGATCTCTGCTTTCAAGGCTGAGGAACAAGTGCTACCTATGCATTGGATGGTGTTTGTTTAGTACAGATCTGATATTAAACCTGATGATTAGTCATAAGTTAGCGGATGATTATGTTATGGGCCTTGTGCTGATTTGTTTAGCTTTGGCTATGATTTACTTCATAGCTTTTGCTCTGTTTGTAAAAACTTTTTACTTGCGACTTTTATGAATGAATGAGAATTGAGTAATTCCCTTTAATATATATATAATCTGATGGAAAGGGATTTTAGAAGAATTGTTAAGCCATTGGAGATGCTCTATGGGATCTTCCATTGCCAACACATTCATGTTAATAAAAAGTAATAAAACGAAAGGCAAATAAGTCTTTCGAAACATCGAATACACAGTTTATCTAACGGAGATCATTATAGACTTGAATGAGTACAAAATCAATTCCGTTCGAAAGGGAAGATATGCGAAAGTTGTCTATATATATTTGTCTAGCTACAAGAATTTTACTTTGTCTCAAAGTTTACCGATATTTTTGTTTTTTTATATTTTATTTTTCTCCAAGTATTTTGTTTGGATAATACTCAAGACGTCCTAGCATATATAAAGGTAGGTCTATATTATTGTGCACCAAGTTTTGAAGTATCAACTAAATTTCAGTCTTTCAAATTAATTAATTTCTCAGTTTACTTATTTGGGACAATTAAGGTTTTTCTTTTTCCTTTCTTTCTTGAATTCCTTTTACAATCTTCGATTCTTAATTTTTACTGCTATCATTTTTTAGTTCTACCTAGGGTCAGTCAGTATCAAAGCTTGGCACCTTCTTGGTGTAAAATTCTTTGTTTCTTTAGATCATTTGTTTTCAAATCTTCTACTTTCTAACTTCTTTCGCGGGTCATTGACTCAGTCTCGCTCACAGCAACGATTCTTCTCTTCATTATATTTACGTGAAGTTTGCTTCGAGCAATTAATCCAACACACCCACCCACAACCTCCTTCGAGAAATGGCCTACCGTGAAAATTGTCTATTCCTTGCACTGGTGACTGTTTGTTACATGTTATCATCCAACCTCGAAGCAACGCCAAACTCCGAGGCTGAGGCTCTCCTCAGATGGAAACACACCCTTGAAAACCAAACATCTCTCCGGTCATGGACACCGTCGACGACCAACACAACAGGCCCATGCACGTGGTTCGGAATTGCTTGCAACATGGCCGCAAGTGTCACACAAATAAACCTACCAGACACCCAATTAACTGGTAATCTTAGCAGCTTAGATTTCTCTTCCTTGCCAAACCTTGAAACCCTCAATCTGAATAGCAGCATTATCAGTGGTCCAATCCCATCCCAAATTGGCACACTCTCAAGACTGACCTACCTTGATCTCTCCATGAATTTCCTTTCTGGTAACCTTCCCCTTTCCCTCACCAACCTCACCAATCTTTCCTTGCTCTATCTTGGAAATAACTTGATAGGTGGAGAGCTAGACCCGCTTCTGTTCACTAACTGGACAAGGCTTGAATGCCTTGAGCTCCAAAACAACAATTTCACCGGATTCCTGCCTTCAGAAATAGGCCTCTTGACGAATTTGAAAGAGCTTGCTTTGATGCACAATCGTTTCAATGGTTCAATTCCATTTGAAATAGGAAATTTGAAAAACTTGCATGTTTTGGCTTTATTTGGAAACCATCTAACAGGTCCAATTCCTCAATCTCTTGGTAACCTTAGCAAACTAACTATATTGTTTTTACAGCAGAATAACTTGTCGGGCCCCTTCCCTCATGGTATTCTCAATGCTCATAATCTGTTTGATTTGCGTCTCTTTATGAATCAGTTATCTGGTTCAGTACCTGAAGGATTAGCAAATCTCTCATCCCTAGAAAAACTCGAACTTGGTGAAAACCAATTCTCTGGTCACTTACCCCCTCTCTGTCTACGATCACCTCTTCGGCTTTTCACTGCATCCTTTAACAACTTCTCAGGTCCCATACCGAAAGGATTAAGAAACTGCAGAAGCCTCATCCGCCTTTCACTCCAAAAAAACCAACTCACAGGGAAGTTAGAGGAGGACTTGGGAGTATATCCAAATCTCAATTACCTTGATTTGAGCTACAACAACTTGAAGGGGGTGCTCTCACGTAACTGGGGAGGCTGCAGAAAATTGACGTCTCTAAAACTAGCAGGCAATAACATCACTGGTGAAATCCCCCGTGAGCTTGGCGAAATGGATCAACTTGGGAGGCTTGACCTCTCTTCAAACCATATTGTCGGTGAAATACCGAAGCAGATGGGAAGATTATCGAATCTGATCTTCCTGCAATTGAGAGACAACCGGCTTTCAGGTCAGGTGCCTCCTGAAATTGGTGGGCTTTCTCATCTGGAGGAGCTAGACCTCTCTGCCAATGGGCTGACCGGAAAAATCCCAGAACAACTTGGGGAGTGCTCAAAGCTGCGGAATTTGTACTTGAGCAAGAACTTCTTCAATGAGACTATCCCAAAGAAGATTGGCAACCTAGCCCTGCAGGGCACACTGGATCTTAGTCAAAATTTACTCACCGGTGGAATACCTTCCGAGCTTGGGAATTTGATAATGTTAGAACACCTGAATCTCTCTCACAACAAGCTCTCAGGCGCCATTCCCTCTTCGTTCAGGGAGATGACTGGCTTAACCACCATCGATTTGTCATACAATGAGCTGGAAGGTCCACTTCCTGATAATGAATTCTTTCGCCGTGCTCCTCTGAGTTCGTTCTGTAAGAACAAAGATTTATGTGGGAAAGTAACAGGTTTGCGGCTCTGCAATATTGTTACATCACCGGAGAATCATGCTCAAAGCAAAAATCGGAGAGTTTTTGTCATTGTTGGAGCTTCTTTGTTTGTAATACTGCTAGCATTTGCTTTTGCAGTTTTTCTTTTTACTCTCTCTTCCCGTAGAGCAAAACTGAGAAGTAACCCGAAAGAAGTTAAACCATCAAACAGAGGAAATTTTTTCTCAATACTGAATTTTGATGGGAAGATTGTCTATGAAGATATCATCGAAGCCACCAATGGCTTTGACGACAACTTTTGTATTGGGGTGGGTGGAAGCGGAAGAGTTTACAAAGCTGAGATGCCAACGGGACATTTGCTAGCAATAAAGATAATCTCGTGTCTGGAAGGTGAAGAGATAGACGACATGAAGATTTTCGAGAATGAGATTCGAGTATTAACAGAAATACGACATAGAAACATTGTTAAATTCTATGGATTCTGTTCTCAAGGGCCACACAAGTTCCTAGTTTATGACTACATTGAGCGGGGAAGCTTGGCTAGTATCCTAAGCAATGACAAAGAAGCCAAAGAAATGGGTTGGAGGAAACGGGTGGACATTGTCAGAAGCATAGCAAATGCTTTGTCTTACATGCATCATGACTGCTCACCACCAATCATTCATCGGGACATATCAAGCAAAAATGTGCTTCTCAACAGTGAGTTTGAGGCTTGCATCTCTGATTTCGGCACAGCAAGGATTATGAAGCCTGATTCTAGTAATTGGACAAACATTGCAGGCACATATGGTTATATAGCACCTGGTATGCTTATCGTGAACTATTTGTTTTTTTTTTTTCTTTCCTTTTATACTTATTTAAAAACTGAGCGTTTCAGCGATGTTGCAGAGCTAGCATACACAATGAAGGCTACTGAAAAATGTGATGTTTATAGCTTTGGCGTTCTGGCTCTTGAACTGATAATGGGAGAACATCCAAAGGAGCTTCTTTCCTCTCTCAGCACTGGTGAGAAAAGCATTGAGCTTAAGGAAGTGCTAGATCTGCGTCTCCCACCTCCTGCTGCTCTATTTGAGAAAGAAGTGGCTTCTGTAGTGAAGCAAGCACTTTCCTGCTTAATCATAGCACCAGATTCCAGGCCCACCATGCGATGGGTGTCTCAGGTAATCAGGGAAGCTTAAGCAAAACTGTTGATAGCTGAGATCACTGAGATGTGTGTGTTTTGGTACGACTAGCTGAGATGAAAAACAGTTGTATTCATTCTTCATAATATGCCCCCATACTGTAGTAAGGAGAAAAGTAGTATCTTCTTCTAGTGTATACAGAAGTTCGAACGACGGAAATTTATTTCCCTTGTGTATTTTTCTATAGCCATGTATGCAAAAGTTGTAGCTTGGATTCATTATCAATCTATTTTCTGTTCTTTGTTATGGGTTCCTATCGATGTGGTATGAGAGCCATGAATACCAACAAGAATCGTATGGAGCAGTTGAAGGCATTTAATAACTGATGCATATGATAAATGATATCAGATGGAAAAGAAACACAACCTAGCTACTTTAGGATATAAATGTTTTGGTAAAACTTGAAAAAAAAAAAAAAGAAAAGAAAGAAATCACCCTATGCTTTTATCACCTCAATTACTAATTGGATCCAGGGTTTTTAAGGAAGTTCTATCTAAATTTTAGACGGGAATTCATTTTAGTTAACTTAATGTAAATGACACCTAGTTTTATAAGGACAGAGGTTTTTTTTTTTTTTTTTTTTTTTCAAATTGGGTTAAAACTTCCTCAAACCTAATTTATAAAAATGATATGTACATGTAACTTTTCATGTGAGAAACACGTGTTTTTCTAACAACATATTAGAATACATGTTATTTTTATAAACTAAGTTAAAGGACCTTCCTCACACTTAGTTCAAAGAAAAATTGTCTAATTTGAACCAATGACCCAATTATTTTGGACCAAAAACTTTTATAAATCCCATGATTCCTTGGGTGGACAACAGCTTTGTAAAGAGATGAACAATTTATTAGTCATGAGCTAACACTTTTTTGGTTTTTTTCTTTTTTTCTTTTTTCCTTTTCTTCTCTTTTTTGCTCACAGTGCTCCGATCCATTTGCTTCTAGAACAATTATCAAGGTAGCAAATAGAGAGAACTTTGGGACCTATATAAGTATGACTGAGCATACAACTCCAAGTTGAGATAAACAACATTCCCAAACTTCAAATTAAATTGGGATTGATTCCAATTAAGTTCGATCACTTTCCTATTCTTTGCATTAGTTTTCTCAGCAATCCGGAAGAGGTATGTGGTTTTTCCTTTTTAACTTTCTCAAATAAAATAGTTGGTGGTGAAAAGCTTCTTTGGTAGGGTTTCAGTTTTTATGTTGATTTTACTTTTGGTCAATAAGATTTTCTATTAAAGAGTACTTTCAAACTCAGTTTCTGTGACGACATTGGGATTCGTCAATGTTTCCAAACTAGCCAGGATTCAGTTTTCTATTCGTTTGGACAAACTACAAATAATTAGACTAATAAATTGCCCAGTATTTCTTAACACTGGACAATTTATAAAGGGTTCTTTTCTTTTTTCAATAATATGTGCTTATAACAAGTTTATATATATATATATATATATATATATTTCTCACAATACTTGACAATCTATTAAATTGGTTTGTCCATTACGATTTTGAGTTGTAAGCCATAGTTTTCAATTTGACAAGCCTTTGCAAGGGTCAATGCATGGTTTTGTATCAAAAAAAAAATTGTTTTGGTCTAACAGTCCCAAGATAATCGTTGGGGTGAGCTTTAATTTATAAGGCCGAGATAAATGCAATATTTGTCCTTGCAATTTAGGAATTTTACAAATAGCTTTTGCATTTTCACAAAAGTTGATTAAATCGGTTAATGTGTTAAATGGTGGTTAGCAAACCACTGTACCCTTATGGCCTTAGAGGTGGTTTGACCACCCTCTCTGAGCATATCTGAGGGGTGCATGGTCCGACCACCCACAAATGGAAAAATAAAAAATAGAAAAATTTGAGGGAGTTGTGGCCGAATCACCTCCAATAGCCATGAGAATAGTTTGGCCACCCATTAAGCTGGCCTAATTCGTGCTGGTGTGGCACATTAACAAATTCTATCGTAGGACCTAATATTATCCTCGGAAACACATTGATAGTTGAGAGAAGAAAGGCATTTAAAATTGGACAAAGTTTTCTTTCAAACTGGGTTGGAAGAATTTCCTTCAACCTCGTATATAAAAATAACATGTGTCTCTTGAACATGTGAGATGCACATATTTTTTAATAGTAAGAATAAAATTGAAATAAATTTTATTAAAAACTAATTATATGCATCTCATATGTTATTAAAAAAAAGGACACATATCATTTTTATAGACTAAATTAAAAAAAATTTCTCCAATCCAATTTAAAGGAAAACTTTGTCCATCAAAATTATACTGGAAGAGTGGTGCCCGGCCAGTATCGCTACTCTGTTACTTTGGATTCGTTAGACTACATCTCTATTTTTAAATTTTGATTATTATTAACACAGTTTGGCTACTTTATGTCATCATTTTCCTCTCTGAAAATTGTAAGACTAAAAAGTTCGTCAAAACTTCTAGAAACTGCAACAGTAAAATTAACAATTTATGTTTATTTTTCAAAAAAAAAAAAAAAAGTTTATTTTACTAATGTCATGTTTTTGTACATGGGTTGACAAATTTATTTCATAAAAGGGGATGTAGCTCTATGGTAGAGTAATTAGTCTAATTGTATAGCTGATATTGATCAGATGGATACCTTACGTCTCCAAATTTTCTTCTTGCTTTATATATCCATTTGATGTGAAAAAACATCTTCTTTTTTAAGCACCAATCACGTAGTTTTCTTTTTTCCTGGGTTACTACCAAAAAAAAAAAAAAAAAGGATTTTCTGATGTGTATATAGTAGCATTCATTTTGCCACGTCAATAATTTAATTTCATTTCAATTTCATGAATTAGGATATAGCTTTGTGGTAGGGTAATTTGAATATAATTGTTATAATTTTGAATTTTTTAGGATCGATACCTGATGCCCCCTAATAGTTTTCATGCCTTTTTTAAAAAATTTAAAAGTAAAATTGACATCTTTTGACAACCAATGGACAAAAATAAATAAATAAATAAAAATCAACCACTCGTAGCAGAAAACGAAAGGAGCAAAAACTGTCTATAAACTCAAATATTAAAATTACAAATCAACCACTTGTTTGCCCAAAAAAAAAAAAGGACCAAAACTCCAAAAAAAACTCAAACAATAAAATTAACTATTTCTAAACTTTTACAAACTTCTAGTGTTTTTTACATCGCTAGTAAAGATTATTTCAGGAATGGGATATGGCTAGATATGTTAACTGTAGGGCACTTGGAACATGTTTGTTATAATTTTGACGATCGATACCATGCCACTCCAATAAGTTTTATTGCCTTATTTTTTAATTTAAAAAGTAAATATGACTTAGGCTCCATTTAATTGTTTTGACGTAAAATGTTTTCCGTTGAAAAATATTTTTAACAAAAAACAATTTCCTAAAAAATTATTTCCTTGAAAACATTTTATAGTATTTGACACATATGGAAAATCACAAATTATATATATTCATTAAATCATATTAAACTCTAAATTACGAAAATGGTCTAACCAAGTCTTAGAGGTGTCCTAACCAAGTCCCATAGGGACCCCACTACAACTTGCTCGGGACCTTCCTGTACTCTACCTAGGCCCTATCACGACCCTGCCAAGATCAGCTTGGGGCACCACTAGGACCCACCCACAACCCGACAGGGACATTTCGTAATTTAAAGTTTAATATGATTTTCCGTACACCAAATACCAAAAACTGTTTTCCCAAAAAATATTTTCTACTGAAAATGTTTTCCCGAAAAATGTTTTCTACTAAAAACATTTTCTTGACGTCAGAGACGACCAAGACCCCGCTTGGTTTTCTATACTTGCCAAATAACAAAAAATATTTTTCGTTGAAAATATGTCCCAATGGGGTCTTGGTCAAGTCCCAATAGGGTCCTGGGCAGGTTCGGTCAGGACTCAGGTGGGTTTCGATTAGGGATGGGCAAATTAACCGTTACCAATTAACCGACCGATTACCGATATTAACCGAACCGATATAACTGTTACCATTAGTTATCGGTCGGTAATCGGTTAAAAAATTTATACCGATAATCTTATCGGTCGGTTAAAATTTTATTATCAGTTAACCGATATGACCGATAAATATTTTTAATTTTTAATTTTTTTTAATTTTATACTTTTTACTTTTTTTATTTTTATTTTATAATANCTATCACGACCCTGCCAAGATCAGCTTGGGGCACCACTAGGACCCACCCACAACCCGACAGGGACATTTCGTAATTTAAAGTTTAATATGATTTTCCGTACACCATATACCAAAAACTGTTTTCCCAAAAAATATTTTCTACTGAAAATGTTTTCCCGAAAAATGTTTTCTACTGAAAACATTTTCTTGACGTCAGAGACCTGACCAAGACCCCGCTTGGTTTTCTATACTTGCCAAATAACAAAAAATATTTTTCGTTGAAAATATGTCCCGATGGGGTCTTGGTCAAGTCCCAATAAGGTCCTGGGCAGGTTCGGTCAGGACTCAGGTGGGTTTCGATCAAGTCCCGGGTGAGTTCCGATGGGGTCTTGGGCAGATCCGATCAAATCATGGGTGGGTCCCGTTCATGTCCCGACAAGATCTGTAATGCCCCCAAAATTAGCCTTGGCCAACCTAGCAGGGTTACTGTCAATTATCCCAGTTTAACCAACTAGTATCTAAATAGGAAATCACCAATCTAAGGATTATCAAAGTTAATGCATAGGATGGTAAAATAAATCTATAAATCATTAGAGGAATAAGAATAATCCTCGAATTAAAGAAATTGAGCAACTAATAACATAAGGCAAACCTGATAACTACACGAGGATCTTAGAGCAAAATTTGTAGTGGCAACCGTACCACTCCAGGGTTCTTGGAACATGTTTCCTATAAGAGTAATAATCACGTAAATCTAATGACTTGGTAAACAAACCTAACAATTGGGTATGAAATGAGCTCAATATTATTAGGCAGAAATAAACGTGCAATCATTGGTAAACTTTGAAAATAGGTGTTGTCTCTGTTAATACACCTCGTAAATATTGTTTGGTTGATAAAAAGGTGGTATATTCCCGGTGGCTATCGTCCAAGTATTTTAATGCAGAAAACTAATGTTTTATAAGCCATAACTATTATATCTGGTATACTCGAGATATTACCCATTCGTAGCAGGGTTGACGTTGTCCCGAGGGAGTTATAATAAAATGTCAGTGTCCTAACCATTGTAAGCTACCATTCATAATACTAGCAGCCCAACTGAGCGCGACCTCGGATGGCCCACACTACTAACTTCAGTTAGCAGCCTAGGGATGAAGCCTAGTATTTTTATTATGTGTTCTTGAGACTTTTTGTTGTTCTTCATAGACTAATAATTGATGCCAAGGATAATTTTAATTTCATAAAGTTAGTTTCATGAGAGCAAATTTATTTTTTATTTTGTTATCTTTTGTTTATATCAAGTGCTTATTCTAATTGATTTTTTTTATGATTCGGATTTATAATAAATGCTTAATTTACCTTGTTTCATGTTATCAAAATCAAATTCTTAATTAAACCATATTCAATTTATTTTAATTTTTTATGAGTGCTTTATAATTGCTTTATCTTCGGATTAGGAAAATTAATTTTCTACCTAGTTGAGTTATAATTATATGTATCAATAACACGTAATATAATGCTAGGTGGAAAACCTTGCTCCACTTTATTGTGGAAAACCAAGATAAACTCTTTTTTTATTTTTTCTGCAAAATAATAGGAATCTTACTTTGGTGTTTTACCATTCCATGTGGATCAACATCATACTTATTGAGAATTTATTACTTGCGATAGTCTTGAGTTTGCACTCTCTTTGATGCAACATGTTTTTGGCGCCATTGCCAAGGATTTCATTTAAGACACCGAGTATAATTTTTTATTATTATTTTTTTTTATTTTTTTTTTTTCTTGAGAGGTACAAAATCTCAAATCATTACAGTTAAGGGGGTATTAATTTCTGGAAAATTGTGAAATCATCATAAACTCTTTCCAAAAAAAAAATAATAATAACTCTGTAAGTATGGCTGATGATGAAGAGAGAATAACCATGGGGATAACTTTGAAAACCCAGTTGACCAACTTATCAAAATTAAGCCTTAGAGACTACTTGCAGCCCATTAGGACAAATACCCTTCCTGCATGGCATTTCCCGCCAATGCAGAGAATTTTGACATAAACTTGGGGTNATTATTATTATTTTTTTTTTCTTGAGAGGTACAAAATCTCAAATCATTACAGTTAAGGGGGTATTAATTTCTGGAAATTTGTGAAATCATCATAAACTCTTTCCAAAAAAAAAAAAATAACAACTCTGTAAGTATGGCTGATGATGAAGAGAGAATAACCATGGGGAAAACTTTGAAAACCCAGTTTACCGATTTATCAACATTAAGCCTTAGAGACTACTTGCAGCCCATTAGGACAAATACCCTTCCTGCATGGCATTTCCCGCCAATGCAGAGAATTTTGACATTAAACTTGGGGTAATCCAATTGCTGCCTAACTTTCATGGGCTTGATTATGAAAGCCCAAGCCCTAAGAGCACTTACTTCATATCCTACATGAATTTTTACAGAAGATAAAGAAACAATTTCAATAGGAATCCAAGTGTTTTTGGGTTTTAATTGTGCGTTACTATAGAAAATACAGGAATCATATTGCATATATATATATATATATATATCACACAAGAATGAAAGAATCATCAATCTTCAAAGAGATAAAATTGATAAATTCCAAAACAGATGGACTCAATTGTCTAATTAATACCAAACAGACAAGCAGATGTTCCCATTACTATAAACAAACAACCAATGACTTGTTTAAAAATTGGACTGCAGGAAAGTGACGACATTGTTGTCTACTTGGAAAGCCTTCACAAGCACATCACTAGCAATATCCGGCACAGACCCAAAGACTGCATTAGCTATTGTGACGACTCCAGGATTTTGGCTGCTTAGAGCTGCAATAGCTGAGGCACTTGTAGAGCCTGCATTTTTCTGGTAATGGACGAGACCAATGGGGAAGACAAAGACGTCACCCTTCTGCAGAAACTTCGATATGTGGCGGTTTTCGGGGCTCGACGTGACGAATCCGACTTCAAGGCTGCCGTCCAAGACCGTCAAGATTTCAGAGGCACGAGGGTGTGTGTGAGGAGGATTGATGCCCCACGGTGCATAGTCTATACGCACCATGGAGATGCCAAGAGTGTTTAGCCCTGGCAATTGTGATACGGTCACCGGGGTCACCTGAGACCCCACTGCATTTGATGTGTTGCCCGCTAAGTGAAGCCCAGAAAAGAAGAAATCATTGGCTTCAGCCATCTTGGGATCCTTGCAGGCCAGACCATTCACCAACACTGCCATGAAATGTAATCATATATCTGAGAAACTTGTAAAAATAGTGACATGTAATTAATTTCAGAAGCGGTCATCTTGTCAGGAAAAAACATACAAAATAAACAAAAATTATAGTGAGAGGAAAAAACCAATATTAATGTACCATAACAATATAAGAACCATATGACAGTGAAATTAATATGGAAACCGACATGTTCCATGGTAAACTAACTGAAAGAATATCTTGATTTGCAACCTGGTGAAGAAATATCATCTATATAGCATTCAACGCTGTTAGATTTGGGGCCAATAATCTCAGGGACTTTAGAAAATTTAAAGGAAGGGAGCTAAAAGAAAAGGCAAAGTTTTTTTTTTTTTTACATTTCTAAGGGATATGAATAATATGCCAAAAGCATAGGACCATATGTTCTTTATTAATTTTTAAACATGGTGGTCGGAGAACCAAGATATCGACTGTCCCTGAGAGGACCCGTTCATCGGAAAGCCATCAAGGCCCGACAGCCTAATAGTATGTCGCCCCATAAGCACAGCCAGCCATCAAAATTCGAGTACACCCTCATCAAAGAGATGCCACCAAGTAGACGACTCTCCTCCTTCCAGCTCAGTTAATTAACTAATCGTCAACTCAACGCCATGCTACCCCAACTAACAGATTGCGGGAGGAAAGTAACAAACTCTTGGCAAGAAGTCCCTCGGCCTAGGAGAGCATCGGCCTATAAAGAGCCCTGGTATGCAATCTAATCCTTACCTAAACTTTTTTCCAAAATTCCCATCTTTATATATCTACCGACATAAACATGGGAGAGTAGCCTCAAAGGCAATCTTGATTGGTCGCTCGCTGCAAGTCTTTGCACCAACAGCAATCACAAAGAAGAGGAACTTAACGATAAAAGAAAGGGTTACCCTTTTCCCTTCTCCCTTCTCCCATAATAATGAACAGAAACAGAAAAAGAAAAGGCAAAAACAGAAAACAAAAAAGGTAGTCGTACCTCGGCTGTTTTGGTCTGCAACACAGAAATCCTGAAGAGAACTTTGATCAGTTGCTAGAGCGACAGATAAAGATAATGTTAGGAGCCCAAATAAGATAATCTGATCACTGTCCATTTGCAATCTATAACTATATATATATGAAGTTATGCAGTCAACAGAGGAAGACCAGGAAGATCAACAACTATGCTTTCTTTATATATATATATAGGGAGAGGTCGATCGAGAAGCTCTGCATGCTGCGCCGTCTATAGTAGTGAAATAGTCATCAAGCAAACAAGCATTCTATAATATTGTGGGAGCTCAATCTTTGGCCGGCTTGGCCACGACCAATTTGTATTAATTTAAGGAACATAGTTTTCTCAGAAAAATAATAAAATAATAAAAAATAAAGAACATAGTTATAGTGCTACGCCACGCGCGCCACGACAACCATAATTACGTAAAATTTGGTTTCAATCAATTAGAGATGGAGGAGCTTCATTAATAAAAACAAGTGGAAATCAAGTATAACGTAAAGATTATGCTAATTTTTTTCAAAAATCAATAGAATATGATGTCTTCTTCTGTAAGATTCTACAATATGATTGTAATAAATTGCTATTTGGCTGCATTACCAATACGTTGAAGGCTGTTTTCCTTTTTGTAAGCAGTTTGGATTACAAGATGTTATCATTCTGTTTTACATGATATCATATCTACAATTGAGCTAGCTAGGGACCTCCGTCAACTGAGGTTTACAATAAAAACATGTGGGTGGCTGCTGATGTGGCGATGACGTGGTGAAAATTGGCGCCCGCCAAGTTTTGCTAGAGTGGAAAAACTTGGTGCCCAAGTCTAATAAGACACGTGATAACGCAAATGGGGCTTTCAGGACACGTGTCCGGTTGAGAACAAGCCAATTCATAAACTCGGTCGACCGATCCCAATAATGTGTATTTAATCCATATATTTTCTACTTGGAGCTTGTATTTTATAAGCCAGGGAGTTACAATATCTACCACATGATGTGTGTTTGCCTTAGCTTGAACATTATCTTTTAACATATTTTATTCAGGTCCCTAATTGAAATTGTTCATATAGAAATTCATAATAAAGTAAAGAGATGGAAGTAGGAAAATCAAGGCATGAAAATTATGTGATTCAACGGTAGGCCTACGTTCACCGGTGAAAGCCTTGTTAGATTTTGGGAAAAAAATAGCACATGGACATAAAAGAGAATTATAAAAACACTTGCATCTGGCCATTATTGCNTGCTGATGTGGCGATGACGTGGTGAAAATTGGCGCCCGCCAAGTTTTGCTAGAGTGGAAAAACTTGGTGCCCAAGTCTAATAAGACACGTGATAACGCAAATGGGGCTTTCAGGACACGTGTCCGGTTGAGAACAAGCCAATTCATAAACTCGGTCGACCGATCCCAATAATGTGTATTTAATCCATATATTTTCTACTTGGAGCTTGTATTTTATAAGCCAGGGAGTTACAATATCTACCACATGATGTGTGTTTGCCTTAGCTTGAACATTATCTTTTAACATATTTTATTCAGGTCCCTAATTGAAATTGTTCATATAGAAATTCATAATAAAGTAAAGAGTTGGAAGTAGGAAAAGCAAGGCATGGAAATTATGTGATTCAACGGTAGGCCTGCGTTCACCGGTGAAAGCCTTGTTAGATTTTGGGAGAAAAGTAGCACATGAACATAAAAGAGAACTATAAAAACACTTGCATCTGGCCATTATTGCTTAAGTTCTTGAATTGAAGAATCAAGATTGCACGTTTATGAACTTGTAGAATCTTAGAACATTCAAAATATGTCTAGAAAGGGAATCATAAAAACATATGACATAAAAGAGAATCACAAAAACACATGATCATAAACCCTAAACATATGAACATAAACGAAAATCACAACATAAAAGAGAATCACAAAAAAACTTACCTCTTACATTTATTGCTTAAGTTCTTGAATTGAAGAGATTGCACATTCATGAAATTTTCACAATATGTCTAAATGGAGAATTATAGATAGAGTTTTTCACTTACCTTTTTCTCACAATAGAGTTGTTACTGATGGAGAATTGCACGCTTAACTTTTTGAATTGCAAAATTACCCTCAAATTACAAATATTTTTTTTTTAAAGAAAAAAAAACTAGGAAAAATATAGGGATATTTTTGGGAATTTGCCCCTCCATTAATAGGATAAGGGGTGAGATTGCAAATTTTGTAAAGTTTAATAGACTAAATTAAAAGTTTTTGAAATTTAAGGAAATATTGCAAAAACGATAAAAGTTCAAAATGATTAAGTGAAGTTTTTCCAAACAAAAATTCATAAGACAATTAACAATATCACGAAGTCTACTACCACGAAAGCAAGGGCTTATTTGAATTATCTTCGATCACTGAACTCAAAGAACACATGTGGTAAGGGTTGTTGAGACCTTTAAACTTTTTCCTCAATTCTAATTAAAGAGATTCGGATAAAAAATGGTATGTCGCATTCCTCTAAAATATATTCCCTAAATTCAAAATAATTGGTTTTTTCATTGTGAGCCTCGGTTTCTTTTTGAAATCAAAGCTGGTGTGGAAACAGGACACATTCAATAATTAAATCTTAACTATTTAATTTAATTTGAAAATCTTAACTAAATGCAATTGCCAGCAGCCTTCTCTAATCCATAAAAAAATAAAATAATAAAATAATAATATAGACACCATCAATATATAAGAATCATGTCACAAGACTATCTACTGGGTACAGAGATCCATGACTCGAATTACAAACTAAAGCATTGTCACCAAAACGCACCTCTTATACATAGACTCACAATCCATACACATCAACTTTGTCTATCTGACTTCAACTGCTCGACAACAGAACATAATCACTCCCAGGAAGTAAGCCAACAACATAACGGTTTTCTCAGGCAAACTGAAAATTACAAAGATCAACCGACAACCTCCTCTTCTTCCTCCTCCTCCTCCTCATACTCCTCCTCGTCAGCAGTTGCATCCTGGTATTGTTGATACTCGGCCACCAGATCGTTCATGTTACTCTCGGCTTCGGTGAACTCCATCTCATCCATCCCTTCCCCGGTGTACCAATGCAAGAAAGCCTTACGCCTGAACATTGCTGTAAACTGCTCGCTAACCCTCCTGAACATCTCCTGGATCGAGGTGGAGTTCCCGATGAAAGTGGATGCCATCTTCAAACCCTTGGGTGGGATGTCACACACACTAGACTTAACATTGTTGGGTATCCACTCGACAAAGTAGGATGAGTTTTTGTTCTGGACATTGATCATCTGTTCATCAACTTCCTTCGTACTCATCTTACCACGGAACATGGCTGAAGCAGTTAGGTAACGGCCGTGTCGGGGGTCAGCAGCGCACATCATGTTTTTGGCATCCCACATTTGTTGGGTCAATTCAGGTACAGTCAGGGCACGGTACTGCTGTGATCCTCTTGATGTTAAGGGTGCAAACCCAACCATAAAGAAGTGGAGACGAGGGAATGGGATGAGATTGACTGCAAGCTTCCGAAGGTCGGAGTTCAACTGTCCAGGGAACCGAAGACAGCATGTGACGCCACTCATGGTAGCAGAGATGAGGTGATTGAGATCACCAACTGTTATGGGACAACAGAACACAACAAAAAGTATAAAGGTCAATGATCAGCTACGCTCTTGCACATGTATTACAATGACATGTTTCCAGTCATTGAAAAAGCAAATGTAGACAGAAGATATTCACTTGTTAACAGAAACAATCAGTGCGTACAACAGATAGGTGGGTGGGTAGGTGGATAGGTAGGTAGGTAGGTAGGAAGGTAGTAGGAGAGAGATTAATGACCAACTGATTATAAAAGATTAACTTATTGAAAAGAAACTTATAAGCAACTTCAAATTTAAGCATAACCACCAATTAGTGAGACTCTTCGAACTTATCTAGATAATAATAATAATAATAATTAATCCTCATAAATGGAATAATATATTGGAAGGTAGAACACATTGTCATATTATTTTCCATCTCATATTTTTTTTAGAACACATGCTTAAAGGTAGTAGCAATATTATAGAAAGTAGTATCATCACGATAATGATGACTAATTTTCAATTTCAATGTACATCTACTGTAAGTGTCAAGTTTTAGAGATTAAATTTGAACTTACAAGTAGGGGTGGCAAGCTTCAGAGTGCGGAAGCAGATGTCGTACAGGGCCTCGTTGTCCAAGACCATGCACTCATCAGCATTCTCAACAAGCTGATGCACAGAAAGGGTGGCATTGTATGGTTCGACAACTGTGTCAGAAACCTTGGGCGAAGGAAAGACAGAAAATGTCAGCATCATGCGATCTGGATACTCCTCCCTGATCTTGGAAATAAGAAGGGTTCCCATTCCAGAGCCCGTTCCTCCACCCAAAGAATGACAGACTTGAAATCCTGCTCAAAATATATGGAGTTAGAATACTGCAATGCTATAGCATTAACAAACTCTGGGGGAGAGAGAGAGTGAGAAAGTTCTCATATGATATAGCCTGTAAAATGTTACAAAATGTATAACAGAGAACAGCACATAATTCATAAGAGGGAATAGAATTCAGTCATAACATCTGATGACAAGATTACCACACCATTTTTATTTCTGACAATATATTTTCCTTATGCGAACAGAGAAGACAATGGCAATCAAATTACAGCACAATTTTGTCGAGCACTAACAACATAAAATTCACAGACATAGCAAGCAATAAAAGCAAAACTTTGTTGAGCCCTAAAACACATACAATTAAAAAAAAATAAAAAATTTGTGTTTTATACACATCATATTACAGAACAAAATCTGGGGTCACAAAACAGAACAGAGAAGTGCAAAACTATAAAGAATAAGAAAAGATAACTCCCAATATCAGTAAGAGTCTGAGCTAAAGCAACTCCCGCCAGATACTTCAAAAAGTTCCTAAAGAGAAATTCCTGGACATCTCTCCTAATGATAATCATTCAGTACAAAGCCCCAAACCATAAAATTCAAATCTAGCATCAGATTTGACACAAACCAAAACAAAAAGTATGAACTCAAATAAGGATAAATGCAAATGGCAGCTACTATGAAAATGTAATCCATTTCTTCTACATATTAGTGACCTTATTAATCATCAACTAAAAACAGCCACCTAGACACAGAAGAGAACCATTTTAAAATTATTTCCTCAATTGTCATGCTATAACCAGAGTGCTTGTGTTTCCATCTCAACCAAAACTTATTGGAGAAAAAAGCACAGGTCTATAGACCTCACAGTTTTACGCTGCACAGATAGACCGCTCACTTATTACCAATATTGACTGTCCTTCAACCTAAGGTGAAAATCTGCAGGGCAGAAAGAACCAAGATCCCAGTACATAACAAATAAACTCAGGTGGTGAGAAAACTAGAGTTGATAAATCCATAAACAGAAAGAGCAAACATGAACGATGGAACAGAAAGATTTAACAATAAAAGAAAAGGACACCTAATTGAGGCCTTAAATCCGTGATCAAACACCACAATTCAACCAACTAAGATAACCAAAATGGAATTCTCAGACTACCAATTTACTTCAATAAACAAATGTGATATAAAACATAACCAGTTCGAACCCAGAATAATAAACTTTGCATGCAGCAACAGAAAAGTGAAATTCGGAGGAATAATCAACCAAACCTTTATCAAAACCAGAATCCATAAGCATATGATCAGAACCAAACATAAGTGCTACAAAGCTACATAAAGTGTTTGGACCAAGTCTCAATACTCAGGAATCAATCCCGATCCTAAGCGACAGATCTACACTTTTCCGACAAAAAAAAAAAAACAAAAAAACAAAACAAAAAAACCTCGATTATATACAATGATGATGAGTGAGAAACAATTTGTTAGCAATCAAATTAGAATAAATAAAAGCCGATCTATCACAAAGAAATGAACCATAATATCCATATTCCTACAACGCCAACGCTCAGATCAAAGCTATCCTCAACCTAAAGCACCAAGTCAACGACGAAACACCAATTTACACATAATGCACAAACAGATCCGTAGGAAACACACGCACAACGCCTAAAACCCAAACACCAACACACCCAAAAAGAAACGAAAAAGAAGCTTTCGGAGAACACAATACCCTGCAGGCAATCGCAATTCTCGGCCTCCTTCCTAACAACATCGAGCACTGAGTCGATGAGCTCAGCGCCCTCGGTGTAGTGTCCCTTGGCCCAGTTGTTCCCGGCACCGGACTGCCCGAAGACGAAGTTATCAGGCCTGAAGATCTGCCCGAACGGCCCGGATCGGACCGAGTCCATGGTCCCCGGCTCCAGATCCATGAGCACCGCGCGAGGGACGTACCGCCCGCCGCTGGCCTCGTTGTAATAGACGTTGATGCGCTCGAGCTGGAGCTCCGAGTCGCCGCTGTACTTTCCCGTGTGGTCGATGCCATGCTCGTCGCAGATCACCTCCCAGAACTTGGCACCGATCTGGTTGCCGCACTGCCCGCCCTGGATGTGTAGGATTTCTCTCATCGTTATCCGGTTTTTCTCTTTCGGTTTCTCGGGAAAGTTGGGAGGGGAAGTGAGTGGGGAACACACAGAGAAATGGGGTTTGGCTGTGTCGGAAATGGAAGGAGGGTACAGAGGAGCAGTGAGGGGGGCTAAATAGCTGGGGTTGGGTGTGTAAATATGTGACCTGGCATGGGGTATATTTGGAAATGAGGATAACCACCGAACCAATGGTTTTTGCGGGTGTTTTAATTTTAAATTTGGGCCAATGAGCTGTAAAGACTGTTCTGGAAACACCCATCTCACCTCTTTTTATTTTCTCTTTTTTGGGTTAAAATAAATGTTAATGCCACCTCACCCGTTCCCGAAGAATTTATCCAAATCGAAAAATATGTTGTTAGTTATATTGAAATGATATTTTTATTTTTAAAAGATAAAAAGATAAAAATACGTTTCAAATATGATTAACTGAATGTTCTAGAGTCTAGTTCGGTCCGGAATAGCTGTTTGTGAGAAGATTTTTTTGGAATGTTACTAACTATAGCTAGCTTTTATTTCAAGCAAGCATTTAATAAATAAATAAATAAAAAATGATGATCTTTTATTTCAAGCAAGCATTTAATAAATAAATGATGATCTTTAGCGAGTTTTTGTACTATCTCTCCTATGATATTTTATTTTATTAACACCCCCATTTTATAAATTGGTCTGGTCAAATGGCATGGTACAGTCCACTTTCAAATGATTGTTCATTGAAATGCCAATATAATGTTCTTATGGATAATGTATTTAACAATTTTAGGGGAGAGTAGCACACCAACTCCTCTCAAATTATTAAGAAATTTACAATGTTTTTTCAAATTATCAATTAAAATAAGGACACAATTTTTTTTTAAAAAAGGTTTAAAAGAAACTTCCATCAACCCATTCTAATAAATGTTAAGTGTCTTTTGACTTTTTTTTTTTTTTTTTTTATATGTCTACACAAGAAAGGAAGGGATTCGAACTAATTACTTATGGTTCATAAGACGTCTTTAACATGTTTGAAATGCTCACATGTTGGAAGAAAGATATTAAATGACGGTTAAGAATCTTAAAGAAAACATGTGTATCTCACATGTTAGAAGACACTTGACATTTAATAAAGTAGATTGGTAAAAATTTCCTCCAAACTAATTTGGAGGAAATTTATGTCCTTAAAGTAATATCTCTCAAACTACTAAAATAGTACAATGTCTTCCTTTTGCAAAACAAAAGGTTCAAATATCTCTAAAAATTTTCAAGAAGAAACAAATTATTCTTATAAATGTTAAAAAATAAACAAATCACGCATGATCGTGGCTAATCAATCAAACATTCATTCCTGAAAAATGCTCGGGTGTTATAGCTTTTATTACAATTTTCTTATAAATTTACGTAGCAATTCACATTTTAAAGTAAGTACGTCACATGGCAGTTCACATCTTAGTAGTTGACGTGGTACATGCCACATGAATTGTCACATCAATTTTGTAAACATGAAAAGTATTATATAGATTGTCATGTGACAGACAACATTGTAGTGATTAATGTGATAAATATTATGTGAACCACCATGTCACTATGTAAAAAACTTGCAATAAAAGTTATAATGTCCCTAACGATGCTCGTCATTATTTCTGTCGAAATTTAAGTTTATATCCACCGTTTCGTAGCTTTGCAATTTCTAGTTATATCATCTAATTTGATAAAGAGAGATCGAGTGAGAGTTAGAATGTCCATGTTGAAGGGACCACAAGAAGTATAGAAAGAACAACAATACAAATATATAGAAGAACCTTACTCAATCTTGATGCAACATGTTTCTTTCCTTTCTCTCTATACTCAATGTAATTTTCATGATCAGTTCCCATCAACCTTCAACCTTCATATCTTAAAAATAAAAAATAATAAATGATAAGACTAACAAATTAAGATTCTACAACATTTAGGTTTGATGTTGCAAGTGTTTGCCATGATGCTAATGGCCAACCTCTTCATCATGCTAGAACTGAGGACTGTCCTCTCAGTAATCCTAACTCAAAAGGCAATTTGTTTTGTTCTTTTAAGCAAATAGGGAAAGGAATAAAAACATCCAAAAAGGAGTTGCCCTTAAGGAGTTGCAACTTTAGGACTACACTCTTAAACCATCACTTTTTAAAATAATAATAATAATAATAATTAAGCTAATAAGATGAGGTATATTTAATCATTTAATTAACACTTTAATTATTTTTCCCACATGATGGCTTAAGCTCTCTTTTAATAGTTGGGTCCAACGCATAAAATATTTAATTGAAATAGGAGGTAAATGACGGAGTCAATGTTCGAACTAAAATCTTTGGTTCTTATACCATGTCAAATCATCATTTTTCCTAATAGGTTAAGAGTCTATTTGAAATTCCTTTTGAGAAATAGAGCTTTTAAGTCAAAAATAGATTTTGGGCAAAAGCTTCATTTTTAAGTTTTTGCTATTTTTAGGCTTTTTAGACCTTCAAAAGTACTTTTAATTTTTTTACCAAATAAGTACTTTTGTCTTCAAATGGACTTTATGAGTGTTAAAAATACTTTTAAACCCCTCAAACGCAATCCCAAATAGGTCATAAGTGGATAGAAATAGGTAAATTTAATTACCATTTCAATTAAATATTCCACATGTTAAGCCTCTCCTATTAAAAGTAAGTGTGAGCCCACACGTGAGAAAAATTATTAAAGTGTTGATTAAATAATTAAATTTATCTCTTCTTATCCGTTTAATTTTTTTGGATAACTGGTAATTTAATATGGTGTAAGAGCCCAAGTTCAGAGTTCAAACCTTGACTCCGTCATTTACCTTCCATTTCAATTAAATAATCCACACAACTCTTGACTCCGTCATTTACCTCACATTTTAATTAAATAATCTACACATGAGGGAGAGCGTTAAAGTAATAATTAAGTTATTAAAGTTACCTATTCATATCAACTTAAACTTCTAGGAAAAATAGTGATTTAACATGTACAACAAATTCTCTATGTGGATTGGGTAACTTCACTATAGAAGGGGATATATCTTACTACAATCTTGTGTTCTAAAATCCAGCCCTCGGTGAATCTTCTCATACACATAATGTGTCGTCTAGTTTAACGTATTTAAAACTTGTTTGGCACAGCAATTACGCAAGTCAAAAGTGTGTTTTAAAATGCACTTAGCTTTTGTTACTCTACCAAACGCTAAGTGCATTTTTTTAAAAAATCGCGTTTTCATTTACCATATTTTGAAATCTCTATTTTTTTTAAAAAAAAAAACCATACATTTTGAAACCACCAAACCAAACAAACCCATTATCAACCCATTGGCATCCACATTTAAAAAAAATGCAAAGCTTGCGAATCTATATTCTTGAGAATACAACTAAACTCGACTTTAAGAATGATTGGAAATCTAATAGGATTCTCAATAATATAAGATTCTCATATTGCACTCATACCTCTAAACTTTGACTCACTGCAACTCTCTCATACAAACTATCATTTTCTTTTGAGTTGCACCTCGAGTCAGATTAGACTATTAAAGTTGACAAAATTCATCACACAAGTCTCACGTGGCATAGAGTCATATATACGCAGTACTTATATTATAAGGTAAATTACACTTCTCCCCTCCCTCTCGATCCTATTACAACCCCATTTGCACTCATACCTTTAAACTTTGACTTACGTTAACTCACCCCACACACGTGACATGTTTTCCATCCACATTTAACGGTCTAATTTGACCAGTTTAGAGATATGAGTACGAGTATAAATGAAATGGTAATTTGGAGAGTAAAGTACAATTTATCCAAAAATTAAACCATCAATGACATGGAAGAAAAACTTTACATAAATTTTCACTCATCTAAACCACTCTATGCGTACTCAAAAGTTTAAAGTCGACTCTCTAATAGTTGGTCACCAAGACAACCACCCCCTAATAACTCTATTCTCACTTTAAAGAATCATTATTACACACATGGATATTAACATCATTTGATGCATCATATCCAATTAGAGAAGAAACACCATTAAAATTATTAATTTTTTTTTTTTTTATGATTTGGTTGTGGTCCAACTATCACTGCACTCATAAGCAAGGAATAATTTTATATATATATATAAGAGAAATGACAAAATATTTAAAAGGAAATGTGAGTAGAACTAAAGAACCAGCAAATATATGACATTAACCAAATATTAAATGCTATATGGGCAACCAAGACTTAATTGAAATCATTACTAACTCTCATCTCTTGCTGCAGCTTGCATCAAGAGTATGTTTAGCATGTCTTACTAAAAAAAATGTATGAGAATTTTTGTCTTTTAGAATGTGAATTTCCACCTCTCCACAAAGGAATCTACATTTTTAGGAAGAAGGCAATTGAGAAAATCGAGATGCCTATCGGCACTTAGGCATTGTTTGGTAAACACCACGCAACGGCCAAACATTGTTCATGAGTTTGTGGAAAAAAATGAGAATAATGATTGTTATAAAAAAAGTGAAAAATAAAAGTGGTGTTGAAAAATGGAAATGTTTCTTATATAATGTGATTTTTTTTTTCTTTTTCTTGCTTTAAGGAGATATCGACACTTTTTAGTAGTTTAAAAGAGAATATTAAAATAATCGACCGACATTAACAATATGATAATAGTTTGAAAGTATGAGAAAATTGAGTATACTTTTTCCTAAAATTACCCCAACGGGCCCAACCAACCAAATGCTACGTTAACTTGATTTGCTCAATCCCTACATTGTTACAAGTCAAACTTGATAAGATGGCAAACTCTTTTTAAGGAAGTGATATCCTTAAGAGAATAATTTCAATGCGGTCATTGTACAAAACTCCTATTTTGTGCACACCATTTAATTATTGTCACATCAGCATAACACATAATAAGAAAATAAATACAACTACACCAGATTATTGAGATAAAAAATAAAATAATTAATTAATGAGAAAACTGGTTGGCTGGGTAGCGGGTCAAGCCAGACCCATGGGTCTGGTCGTTTCTTTGTTGCCGGAGTTCCTTTTTCCAGCCTTTAGAGTGATAAAATCCTTAAAGGGTTCACTCTCAACCTCTAGGTTTTAGTTTTGAATCCAAAAACGAATTTTGAAGTATTAGAATCCAGTTTTGAAGCATTAGAATCCAATTTTGAGGCGGGTCACGACGGTTTCAAGCGGGTTTTGAGGCGGGGCATGGCAAAACCCATGACTAGGGTGGCCAGCGAGCCACCCCAGATTTGGTTAGGGCTAGATTCGGATCTAGGGTGGCTCGCCGACCACACCATGGCCTAGGGTGGGCCATGCAGCCACCCTAGATGGCCTGAGGTGGCCGACGAGCCACCCCAGATCCGGATCTAGGGTAACCGCGCTACCACCCTATGGCCTAGGGTGGCTCGCCGACCACACCATGGCCTAGGGTGGGCCACGCAGCCACCCCAAATGGCCTGGGGTGGCCAGCAAGCCACCCCAGATCCGGATCTAGGGTGACCGCACGACCACCCTATGGCCTAGGGTGGCTCGCCGGCCACCCCACATAGTCGACGAAGGCGGTCTAAAGCGGCGGCACTAGCATTAGGCAGAGGCAAGTGGTGGTTCAAATGTCTGTGAGATAAATAATTAAGTGTTTTGCTCTCATATTTTTCTTGCAATTTTCTTTCAATTATGATGTGTCAAACTCTGAGTGGATTGCACAAAACTGTTTTGTGCAACGACCACAGAGAAGACGCTCTCTATCCTTAATTCTCTTCATGAGCTTACTTTTTCCTTTAATGACAAAACATTTTCTTTTATAATTTCTATCTCCCCATTCTTATCTTTAAAAAATTAAATAAATAACTAATGAAGTGAATTTAAGAAATAAATTTATGTGGATTCATAAAGTGTGTGAGTTTTCAATGGAAATATTAAGGGAACGTGATCAAGTAATTTTAAATGTTCTTCTTGAGTTTTTTTAAGAATGATGTGGTTATTAATGGTAATTTTAATAGCCACATCATTTTTTGACGGGCTCAAGAGAGACTTGTAGCATTACTCAACATGATCATCTCCAGTTCATTTAAACCGAAAAATATCTAGTTAGTTATATTTAATAAGTATTCTTTTTATTTTGTTAGGGGACAAAAATACGAGTAATTCTAGAAGTCTCTTTTGTGTCCCTCTTGAGTCCCTACAAAAATGATGTGTCTATTACAATCACAATTTGATCAAAATCCAATAATGATCAATCATAAGCCCAATAGTAATTTAATAGTCACATCATTCTTAGAATGACACAAGAAGGATTTGTAGCATTACTCTAAAAATACGATTCCAATATAACTAATTGAATATTCTCCAGTTCAAATAAATTTCGATATTAATGACGCACGTGTTGAGTGGCAGTATCTCTCCCATTTGCTGGGCCTAGCTTAGTGGCAGAGCGTTTTTGTTTCCATCTGGCGTCCAAATTCCTTCTTCATTCATGTGTTATCCGATGCTCTCTTATCTTCTTGTATGGCCCCACAACACCTTTTTTCTGGGCTGGACCACTACAACTACTGACGCATTCTCTCTATTGAGCCCATATTGGAAACCCATGTTTGGATGAGCACACAAAAGCTTCCCAAACATTAACTACTGTTTTTCCCAACCATCATATTGGTAATTTTTTATACGACCTGCGAATTCGACACAAATTATAGGATTATGGTTTAGCTGAAAATGGTTGACCCTCTTTCCTCCATTTTTTTTAATATAATAAATACATGTTGAAACGAGTCAAATGTGTGAGACGGGTGTTCGGGTTTAAATGGGCCAAACGGGTCGTATTGAGTTAGGTCAAACGGGTTAAACATATCGTATTTGAGTTTAAGGCCAAACAAGGGTTAACCCATTTATTAAACGAGTCATGTTGGATCACTTGCGAGTCGTGTTTGAGTTTAAGGATCTTAATTATTTATCTAAACAGGTCATGCTCGGGTTGTCGTGCCATGCAAGTCGATCCAAATTCAAGCCACCAACAGTCATTTTTCTCCTAAAGGATGAGAATCAGAGATGGTTTGGAAAATAGATTAAGCTCCAAACTTGAGCACTTTGGCAATGGAGATTTGAGCAATGAAATGCTTTGCTACAAACTGGCATTGAATTCATGGGCATAATCAGATATTTAGAAATAGGATCCTCTCTGATTCATTTACATTTTAGGAGTATTTTTATCTCCAATAAAGTAAGATGACAAAAATATTCCTCAAATATAAAGACCTGAATATGAACCCGAGGAGAGGATCCAATTCTAGACATTTAAGAGTGGGGGTACAAAAAAATTAAAAAAAAAAATGGGGGTAAAAATTTAATTTTGAGAGGGTATGTCATAAAAAATCATAAATTTTAGGAGGACATTAGTCCTCTCAAGCTAATATACAGTTTCGCCCCTCATTGAATTAATCTTTCTAGTATAAGTTTTTGGAAGAGAATCAATAATGAATTAAAAAAGGCAAGCGGGGAGCTAAGGACAACTGTATTCATTTTGTCTGGCGTGACTATAATAGTATCTACCCACTAGAAATCGCATAAGAATGACTTAGACGGTGTAAATCGGTCTTTCAAATGCGAGTAAACCATAGCTTGATCCAATTGCATCAGGTTAACTAAATATTACTGGACGTGATTTTTGCCTCATGTTAACTAAATATACACGATATAGAAGTTTTAGATGCTCTAAGAAGCCATTAAATACCCAAATTCTTGTAGTTTTATTGTGTATAAAATGTGTCATATATATATATATATGATTCTTTTGGGTCATTAGAGTTTTAATATATATATATGATGTTTACGATTTTAAGTTTTTGTCCTTATTTTTAAGTCTACTTCACTTAGATGAGATTCTTGGTAATCTTATACGCGTGACGTACGCCACTACCCACAAAGACTTGACGGAGAGAAAATAAAAATGTTGATTAGGCCATCGTTATCAGAGTTGGACATGAAGTGAAAATATGGGTACTTAAAAGGTACCACAAACTTATTCGCCTTATCCAAAACTCACTTTTTCACTTGTATTTATCACCCTTATTATAAATTTATTTGCTAGATGTGAACCTTTAATTTATATGGTTAAGTCTTAGGGGTAGTTCAATCGGTTGTATACTACGGCTTATGAAATGGAGGTCACTAATTTGAATCTTCTTCCACCATCTCTCGTAAGGACACACACACACACACACATATATATATATAAGCTTCATTAAAATCAACAAACAGAAAATAAGCACCAAAGGAATTGATATAATTGAATGATTATGTTTCACATGGGTTAAGTCTAATCGTAATATTGTGTATATAAGTTCTTCGGCATCCTTCATTTACAAGTTGGTTTTCAAATGTGACTTATACTATACCCTTAATGTTGTGCATGCACTTGTGAGATTTGTGTCCCACATTAAAAGAATATAAAGAAAAATAAATAGGTTTATTGATAATGTTAAATTACCGTTTATTCTAAAAGCTTAAACGGATAGAAATAAATGAATTTAATCATTTACTCAATATTTTAATAACATTCTCCATCGACACTTAAAATATTTAGTTGCAATTTAATAGGTAAGACCAAACACGTAGAATATTTAATTGAAATGATGGGTAAATTGACTAAGACGTGGTCCGAACTCAAGATATCTGCTTTAATATCATGTTAAATTATCATTTATCTCGAAAGTTTAGACCGGTGGAAAGAAATGAATTTAACTCAATATTCTAAAATATAGGTGAAGTCACATACTTTGGTATGAAAGGGAACAAAAAATTGGCTATGGCACTTTTGTTCCTTCAAGATCTTCTCCTCGATGACTATTGTTTGGCCACAAGTGTGGACTCTCATCGCACTGACCCATCTTTAAATAGGCCTCTAACCCAAAATAGGAGCCCTAATTCAACTAGGGAACTTGATCCAGTGCTTTGGAATCCTAATACCGTTATGTTTATGATTCTAATCACATTAGAATCCTAATCCTTCCAAGGTTAGGAGTTCAAACTCTCACTCGAAACAAACATTAAATTAAGACCTAATGTAACGCTTTTAAAATTAATTAACAAAAATAATTAACTTGGAGTGTTACTTGTAGTACCCCTAATTTAATTACCTGGTAATTAACTGGAAGTGCTACCCATAACAACAAATATCAAGATAAAATGCAGTGGAAATTATTACTTTAGTAACATCTCTTACTCAAATACAAATTAGAGCCTTCAAAGGAAATACATAACCTTCTAAAACAACAAATCATGCTCACAAGAGTACAACAATACACAAAAAAAATACACCCAACACTGCCCCTATGAGTCCTCACTAAGCGACTCAAGTCCTTGCAAAAGAACTCTAATCTACCCTTGTGCTAACACTTGCTGATTTGTAAAACATTATTTGTTTTACAGATGAAAAAGTAATTTTGTAAGTTCACGACTTAGTAAGTAAATCGCCAACAAAACATGGCCATGTAGTGAGCATCCATAACCATCCTCTGCATGGCCTATCCATACCCTTAACTCTCTTACGATGTGGTTGCATGCCACATGGACATGTCACATGTGGTACATCACCAATACCTTAGTGAAGTACAATGACTAGCCACCACTAGTTGTCTTACTATTTGTACATAGTTGCGTTGGTCACTTCCAACCATTGAATCCAAGACAATTAATAATAAAATAAACTTGGACCACATGGTCAATTTTTTAGCCATTTTTCCAATGGTGATGCGTAACACAACATCATATTTATAGTTGATGACACAATTTATTTCATTGGTAATACAATGAATATCAATGCAATTGTAAATCAACATTTATAAAGTGTTAGGGCTCACGATATATTATCAAGAGAAACATGTATGTCAAAAGTGCACAGTTTTATAGATAAAATATCCATGCTTGATGACAAAATATTTTGGCATTTTCATGGGTGGTTACTTACCTCGAATGCTAAAACCAACCCCAGACTTTTGAAGGGTCGAAATTCTCATTTATGTAAAAGTCTATAATCCAATATCATCCATAAATCCTAAACACACTTTATAAACTTAATCTGTGTTTTTTAGGCTGATGTGATCAATCACTAGCTTAAGAGTAACCAGTCACTCACAAGAAGTTATTGATCATTGCCAATTGGGTTGATCGATCATGGGTTGTCTAGAACCCATTTTGGGCCATTTCCATGTCCTACCTCTTAACTAAAATTCACTCGTATTAGAGGGTCCTAAGATCCTAAAGGTAGACACTTTACAAACCTAAAACACATTTAGATATCAAAAGTTCTACTTTTAACACAAAACCCTTAAAGGTGGCACCTTTATTACCCAACAATTTTTAAAAACATCATCAACCTACAAAGGACTATGTGTGAGTGCATAAGGCAGTGGTTCAGACCTAATCTTACACCAACAACAAGCCATGAAATCATAAACAACACTTAAAGTCTCCACCTTTCCTTTAAAAACAACCCAACCCAAACTAAATTCATGGATTCAAATAGCCAAGCAATGTATTAAACAAAAGTTAATAAAATAAACAGTAAACAAGAAGTAGGATTTCAGATTATTCTTGTCTTTAATTTAATTCCTTGAATCCTCGATTTAATCAAATTTTATTGAGTATATTTTATTTTAGTAACTCTTTACTAAATACATTAGGCCTTAGACTCAAAATAATCAATTTGCATTAAATTTATATAATGCGAATATTTCTTATCTTTCTAAGAAATTATGAATTTCATCTTGAAGAATAGTATTCCTACAATACTATATGTGATCGATTGCCCGATATCTCACTCTTAAAAATGCATTAAATTAATCTACACTTCACATTGTAAGTTCACATTCCTTTATGGATTGAAACCCAATGCGATCAGTCGTCATGAGTTCAAATTACTTGGTTGACAATAGGTTATAGAATAACAGCTCGGGTGAACAAACACACCAATATATCAATCTAAAGTCTCTATTTCCATTAAAATATGCACAACATCTCCCTCCAAATGTAATTTTCTAAATACCCAATAAATCTCAGTTGAAATCTAGCAAAAGAAGTTAACCGAGGTTTGATGAGTAGTGATTTATCTACAACCGGCGTGGGTGAACAACCACTTACGTCAGTTTAAAAAAATATAAAATATTAATAAAAAAATAGTATAAACAATAATTTATTCAATAAATAATATTTTATATTTTTTTAAACCGGCGTGAGGGCCGGTTATGGATAAATCACCAATCGGGTTTGATTTTCAAAATGAAAGAAAAAGAAAGGAATTGGGGAGATTAAAAGCAACCCCATAAACAAACAAAGGCATCATAGGAGGGGAGACCAAAACGTCAGTCAAATCTCATCATACCACGTGTTTCTCATTATTATTATTATTATTATAGTGTCCCTGGATCCTCCCCTCTAAGCTTAACTTGTGTTTTACACCAACTTTATACTATTTTTTTTTTTTTTTTTTTTTTTTTTTTGGTTTGGTATTTTAATAATTGAGAAAAGAGACATGAAAGACAAATGAAGAACGTGTGAAAAGAGGGAAAGAGATGGGGTCCCACCCATTAGACTTAACTGCACTCACTCTCACAGTGACATTCCCCTGCCCCCACTGCATGCCTACTACTGTAGTCTATCATTTTCTCCCACTTTCCCTCCCCCCCCCC
>CM017321.1:8267202-8385442 GCA_006937295.1 Carpinus fangiana
TTAAATATCTTTTTTTTTTATGTAAAATATCTCAGAATATATTCATCATTAAAAAAAAAAAAAAAAACAACAACGACGAGGACAACGATAAAGGTATATGTTGGATGAATCATGAATGATTCAGGCCATTTGAGCAAGTGTGAAATGGTGAGCGGTTGTCATCCGTTTGATCGTTTTTTATGGCTCTTGGGAAAAATTACTAATCGCTTAGACAGTTACGATTAATAGTTTTATATATGTTTTTTTTAAAAAAAATTGCTAACCTCTAATTGTACCTATCTAGACAATTAGCGATTTTTCTTAATTGCCTTAAAAAACGATTAGGAGTTAATGCTGTTAGATCGCCCACCTTTTCACCCTTAGATATTATCCTATTATCATAAAAATAACATTGTTCTTTTTTTCATTTAAAAAGCAATTAGTAGTTAGTAATTCTAACTGTCTAAGTGGTTAATCGCATATACTATTAACAGAGATGGTTAATAAATTTTACTAAATATCTTTTTACACTTATATTTGAGAGAACCCCAAAAAAGATGGTTTAAAAAAAAAAAAAGGTGCATAAACCACATCTGTATCAAAAACGGCACAAAAAAGAGCACCAATATAATACACGTATTGACATTTTTTTTATTTAAAAATTATTATTATTATTATTTTGATATGTTCACATATGAAAGAAAAAAGAAAAATTTAAACTAATGATCTTCGTTTTATTACGCGTGATTTTAGTCAACTTAACCTTTAACTCTTAGCGGAAGATATCCAATAAAAACTCATTGAGGGTTAGCCAAAAGAAAATGGTAGCCAATCAAAACAACCCACGTTGCTACAATTTTTATTTCAACGGAGATGTTTTTTTTTTATTTTTGAAATGAATTTCAACGGAGATGTTGTTGATAGGTTGGTAGGTAGGTTAGATGAATCAAATTTGTGGAATTAAATGTAAACCGCGTGGGGTCGTTTATTTTCTTTTTAATTTTTGTGATATAGAAGATAAAAATGGCACGGCACCGTTTTATATATATATATATAAATTATCCTCTCATTTTCACGTTTTCATTTTTTAGGTTAAAATTTTATTTTATTTTATTGTTTTAGATCACGGTAAATAATTGCAAAGACTCCCTGTTTTATTTTGTTGCCCCATTCATGTACCAGAAGACCACCAACTCAAGGAAGAAGGATTCTCCCACAATTGTTTTTCTTTTTTTTCTTGTTAAAACGGATAACCGAGGGTTTGAGACCTCTTCGACGTTATTTGTAAGATTGATTTTTTAATTGAAAAATCACGTCACATAAGCTTTGAAGGTAATATATAACAATTAATCCAAATGAACACCAACTTTGTCTTAATTAAGGAACCAATCACATCACATCTACGTCCTTAAGAGTGTGGTTTCTAGGAGTTGCACTGATTTGCAATTACCTTCCTAGCATTTAAAAGTTGGTTGATAGCTCTTTGTATTAATCAAAAACATTAAAAGAAAAATCCATGTCAAAAAAAAAAACATTAAAAGAAAAATCCTTTGTATTCAACTTTCATCTAAAATTTTGAAAAAAATTGCTAAATGTCACTTCACTAGACGGATGGGTTCCCAACAACAAATCCATAATGAAAATAGCAGCATGAAAATAAAAAAATTAAAAAAAATAATAAAAAAACAGAAAATGTGTGTGTTATCAACTTCAAACACGAAATAGGAACTGTTTTATGATTTGACTTATTTTGAGCATAAAAATAAAGGATAAAAAATATTATATATATATAAAAATAATAATATTTTTTTTTTAAAAAAAAAACCATTGTTAGAGAGATATAAGAAATGTGTCCAACAAGAATTGAGATCCTTCCAATTATTCAAAATTAGAGAACCAAAAGTTTTACTACAGGAAAAAAACTGATTATTGATTGCCTCAAGCCTTCAACTATAAGCAATTAATTAAGAACCGATTTACTATTTCATTTACTTTATTCGGTGAATATAACGAAATTTTAACCCTCTTTTTTTGGGTAAGAAAAACTAATGATATATTATACACGTCATATTTTAACCTTTTTTTTTTTTTTTTTTGTAAATTCACATATAAGTCCCACAAGCCCATAACATATTCACTAACCGTATAAAAATGGGTAAAAAATAAGATTAAGAATCATTTTTTTAGCTTCTCAAAAATAAATCCATCTAATATAAAATTACACAAAAAAAAATGTCATCGCGGAATAATTTAATTCGCTATAAACCACGTCTCATGAAGTGAATGACACTAATTTGAATCTCTCATTCTCTTATAAAGATATATTAAAAAAAAAAAATAGTCACACCCCAAAAATAAAATTAAAAAAAAGCCCAAAAATGGAATACAAAATAAAATCAGCTTAAATTTACTATTTTTCAGCTCACACATTCCTTTTACCATAAATTGGGGAACCATTTTTTTTTCCCTACCCCAAGTAATAAACAATAACTCAACCAAAATACCTAATCACATAAATTATAAATTCCCACAAAAAAAAAAAAAACAAAAAACAAAAACAACAACAACAAAAACAAAAAACAAAACAAAACTTTCAAAGGTCTTCAACGGTCTTGTCTCTCTCTCCCTCTCCACGCGCCCCACTCCCCCGCTCTCACCGCGTTCTCAATTATTTTTTTAATTTTTTCCTAGGATTCGATTTCTGAATTTAAAAAATAAATAAATAAGAAGCACGCACAGACAGACAGACCATTAATAACGCAAAACGCAATGTATAAAGACGATGTAAATTCCAAGTTCTTTCTCACAAAAAGCATGCTTCAAAATTAACGTTGAAAATCTTGTGTTCGCATCTGGGAATTTCCTTTTTCCTGATTTCTCTCTGAATAACCCCGATTCCAAAGTTGTCCCAGATCTCCGACCATGCCGACGCTTCCTTGGAAGAAGAATCACAGGGGGACGGGGACGGGGACGCGGATTTCGCGCATCGTTGCGGATCTCCAGTCTCCGCCGAAGCGCGGCGGGTCGCTCGTGGTGGAGACGGGCTTCCCCACGTCCCTTATAGACCTTTTCGTCAAGAACCGTGACCGTTGGAGGAAGAAGAGCTCCAAGATCAACAAGTCCAACAAAACCCATCTGCAGATCCAACACGGTTTCCCTCCGCCTTCGCCGCCGCCGTCGGTGTCTGACTCGTCGACGGTTTCTGGGTCTTCTGGTTTTGAAGGTGACGGTGATCCCACGCCGTTGAATGAGATTGAAGAAGTTGTGCACGACGGAGATGAAAGTACAGAGCCTCTGTGCGCGGATCGTCGTGATCTGCCACGAGCGGTTTACGCGGTGGCTTTCAAGCTGTTTGTGATGCTACTGGTATTGGCCATGAGCACCAAACGGCTTGCCGTTGGTATTACCATGTCCGCGTTTCTGCTTATTTTTGCCGATCGTGCGTGGAAGCGCTCCGTTCGTTTCTTGGGACCCAGAACGGTGTTCGAGTTTTTGCTCCAAAGGGTTTCGCAAATTGGGCGGATCGAAAGCGGTTTATTGGTATTGAAGAGCGTGAATACTCATGAAGGTTCGGTTGCAGAGGAAGATATTCAGATTGTAGAATCCAATTGTAATCTGAATGAAGAGCAGCGTGCGGGGGAGATTGTTAGAGTTGGACCGGAGCTTGAGTTACTTAGCCGTGATAAGAGATGGGGTTGTTTGGAAAACGAGAAAAATTTCAAGGATTTGGAGGACGAGATGGATGGTGGCCAAGTATTGGTACGTGGGGATCGGCGTAGCCGGAGTGCTAGAGTAAAAGCTAAGATTATAAAGAAGCTGTTGCCGAAGAAGTTGCGTAATTCGAAGAAGGATAAAATGACTAAGGGGATGAAGGAGGGGGAGTCGAGCAGCGAGGTGTCTAGTGTTTTTGGGGATGATAGCCTTGAGGAGCAAGATGATCAGCAAGAACGAGAAATCGAGCATCGATCGCCGACGTTGTCGCTTTTACCAGAAGTGCTTGATGATGGAAATCATAGTTCTAATGAATCAACACTGAAAAAGAAGGAGGGGAGAGAAATAAAAGGAAATTGGGTGTATTTATCTCTCCTTGTAATTGTTCTTGCTGGGCTTGCAGGAGGTCGAGTTGTAGCTCTGGGAGTTACAATTTCGTGGTGTTTCATGTTGAAATTGATTGTAACTCGGAGGAGGTCTGTAGATGTGCCTATGATCAGGTGTCCTGTCTCGATCTCAAGCTAGATTTTTGGGTAGAAAGACCAATTTTTTTCTTCTTTTTTCTTTTTTGGGTCCCCCCTTTTTTTTTTTTGTTTATAGAGATAGTGTTGTTTTGCTTCTGATGAAGTTTTATTGAAGGTGTATGCTGCAAAGCTCAGTTGTGATAGAAACGCCAACCATTTTGTTGGCAAACAAAACTTGAGCGGTGTGTACTTTGAGATGTAAATTCACATATACAAATTTTAGTGCAGAATTCAACTCTTCTTTGCTTGTCTTGGTGTGATTTCACCTGCATAAGCTATATCTAATTCAGTGATTTTTTTTTTTTTTTGTTTCCCTTTTTCCTCTGCTGAGTGTTTATTTACTTGGAGACTTTGGCTAAAGATTTCAATTTTCTTCTTTCAGATTTCTTTAGAGAAACAGACATTTGTTTGTGACGATGGTGAAACTGCACCCATGAATGAGATTTACATTTAGATTTCTTCTTCATGTCTGTATATGAAGATCTTCACCTTATACATTTTTCTCTTTAGATTTGCTTACTTTGGTCTTCTTTTCGTTGCTTTACTTCGACTTTTTGACTACTTTTTATCCGATTCTAATCAAATTCTGCCTTTACTTCCACATAAATGATGAAGTTTTTCACAATTCTTGTTGTCTCGTGAACTCCAGTCCATTGACTGCCGATCTACCACCAATTTGCCTCTATTTTTTTAGTCTTAATGTTATTATTTTTTGTAAGAGAATTGACTTTTCCATATTATGTTGATATTAAAATATTCTATATTTAGATTTGATTACAATCAAATCTTAGACTATACTTGTATACTCTCGCCTACCATTGTTTTCCTACAAATAATGTCCTTTATATTGTAAAAAAGAATTAAGTCAATAAGAGCAAGAAGTAATTTTAGGGTAATTAAATGTGGTGGAGGGATGCGTCGGATTGAGATCCCTCAAATTACTCAAAATTGGAGATTCTCACGTTACAAAATCGTGACCCTTCATTTTAAATCCAGTGGTCCAAAAAATGCCAGCGGCTTATGTATAACCGAGACATTAAATTTTGATTTTAAATTGACTTTTGTTTTATTGAGGTTTAAATGATTTTATAAACCATTGAATTTAAAATGAATGGATACGATTTCGTAATATGAGAATTTCTAATTTTGAGTAATTGTAAGGGATTTCAATCCGTAAGTATCTACTACCAAACAATCTTCAAAACTCCTTGTATTTATTATGTCTTTTCTCTCGCTTTATCTCTCCATATTTTATTGTTTGTCATGTGATTACTATACTTGTATTCTCACACCTCCTATAGTTTTCCGTATTAGGCTAATACTTCTCCATATTAGGTTGTTACAAAAATATTCTCCATTTAGGTTTGATTGTAATCGAATCTTACTATACTTGTATTCTCGCACGTGCCATAATTTTCCTATAAATAGAGACCTATATATTGAAAACAATTAGAGAAAGATATAGCCCTTAAGATAATTAGACATGAAAAACGTAATTGCCTATTACCGAACCATCTTAAATTTCTTGCGTATTTTCTCTCTCTTTAATTCCGCTTTTTCTCTCAATATTTTATGGTTCCTCGTAAATTTCTACAAGTAACGTGGAAAATATAGACCTTTTAAAAATAAACAAGAAAATGCAATTTGTTGGGAAGGAAAATATCTTCATTTCTTTGTCACTATTAAATGCAATTTGTTGGCCAAGAAGAGAAAAGGACAAGATAAAACAATCATAAACGAAAGTCATACTGTATTTCCTTAGCCGTCCTTAATTAAATTAAAAAAAAAAATTCTTTTGAATAATCAATCATTAACTTACTGAAATTCTCAGTAGAATAGAAACATTGATTTGGTACAAGCTACAACAACATAATTTCAACAGATCTGTTGACCTCCACTACAACATTAACAAAAGAAAAATGTTTCACATACGAGTTCTACAGATTCAATGATAGATTTTACAAAAAATATGAATTGATATGAAGTTATGGGAAGATAATCTCTCAAAGCATTTAAAGCAGATTTTTGCACGGTTGGACCGAACGATGGGGCTTTTGCAAAGTGAGGAGAAAGTCACTGTAAAAGCGGCAACTTCGAGGAGACCGGAGAGATTCTAATGCTTAAAACTCTAAAAGTAAAACCGAAAGAAGAGAATTTTGAGTGAAAGAGGGTAATATCTATTTTTTGGGATGTCGACCCTTGTAATGCGAAGGTGGTCCCTGGTCAAGTGCTTGATTGTATATCATTGGGGCGGTCTTATAGCTATGAAAGAACTACCTGATTATTTTCCATGTAGTAGATATGTTTGAGTATGGCTAATTGATTATTTATATCTATAACTATTATTCTAACAGTACCCATATTAAGTTTCATTAAGAAAACGAATAACTCACACATATCATCTTTTGCAATATAATGTGTACAAAAAATAGCCGTTGAAGAACAGGTGCATTATTCCAATTTGATAGCATTATTCCACCACCAGCAACCAGATAACATTGTTAAATGTAAGGTTATATAACTTATATTATATATTTCCCTACAATTTCTAACTTATTGAGGATACCACATTCCTTAGGAATATACTACCCCAAAAACCAAAAAAAAAAAAAACTGCAGCCAAATACAATCACAATTGTACTCAAACTAATCTATTAAGAAGCATTAAATTAAATTAAATTAATCTATCAAGAAGTATATGAGCATCTTATATAAAACTGGATAGTTATTTATATGGAGATTGTCCCACAAGTTACACAATTGATTGTACAAAAATTCGAAGGCAAGGAGTCAATAAGATAGAGATATTTAACAATTTTAGCAACTAATCACAATTAGTTTGCTACAATCACTTAATATCATGATCCTAAGTTCCATGCTTGTCAATGCTTTGTGAGTGGAGAATCATTTAATATTATTATATTTAATGATATAGTTAATGTCACGTATTAAATATGTTACATATAAAGGATCCTATAAAAAGAGCTTTGATGATATTTTAACCCAAGTTTTAATGGAGCAACTGAAAAAAAGGGGCCAACATTTTTTTTTTTTTTTTGTTGAAGATAAGGAACTCATTCTCATTCATAGAAATCAAGAGTTAAAGCTCTTACAATCACAGGGTAAACCCTGAAGTAACTGTAACCTAAACTACAAAGTCACATACCCGAAGGTAAAGATCTCGGCAACAAACGCCAATCAATCAACCAAACCAAACACATTCGCTACCCTGTGGCTAAAAAGAAGGTTAGTATAAACTCGATTCTGCTAGGGCAGACGCCATTAATGCACCTGAAGCGATTATTCCACGACACTGAGGGCTAAGAGCCCTTAGCAGTGATATTTCCTCCTCGACCCGAAAGTCAGGATAATGTTAACATCCACAACCCAAAGGTCTGGACAAAGCTTCACACCCAACAGCAGGCTAATCAAGAAATGACTTATTACAAGCAAAGAAAGCAGCAATACAGGGAAAAGGCGCCAAAATACAAGCAAGAAAAAACAACAATACAGGGAAAGAACCGATCACGTGCAAGTAGATCCCGTACACTGAAGGACGCGTTGGAAGCTCGTTGCGTTAGGGGACACGAAAAAGGCCCGGCAGTGGACGGAGAGCGGCGAAACAGCCGCGGAGAAGATCGGCCGAACTGTAAAAAAACCAAAAAACACAGGGAAAAACTAAAGCCAATACAGGGAAACCAAACAAAACATAAACAAAGGAAAACCAACGTTAAACAGGGAAAACAAAAAGCAAAACGAACAACTGGAGGAGGCTCAGACATGATCAGGCCGGACCACCGCTGAGAAGGTGGCGATGGGAGTTTGACGTAGTGGGGGCACGTAGAGGACCTGCATCAAGCGAAGGCCTCAAAAAAGCTAAATGCCAGAAGACCAAACAAAGGCACAAAGAGCCCCAAAAAACAACCGGAAAAAGAAAAGAAAAGCCAAAGAAAACAAACAAAAACCGAAGAGAAATCGATCTCAAACCTAGGCGGCGCAACAGATCTAGTGCAAAGGATGGGGTGGGCACAAACGGATCCGGTAGAGAAGGGGAGGGTAGGCGACGGCGAATCCAGGTAGGAGACGAAGACTAATCCCGTACTAGACCCAACCCAAAGGAAAACATTTTAACTTTAAGAAAATGCTCGACTATTACAGTTTTTACTAGTCCTTAAAGGGTATTTGATGCTTTAAGTTTTCTGTTGTGGCCACATGCAACATTAACTGCTATTTTAAGCCTTTGGGACAATCTGAAAATGAAGATGCAACATAAATTAAAAGCAAAATTTAACAGGCGCTCAGAGTCCACTGTCAATGTTGTCTTTACACGCCGCCGAGTAGCTCACACACTCCAATATAAAGAAATTTATGGGCCTAA
Organism: Carpinus fangiana; assembly: GCA_006937295.1. NCBI lineage: Eukaryota > Viridiplantae > Streptophyta > Magnoliopsida > Fagales > Betulaceae > Carpinus > Carpinus fangiana. The sequence continues at coordinate 8,275,795 of CM017321.1, forward strand.
CTTTTTTATAAAACCGGTTCAATAAGAGGGAGTTGCTCATTCCAAGATCTTGTACACACAAGCAATGTGAGATTATTCTTCAACACTCTTTCTCATGTGCAGGCTAGTATTTTTCTTGGTCTTTGTCATGAGGTAAGTAGTGTGTGTTACATTCGTCCTGTGGTAGGCTCTGATACTATGAAAAAATTCATGAGCCTAACTCAGCTCATAAAATCGGGACAATAAGAAAGTGTTGTTCATTCCTTATAAACATACCCAAGATCTTGTTGATAGGCAATATGGGATTATTCCTCAACACAATAATCATCTGCTTCCTTACCACCTTCCACTGATGTTGCTATTTTGCGTATTTTTTTAGTTTTCTTATTGTTTTAATGCTTAGATTCAATATGTTTCAATGATGGTTTCGTTGTTGTAGTTAAGAGAGGTCTCTTAGTTGCAATTGTGATTCTTAGATTCTCTAATGGTAAAATTATCCACATTGCCACCACGTAGCTCTTGTCTTTTGTTGTCTTTGATGAAGTCTCTGCTGTGCTGCTAGTATCTCAAGACTGGATTGTTGTTTTTCCTATTTCCTTTGTTATTTGCTTTATTTGTAGTGCATTGTTTTGTGCACTTTGTGTAGTTAGATGGGCGCTTCCAACCTTTTGTTTAGAAACATTCTTGATTGGTCTTCCACTCTCTCTTCCTTTTTGATCAAGAATGAGAATGAACTCCCATTTGTAATACTTTCCTTATTTGCTTAAAAAAAAAAAAAAAAGCATGAAAAAAAGGAAAAATATACTTTCCTCATAAGCTATATTTTTTTTTGTATTTACGCATTCAAACTTTAAAAAGTAACATTTGTGCTAACTATAATATCACTACGTGTCAAATTAAATATTTTTTTTTTTATTTTTTCTTCCCAAAATAACCTTAATTTTTTTAAATATTACAATTTTGAAAAAAAAAATTAAACAAAAAAGAAAAAAAAAATGAAATTACCAAAAAAAAAAGTGGTTTCTTACTTTTCTTTTTCTTTTTCAAATAAAAATGTTTAACGATGGGGATATTTTAAAAAAAAAAAAAAAAAAAAAAAAAGAGTTTAATTTGATATGTTGTGCTGATTCAGGAAATTTCGATGCCATTTTTTAAAAGCTTGAAGATGTAAATAAAAATGTGGTAATAGTTTTAAAAGGGTTGAAGCCCCTTCTCCTACTTTTGTGTGGACATGTAAAAAAAAAAAAACTGAAGCATTTTCCAAAAAATAAAATCTCGTTTGAGGTTTCTGCTAAGAGTAAGAGGCACCTAAGATGTCGTTTGAGGTTTCCCCTAAACTTTGCAAAAAATGACGTCGTTTTCTTCAGTAAATGAGACTAAACGACGAAAAGCAAGCGCTAGATAAGTTACGACTCTGTAACCCAATCAGTTTGTTTCCTAATTTCCTCAGCAGATAAGGTGATGATGGAATAGAACCGCGCGCTGTCGTTTTCAGCTCCCCATTCAAACCGCCATGGAGCTGCAGAGCAGTGACTTCCTGAATTCGACGGAGAAGAATACCATCCATCCACGAGAAATGGGTAATTACTCAGAGGGCCACATTTGCCAGTGCCTCAACCGCCTTGCAACCGCTCGGCGTAATGCCGTGGTCACAATCTCCGGCGACCGGCAAAAGACCGGAGAGCAATTTGTAGAGGAAGTGCTGTGCTTGGCTCGTGGGCTGCTGGAACTCGGTCTCCGTGCCGACGATATTGTTGCCATCTCTGCTTTCAACAGGTTCGAGTCCCCTGTTTGTTCTATTCTTTGACGAGTTGCGTTTGTTAGAATGTTGAGAGCCTTAGGATATATGAAATCCAATAACATATGGTTTTGCTCCAGTGATTTGTACTTGGAGTGGTTACTAGCCATTGCATTTGTTGGAGGAATAGCTGCTCCTCTAAATTACCGATGGGTGAGTCTGATTCCGTTGGACTTATTCTTCCTTGTTTTTTTTTCCATGTTTAAGTGTCTTTAACGTTTGCGATTCAAAAATATACAATTTGAAATTTCAGCATTTGATAAAATTGTAGTTTAGTCTTTAAGACAATGACAATCACCGTCATTGTGTATTTTTTTAAAATGCCCGCAATTTAAAAACGCCAATTTTCTACGTTTTCAAATCCCAATTTCTTGAAAACACATTCTCAAACAATAAATTTTCTGCGATTTGGTTTAAGACCAGCCTTATTTCAAACCCTCCAAGGACTGAGGATAAGGAAAAATAATATAGATTCTTCTGGTGAGGCTAGATGGATAAGCTACTAGGAAGTTGTCCAACAATGTATGTCAAGCATGCAATATGCTAACACTACTCATAATCTTGATCCAAATGAGGACCTTGTTCGGGCTTAACAAAAGAAAATTACTGGAATAGGGTTGCTAAAGAATTGTATTTTATATACTGGGTGAAAATTTACGATAATAATTCATTATACACAGGATTTGAAAAATACCCTTTACATATTTTACGTACTGCAATATCTAAATTTGTTTTCTTCAACTTGTAGAGCGTAGAAGAGGCAAGATTGGCAATGTTGGTTGTGAAGCCAATTATGCTGGTTACCGATGAGAGCTGTCAGCGCTGGTATTCAAAACTCCAAAAAAATGGCATACCTTCCCTTAGGTGGCATGTTTCTTTGAATTTTCCCTCAGATTTCATGAAGACATGGAATGGTATGCAATTTTTGTGGACATCTAGACTTTATATGAAGAAATGATGAGGTATGAAGCCTCAGCTTCGTTAGTTTATCTACCATTTTACAGTATTTTCCTTCATTTTTCCAGTATTAACAACTGAAACGCTCAAGAAGTATTCTATGAGGCCTCTACCTCTGAACTATTGTTGGGCACATGAGGGCGTAGTTATAATATGCTTCACTTCAGGTATAAGTTCAGTTTGTCTTATTATTTTCTTTTTCTTATATATTTTATGTGGATTTTGATGGCATTAAAATAATTTCTAAAAGCAGTCTTTTCTAAGGAAATCTCAAAGAAAGCAATAATGTGGGTCAGTTAGAAAATGTTATTACATACTTTGCATAATTTTTTACTTTTCAAGAACTCAGCAAGTAAATTATAGATGATTATCATGACTAATTTACACGGCCCTTATTGTCTTGAAATAGAAATCTGTTCTAGATAGCTGCACCCTTCCTTTTAGCTCTGTTATATGCACGCACACTGCACTATGTAGAATTCAGCATTCATAATTTTTCAGCCATTAATTGGCAACCAGTGCCAAAGACAGTATTTGCGCAATGAGTATGTATTAGCTGCAAATTTATAAATTCTGTAAGGACGTGTGAAGAACTGCCAGTCACCATAAACATGGACATTCCAAGTACATCTTCATTAAGATATTGTTTTAGCTAATGGTAGGCGCCATCAGTGGGAAAGTTTGAGAGCTTGGTAGAGTTTCATCAGTTATTAAAAGTTCATGCTAGCATTGTCTGGGCAAAAACTTCTGGTCTGCTTAAATTTTATTCAGTCAATGGCTACTATTCTACCAAAGACTTCGACAATGAAACTGAGGGAAGTTATCAAAAATATTTATATTAAACTGAATCTTAAATTTGAATAAAAATATATGAACAAGATTTGTAGTTGTTTGTTCTGATTGTTCTGTTACCTACAGGTACCACTGGAAGGCCAAAGGGAATTACCTTGAGCCATACTGCTTTGATTATACAATCCCTAGCAAAAATTGCCATTGTCGGTTACGCTGAGAATGATGTATGCCTTTTTACATGATATGCAATTTTATTTTTTTTCTTTTTCTTTTTAGAGTTATAATAGTTTCACATATTAGCAGGGCCAAACCATTAGTACAGCTCAAGGGAAAATGACTTCTGAATGTTTGTTGTGTGGGTATTTGCAGGTTTATTTGCACACTGCACCATTGTGCCATATTGGTGGTCTTTCATCAGCCATGGCCATGCTAATGGTTGGCGGTAGCCATGTCATAATACCTAAGTTTGAGCCTAAATCAGCCCTCAAAGCTGTAGAGAGATACAGAGTAACTTCTCTAATCACGGTCCCTACAATCATGGCTGATATAATTTCTTTAATCAGGTAAACCACAGTATCCAATATATTTTGGGACAAATATTTGAGGAGGTTTCTCATGTGGGTGTGTTATCTTATGCAATGTTTTAGCATAAACTATTTCAGTTATGTGTTAAAATATCACGTTTATGCAACTTTTGTACTATATCTATACAACTAAGACATGAATTCTTTTGTCAATGTTCCTGCTAAGTTTACTCAAATTAACCCTGTCCTAACTATTTGCAGACAGTTATATAAACCCTGTTTTACTATTTTGTCTGGGCTGTCTCTTCTCAATCATCTATGTAATGCCCTTGTGCAATTTTCAAGTTCACTTTGGAATTTTATACTCTGCCCTGCCACAATACAGCTTAATTCTAGTAAATTGTATTTATGATGTATGCTAGTTTTCTGAGTCATTTTTGAAGGCTTTGTCAGGCAGAAGGCAACTTGGAAAGGGAAGGAGAGTGTGAACAAGATATTAAACGGAGGTGGGGGACTGTCAATTGAGCTTATCAAGGATGCCACCTTATTCTTCCCAAGAGCTAAGCTTTTCTCAGCTTATGGTGGGTATCTCTTATCCCCTGGGTACTTAATATGATAAGTCCTGCTTTGCAGTAATATGGAATTTACAGATCTTAGCATGTGTATGGAAGCGACTTAAAGTAAGTTGCCATGTGTAGTACCTGACTGAATTACTAGCCTCTCCCATACTGGATCAGCTTGGTCTCCTGAACAGCTAGAATTGATGTTCTACAGATGAAATAACCATAGATATTTGACAATTAGGATGTCTTACTATGTTGATGAGCTTGGTCAACTAGTTTTGAACAAGGGAATATAAACAACTTAAGGCTGAATAAGGTTACTAAAGTTTTAGTCAAGCTTGAGCTCAACCTAGATGAGTTACATCTTGCCTACAGTCCTCCTAAACCAAGTTCAAAGAGCCAGCACTTATGTCAAACTGTCTGTATCTACATATCTCTAGAACATAAGATAGCAACTATATGAATTTCAGATATTTTATTGTTGTTGGTTATTGACTCTACGAACATTAATTTATGTTTGTCCCCAAAAATTCTCTTTGACAATATATAATAATTTTCTTGCTCTTATTCTCCCTTGTTCTGTTTAATTTGTAAAGGGTTGACAGAGGCATGCTCTTCGCTAACCTTTATGACACTCTATGACCCAACAATGGAAATCTCCAGTCAGCACCTTCAGAAAGTTGCTAATACGAGATATACTTCGGTTCACCAATCACAAGGTGTTTGTGTTGGAAAGCCTGCACCCCATGTAGAATTAAAGATATGTGTAGATGGCTCTTCTCATGTTGGAAGAATTTTAACTAGAGGTCCACATGTAATGCTCAGATATTGGGGTCAAATTCCAGAAAAGGCATCTGACTCCAGCAATGAAAGTTGGCTTGACACAGGTGATGTTGGGTCCATTGACGAGTATGGTAATCTATGGCTCATTGGACGAGTAAACGGTCAAATTAAGAGCGGAGGGGAGAATGTTTACCCCGAAGAGGTAAGATAAGTTAAATTAATTTCTATTCTCTTTCTACATATTGAGGAAATCAATAGAAGAATAGGGAATTAATAAAATTATGTTTTGCATTCTTTTGGAGTGGTCATGGAAGAAGCAAAGAAATGGGTCAAACGATTCGCTAGGATTTTCTTTTCGTGCAAGTTACATTTCTTCAATTTCTTTTTTTAGTGTTGGTGGATATGTACTCCTACGTTGTTTTTACACTAGTAGTTGTTGTTTGGTGATGACTAGGTGGAAGCAATCCTATTTCAACATCCAGGAGTGATTGGCGTTGTCATTGTGGGAATTCCAGATGCTCGCCTGACAGAGATGGTTATTGCTTGTATTCAGTTGAGAGAACATTGGTATTGGTCTGATAAAAGCTTTAAACACTCAGCTGAAAATAAAGGGCTAGTTTTATCTAGCGAAATTCTTCAGCACTATTGTAGAGAAAAGAATCTAACTGGGTATGTACTTAAGATGAATGTTGTTGACTGCAGTGCATGTCTGTGTTTGTGATGTATGTGTGTAGTACTAAAATGGATGGCTAACTTACTGTTTCCTTTTGTTCTTCCAAAGGTTCAAGATACCAAAGACATTTATTTTATGGAGAGAACCGTTTCCGGTTACAACAACCGGGAAAGTAAAAAGAGACCAAGTTCGAAGAGAAGTTATGTCTCACCTGCAATCCTTGCCTAGCAGTCTGTGACTATCTCACTTGATTGTTCAGAGAGCCATATCCAAAGTTTAGGTGAGTAATCTACCCAAATTCTACTTGGTCACTAGCACACATATCTGAAAGGACTAAATGCTGGTTTTGAACAGTGGATGTTATAATTAGTTCAATTTTCTCTTTTTTACTTTTCTACATTCATGTTGTAGTTAGACTGATCTAGCAACTCCAGAAGTCTTTTTGACGATAATGTGTATTCTTTGCGATAATAAATGACCAGAGAATGGCATATTCAGCTCCATTTCTAAAGAATTAGTTCTTTCTACTAAAGCACTTATTTAGTTAGTTGAAAATATTTAAGTGACCCTTAAGTCCGCTAGGTTTGTGTATGAATCAGATGCAAGTGAGGATAAGGTTCTGAAAATCTTTCAGTTATGTGGCGTCAGTTGATGGTTGATCCTAAGGAGAATGGGGAGCATGTATAGGGTTTTATGTTGTCTTGGCTAAGGGATCTGGCAAACAAGGCTAAAGGCAGTACATAGTGTTTTTAGGTCTAAAAGGAGTTCAATGCTATAATTGTGCTTCATTAGAAGGACTTACTTTGATTGGTGAAAACATGATGCAATGCGGCGTAGTGGATTCGCAGAAACAACAATACAAGAATCGCAAGTTCACAACTCTTCCCAAAATCAAAAGTCAATCAAAGAATTAAGGGAAAAGGGTTAAAAAACCACTCCTCAAGTATTTTTTATTGATTAGACCGCCATAACATATATTTATACTACATAAACTCCTAACCCTAATTAAACATTGAAAGAAAGTCGATATACAAAAATTTGCCACAACCAGTTCGAACTGGTAAAAATTTTGTCACTCGTTCCAAGTTTCATTCAAACTGAAATTGGCACGTCCATTCTGCCGAAGCTTGTTCTAAGGCTCATTCGAATTGATCTTAGACCGAGCTATTATGTCCAGCTTTTTAAATCTTCTCTTTACAGGCTGTTTTGATCAAGTAAATGATGGAAATAGCAAAACTTCATCAAACATGACTTTGTAAGCCTTTGAATCAGCTTTCTAACACCACCATGGTCCATGCTTCTTTCCATATGATGTTAGAATCATGAGATATGAACTTTTTTCTAAGACTGATCTGATGGAAAACTGCCCTGCATCAAAATAGCACTTGCTCTTGTGGCTGAAGTGGTAGTTTGTGCACATTTAAGTACATAGTAATGCTAGAAACTATATTTTTATCTCACAACTATCTCACAATGTTAATGTGACAATCTCAACCAATATTTGGATCAGTCCTTGTTAAAAATTATATTCAAGGGTTGTTCATTTCATGTTATCCCAATTGTATTGCAGCTATAAAATATCATTATTCTATTATTTGTGTGTGTATATATATGAGAAATGCTAGATACTATAATTCTATATAACATTCATCCAACAAGGCTGACATGGCACTCCCAACTAATCCTTGTATAATAATAATAAAAAAAAGATTCAATTGTTAATTTGGATGGCCCACGTCCACATTATTGGACAATTATAAAATAAAATTATAGTATCTAGCGACAACACACATGTACACAACCATATACATAAATATACATAGGGAATGCTTTTTTTACATCACTTGCACATCTATGTCCATCTCTTTTGCAAATTAATCATTATATTTATAAGACCCACATGTACCACGTAGTCCCAATTTACCTAGTTAGAACCAAATTTTCCCTACTCCAAGTTCGGCTAAATCCATCCCTGAGCCCAACCTTTTAGGCCCTTAGAGGGTAACATTCGCGTTCATATTTTCTAGGGCAGTAAAAATCTTCTCTTTTTTTTTTTTTTTTAATTTTTAAAAATACTAGGGGTACTAACTCTTTTACTAAGAGAAACATACTAAACGGGTGTGTATCTCATTCATTGGTACTCGTTACATTAATCTTAATTAATTGTTTTGTTTTCCAATGAATAAGCTACACAGTAGTATAGTAAGCCTTTCTTAGTAAAAGAGTTAATACCCTTTAGCATTTTTTTATTCTTTCTTTCTTTTTCTTTTTTTTTTTAAAAAAAAAAAAAAAAATCTAAGTACCACCATGCCATTAAAGAAGAATTTTTCTTGGAAGAATTTTTTCAACTTAATCTGTTAAATCGACATGTGTGTGCATTTCGATTGAACACATTAATTTGATAGACATGACCTAATTAGATGAATTTATTTTAACTCAGTTTAATTAGATAAAAACTATGCCGAACAAACGATGGAATAAGATCATCTCCATAAACAATCAGATTGAGTGCATTGGACCAAAACACAATGCTTACAAGATTTAATACACAATCCTTCACAAACCAACATGCTTGAGACCACAGGATTTCTTCATCATCTGGTCGGCCCAAAAACTTCTTTTATTTGGTTATTTATTTGATAAATATAAATTAATATTTAAATATAATAAATCATGATTAGGCTCAAGACAAAGAAGATCATGAAATTGGAAACAATTCAATGAAACATTGAAATTTTAAAGGGAGAGGCAATAATAGTAATTGATCTACTTTTTTTAAAAAAAATTTTTAGGAAAACTTCACTTATTCTCCTTGATGTTTCGACACTTTGACAATCATATCCTTCAAATTTAAAAAGTTGCAATGTTGAGTTCTCATATTTTAAAAATCTCACCCATATTGTTAGGGTTTATGCTTAAATAAGATGGTAAATAGGCAAAATGACCATTTTTATACCCCGTAAAACTAATAAAAATATAAAATTGCCCTTAGTTGAAAAAAATAAATAAAAAGAAGGTATATGGTTGTTGATCTGCTGACCCATGGCTTGACCTTGCCAATGGGTCAAGTATGAGGATATTTTAGATATTTTGACCTCTTTCGTTAGGATTTTATCGGGTGAGTGACATTGCAAACTTTTATAATTTGAAAGCCAAACATTACATCTTTTTAAACTTTAAAACTATAATTGCAAAAGTGTCGAAACATCAAGAATGTAAGCAAAACAAAGAGAGAGAAGGGAATAATATCAAATATCTTTGTGTATGATGTTGTCAATTAAAGATGAGTGGATTTAACTCACATTTTTTTAAAAAATTCTTTTTTATGAAATAACACTAAGATTTGTTTTCTTCATTACTGTTGTTATTTGGATTTTGGGAGCTTTATTTAACAATGGGCCTTAGGCGTCCGTCTAACTAACCTAAAACTTAACCCAACTCTTAGGTCGGAAGAAATGTTAGATTCTCCAAATGTAAAAGTACTCTCGGAATATGAGAGTACCCTTCTTACTTAGCGAGAAAGAAAGGTAATAAAGCACACACTATGTTGTTTGGCAATCGACCAATATTGAGAATGTACTATGTTGTCTAAATATTGTCATGTCATTGTTGAATGGCATAATTGAAGAAAAGAAGGGGGTAAAAAGAAAAAGGAAAAAGTTTTGGAGGTCCTCCAAGATTGGGCCTTCACTTCCTTTTCTAGCATTCTTAGTTGGTAAAAAAAGCTTAGGATGCCCGCGCATTCACAGGCAAAAAGCAAGGGTCAGTGCTTTTGTTTTGGCAAAAGTTGTACGAGGCTCAAGCCTTTGCTCCTAAGTATCCCCATACACAATGAAGAACACTTCATCTTCCATGTTTATCCACTCCTTACTATTATCACAATGTGTTAAATATTTTGTGCCCAAGAAATAGTTCAATCGGCTATGAACCATGCCCGCTTTATAAAGCAGAGATCACTAGTTCGAATCCCTCTTCCTCCTCTTGTGTAGACATGTCAAAAAAAAAAATTGTGTTAAACATTCTTAAGCCTCTTTAACCAACCGTCATTTTAAAAAGAACGTTGCAATTTGGCAGGTGTGACACTTACAATTAATTACTATTTTGTGTCAAAAAGATGGATTTAGAGTTAACGGTTAGAAAGGATGAAAAAAAAAAAAATCAAATTTGACCAAAATCTTTAGAAATACCCTCACTTTGATTATTGAAAAACCAAAATTTCCCTTTATAATTATTAAACATATAAAAAAAATTATAATAATTTGATATATTAAATTGAGAGCTTTTGAACTTTAAAAGTAATTGCAAGAACGATTAAAGTTCAAGAGGTTAAATAAAGTTTCTCCAAAAAGAAAAGAAACAAATATTGTAATGCTTTAAGCCTGCAACTTTTTTTATTTTTTTATTTTTTTGCGGGTTACAAGGGTTTGATCAGCCACAAAGGGGTGTGCATCCCAACAACAAAGCTCAAACAAAAAATGCAGTACAGAAACAAAAATAAACAATAAGCAATGATTTCATTTATGATCCAAAAGAAACCATAAACAAGCCTAATATTTTTAAAGACCATACAAGACGGTGACAAATTGCCAAAAAAGACTTGGTGAAGAGTCACAAACGATAAAGACAACAATCACTTTGTTGCATTGCTCGATTGGTATGACAGAAAACAAAATCATGTAAATGTTGGGCCTCCTTAGGAGGACCCCAACTAATTTAGGCTTTTGTTTTTTCCCCCCTTCCTCGATCCTTTTGAACTCTCACTTTATGGTAAAGCATCATTGAACAAAAATTTGGAACATAGAATCATTAGAATGAGGGCAAATTAGTCTTCCACAATGATGTTCCTCATTCCCATCAAAAAACTTCTATTGGTGGGTCGAATGCTTCGAACTTGTTTGTTAAATGGCACCAAAAGTAATGGGAAGGAGATAAAGACAGGATGCTAGCGATGATGGTGAACATGATTGTTAAATAAACAATGATTATGCTTCTGCAATTGGACAAAGTGCTGTCAAAGATTCTTAAATTAAATCTTGGTCTAACTAATAAAGCAATGTCACAAATAAATAAATAAAGCAATGCCACAATTAATTACATCCATCTCCAGACTCCAGTCGACAGTAGAAATGGAACTCATGCTTCATGATTGGACCACCACCTTAAAGCTCCCAAATTCTCATTGATTTATTCTCTTTCCATTTGAAATTGTATTTTGTAAATTAAAAGTGTGATTTTAAATAAAATTGTAAAAATGTATCGTTTAAAAAAGGCTTATTTAGAAAATTGCGGTTTAAAACGTAAAAAATTTGCATTTTCTACAGGGCTAACGATTTTTAACGTGACCCGCAAACTCAACACGAACTCAATACGAAATTAACAGGTTAAGATTGAGATGTATGACCCGTTTAACAATTTTGGACATTACTAGCAAACCCAACACGTACTCGACACAAAATTAGTGGGTTATGGTTGAGGGGTCTAACATGTTTAATTAAATGGATGAGATTAAAGTTGACTTATATAGTCTTATATTTATATATTGACATGATCTAAATCTGACACATAAACATGAATTGACACCCGTAATTATCTAATTGCAAGTAAAGAGATGTATTTTTAAAGGCTAAAGAACGATTTTACCAAATTATTGCATTTTTTAAAATCACGCTATTTTTTTTAAATTGCAAATCCAAACCAATTTCCATCAAAACTGATCTAAAAACAAAAAAAATGCATACCATATAAGTTCCCATCATGAAATGGCCATCCTATCATCATCTTTCATTGACTTGTATGTGATGCAGTCCCTCTCATGCCAATCCAAACCATTTTAATTTGAGGATGATTGACTATTTGATCAACAATTTGTCAACAACCCATTTTCACTCAACCAATGATCACAAAATATCCAAATATATTTTGTTAATTCTATTGAGAAAGCTATAAGAGTACTTGGCATTATCTTATCTACAATTTGAAAATACATAGAATTAGTCAAATGGTTAAAAAAAAAAAAAAAATAGAGAAAGATTATACTGTTTTCATGATTATAACCTTAACATTCTCTCATTTACCTAACATTTTTTCTTTTTTTTTAAAAAAAAATGGAGACTAATATATGTTCACATGATCCCATAGTCAATCTCCATCAAAACGATTTTACCAAGAAGTCTTACTATTTTATTTATTTATTTTATATAAGGGTAGGATATGAAGTCATAATGGCAATTTTCTGTAAATTAAGCATGTTTTGGGGTTGATTATCTACTTCTTCTCTCCCGCTCACCAAATCCCCCTCACCCCTACCTTTCTTCTTCTTCAAAACCCTAAAAACCTGAACTGGACGACAGACTGGCTTTCGTTCCAGAAGTCTTTTCACAATTCAACGGCCTTCTTGGGATTTTCAAAGGCTTTCCGACCGTTAATTTTCGAGGAAAAACTTTCTCCTAGAAAAGCCAATTTTACTGTTTGCTGGGTTCATCTTCTTAACCAGTAAGTCTTCATGTTGCCAAATATTCTCTTTCTTTTCTTTTTTGTTTGTCTGGTAAAGGTTTGAGCTAAATCTCCAGTTCATTTTGGTGTTTGAGCTTCTGGGTGTGTTTGGTTACTGAGAAAATATGGGAAACCAGTAGTAGTAAAGACTAAAGAGTACAGACTTTTGAACTCAACTGGGCCGTAAAGCAACCACTTGGGTTGTCTAAGTGGGGAAAGTTTTTCTTCCGTGCACCAAGGTAGAAATGGAGACAATCGAATGCACAAGATTAAGGACTCTGTATTTGTTTTAGTTTCTTGAAATTTCTCAGTAACCAAAGAGACCCTCGTGTGATTTGGCTCACATTTACAAGAAATTTAGTCACTCAGTGTAGTGTACTATTTAACAAAATGTGATTTATTACTATTTCTGAATCTGTTTATTATAATCGTGTCCTTATTGTTTGTTAAATTTTGGCAGTTTTGCAAGTCTGGTATGGAATATCATATTTGACGGGGCTGTTAATAATATTTTTGATATGTTATGGAGAGTTTAAGGGTTATGGATGCTGGCGTTGCTCCATGCAGTGATGGATCGATGCAGCTCGGTGATAATCTTCAAGAAAATGAAAATATGGGTGATGAGCTCCTTGAGGATTTAGACTCTTATTTAGAAGATATTAATGATCGGTTGACCATTTCGAGGATGGTGAGTGATTCTATCATAAGGGGCATGGTTAATGCAGTTAAAGAAGATGCGGATGAGAAAATTGCTCAGAAAGAATTGGAGGTGGCTGGATTGAAGGATATCCTACATCTGTACCATATGGATGCGGATAAAAATGAATTCTTAGGATCTTCTTCTTCATGCCATGAGTCAAAAATCCCAAGTCACTGCAGGATGTATTGTAACTTTTCAGATGCGTTTGTAGAGAATGACAACATGAGAGAATCTTTGGGCAGCCTCAGAAATGCTGCTAAAGATCAGTTCAAGATGCTCAAGAAAGAAATTGACCGCTTAAGAGAGGTTAGTTCGATCAGGAAGATTAGTTCAGGTTCTGAGCTTCTGGGATTGGGTGGTATTCTTCAAGATAAGGTGTCTGAAAGATGGACTGATGTGGATATAATGCTTGAAAGTCTAAAAGCTACAACAGACAATGTCTATAACTGGATGGAAGATACGCTTCAGTTATCGAAGGCGTCACTCTGTGCATGGCAGCTAGAGCAAGAGTTTCAGGCTGATATTGAAGGTATGGTAATTAAGAATTGCATCCAGAGTCTCCAAGAAGAATACGAAGAAAGACTTTGGGATCAAAATGCTCAATTTTGTGGTAAAGAAAGTGTGAATTGGCATGAAAAGATTAAAGAGATTTCAAGTTTGCGGCAGGAACTGGATGCCATTTCTAAGTCACTGTCTGTTTATGAATTTGGGCAGCTAACTTCTCTTGGGTCCTTAGGGAGTGTTGAGGAATGGAGTAATGATAAATGGGCTGATAATTTCCACCGCAAAGTTTTGGGCAAGCAGGTTTCATCGTCAACTTTGGTTTGGGAAGGAAATGGCAAACATCAAGATGCAAATGCTAATATGCCAGAAAATTCAGATCCTGGCTATCTAATGCACATGGAGAGAGATAAATTGATTTCTGAGATGGCCACAATGAGGAGAAATCATGAGCATAAAGTGCAAGAGATGACTGAAGCAAACTTTAGCCTCAAGCGAGAATTGTTGAAGCTGCTGGAAAAGGGACCTTCTTTGCCATTGAAGAAGGATAAGGAGTTTGACATGTTAAAGAAAAAAATTCCACATTTCATTTCAAAGTTGGATGACATTCTTGTGGAAAATCAGAAACTACATGCATTCAACGAAAATGCTGAAAATCTTGGCAGTTTGAAGGACAGAATGGAATCCCTTCTTTCAGAAAATCGCCAGCTTAAAGATTCACTTTCAGATAAGAAAAAGGAAGTCAACTTCCTCTCATCACAAGTTTCTGATGCTGAAGATAAAATGTCACAACAACTTCTAATTGAGGCAGATTTATTACATGCTATAGAAGATGGACATATTAAAGATTCGATTAGTGAAGAAGTATATAAATGTGTTCTTAGGGAGTTATTGTGCCAAATTAAATGCGGCACTGAAGAGTCGGACTTGCAGTGTAATATGATGCAAGAAATTTTTAAACTTGTCTTCAAAGAAGCTGTTTATATTTCTGAACCTGCAGGCAAGAATGAAATTGACGATTCAGATATGGAGTCAATTATCATGCAAGCGCTGGGTGGGATAATATTCAGAGAAGTCTTGAAGGATGCTGAAGAGAAAGTCATTACTGAAAACACACTACGAGTTTCTCTTGAAGTGGAGGCACTAGAAAAAGAAGAAGAATTAAGATTGGTGGCTCTGGAAATGGAAAGATTAAAGCAAGAGATACACTCACTGGTGGCATCGGTAGATGGAAAGGAGAAGTTAATGCAGGAAACAACAGCTGCATTGGCTAAAGAAAAGGAGCAATTTGAGTTAGCTTCTCAACAGCAGCAGATATTGTTTTCTGATAAAAGTAAGCCGTCAAACGTCTTAAAAGGTAATCTAGCTCAGGCATTAGAGAAAATTGCACAATATAAGGAGGGGGTGTGCAAGTTAAATCAGAAGCTTGATGCTGTTACCCAAGAGAAGCAGAAGGCTTTGTCATTGTTCAAAGTTAAAGAGAGGGAGCATCAAAAGCAAATGGAATCAATAGTCGTTTTTGTCCAGGGATTTTTTAAATCGGTTGCTGTTTTTGAAAATAGAGTAACGGAAAATATATCAAATACCAGTCTGAGGTACTTGTCATTGTTAACTTTTTATTTATAGACTGTATTAGGGCTACTTGTGACTGCTGTGCATATGTTGATTTGGAATTAGGCATGATTATCAAGATTGTGGAGAGCTGGTTAAATTGATAGGATACCATGTTTTATGACATTGAAAAACACGTCCTGCACTTATGATTTATTAAATATTAGTTCTTTAGATGCTGGGAAGAGTAGATCTGACGAGCTTATGTACACAGCCCATCTTCTTCACTTAGATAACTGACTTTCATTAACATATAAACTGAGCCTTGAAGTTACAAATCCCTCCCCATTTTCGGGAAGATTGCGATTCATTTAGAAACCCCCCCCCCCCTCCCCTCCTTTCTTCAATAACATTACATGTTTTTAGTGGTTTGATTTCATTTCTTTTCTTTTCTTTCTTTTGTTCTTCTTTTTTCTTTTTCTTTTTTTTTGTTCATTTGCAAGATTTCAGATGAAATTTAGATTGGGTTTATTAACTTGAAAGTCATTTTATGCAACATGCCCTTGTATTCAGGCTGGAAAAATTGATTTCTGAATCGCATTTGCTTATCCCTAATGCTAATGTGCTCCAAAGTACGGGATTGTTGTATAAGCAGAGGCTTGAAAGGAGATGTTCTGACCTTGAAAAGGCTGAAGCTGAGGTAAGTATCAGAAAGTTTACAGTAGGTTTAGGTGATACATATTGCTGTATTGCATCAAGCTGTATTTCAAATTGATGTTAAGTTCTTATAATCTATTCCATTCAAGGGATAACATTTACGTGTAAATTGAATTGAATATAATACATGCTTTCTACTTCTAGAAAAAAACTGGTCTGGAGATGTATTAGTCCGTAGGTAACAATATACCATACATGAATGCATGTTGTTTTCCACTACATAGAGGACCCTGATATAAGGTGGTTCCACAATGCTACATTTTATGATTTGTAGTCAATCAGTGTCTTATGACCACGTACAATCACTTGGCCATTGGAGTATGATTTTTAGTGGGGGATCGACAAGAAGAATATATATGAGTTGTTAGGATCTGCCTCCGAGCATCATAGTATACTATTTTGAAGAAAATATTTAAGCTATCTCTTACAGATGATGATATGTTTGTCTGTTATCTCTCCAGTACTAGAAAGTAACTATTTTTTTCCATTTAGCTGGAAAAGAATTAGAGAGAAAAAGGAAAAACAAAATAGTGTACCTTCAAGCAATTCACTAGAGAAATCTGGTAAAGTGGGAATCGAAATAATTCTATCAAATCTCATTACAGATATTCATTTATTGTTTGTACCCTAGTTATGAAAAATAAGTGAAAATCAGAAATCTTGCTGAGAATCACTTATCGAAAAAAAAAAAAAAAAAGGAAATCTTGCTGAGAATCATTAATTACATCTTAAGTTTTCATAGATAGATTAAAAAATTGGCCTTTTAAAAATAAAAAATAAAAATCTGTTGTAATACTATTGGATTCTTTTTTGGCTTCCAGGTTGATCTTTTGGGTGATGAGGTCGGTGCTCTTTTAAGCCTTCTTGAGAAAATATACATTGCACTTGATCATTATTCGCCAATATTGCAGCATTATCCTGGGGTAAGTTTTTTTTCTTCTTATTATTTTTAACTTCCCGTTGGTTACATTACTTTATATTTTTGGTAGTCTTTGGCCTTGATATTGTGTGGAAGCAATCAACTTTCTGACACCTATTATTAGTGTTTCTTATCAATCAATTATGACAACCTTTTTCATGTTCTTGTTCCAGCATTGCTTAAATCTTCTCTAATCACTTTTTCTTTCCGTTCCAAACACTTGCAAACCACTTGCAACAGAATCACTTTTTTACTTAGATGTGATCTCCTGGAACTAAGAGGAAAAACCAGAATCCTCCCAAATTACCTGCTTCTTGAGTTTATAATAGAAATAGAACTTGCAGGAGGATCCGACTTTTAATTCCAGGACTTAACTTTGTTCATCTAGCCAATTGGCGTGATTTAAGCTTTTTACTACTGCTTCCTGCTGTCCTAATTTAAGCTGCAACAGAAGTCTTGATCTATGTTGAAGAGTTACGAGTTATTGTGTTGTCATAAAACTGAAAATTGCAAGCATATACAAAAAATCTTGAAGCAGGCTAAAAACATTAGTTTTAAAAGTTCTGAAAAAAAGAAATCACATTAGTTCTTGTAAGTAATTTTTTGGTTTCAAGGAGATGGAGAACGAGAGATTCAAACTAGTAACCTTCATTTCATGAGGTATGATCCTCAACCAATTGAACTTGCTCTTGGGTCAGTACATGCAAGAACTTCAGAAGTCGCAATTTTCTAATCCCAAACCTAGTTTTTCTAATGGAAAAGGGCAATTTTTTGTTCAATCACCAATTATCAAAAACTTAAATTGATAGGAAATGGTAGATTTAATTTAAAAAATTAATATTCAACACTCCTCCTCATGTGTGGTCTCAAACTTCTCTTCAACAACCGACTTTAAAGTTAATTTGATTTTTCGTTGTGTAAAGTGTCAACAAGACAAGACTTGCTTGAATGCAAGATCATAGTCAGATGGCTTTTTCCCCCTTAACAATGTACTGGTATATCTGGTTGAAAGAAAGATATCAATGGAAAATTCACAGTATTTTGACCAATTTCAATCTTGCAGACATGGCACTTGAAATATGTTGCTAAAATATGATATGATTTTCGAAATGAACGATGGTAGACATCAGTGTAAAAAGGGTGATAAAATTGTTTAGAATTGAGCACTCTCGTCAGCATGACCAAAATTTCAAATTAAGTATGATATTGTGGTAATTGATCGAGAATTCGACCTATATCCTAAAATTTAATGTGCTAATATATTTGTAAGTTACTGGGAAAAAAAAATAAAAAAATTCAGTCTAATTATCCAGCTCCTTGCTTGTTGCAGATTACTGAGATCCTGAAGCTTGTAAAAAGAGAACTGAGTGGAGAATCTACCAAAGCAGTCTAATTTGTTCTCTCAATAGGTAATGTTAACTGATTTAGTGGTGGCTGTATGTCCGGAAAGACTTTATTTTATTTACTCTTATTTCCTATATATATATATATATATTTTTTTTTTTTTTCTTTTTGGATTTTCCTTATTAAGGATGCATCTCAATGTCTGAACTGTTCTTTTCTTGATGAACAGATGCAGGGCCGCATTATTCATTTTGGTCTCCGCTGCTGCATCTTTGGGTATTGTAGCATTGATCTTGGAGTCATTACCAAGCATCCATTGCCTTTATCAATATAACCATACAATACAAGAACACACTGGTGAAACCGAGCCAGGAAAGATACACCTGTACTAGAGATGTCCGGCGGGGTCTTTTTTTGGTTCTTAAGAAGGATTTTTGAAGAAGACACATAGAAGAGATGCTATACATTTGCAATAGTGGCAGGGAAACTTGTGGAGTACAGACTTGTCAAAATATTCTTTTAGTCCTTGGAGGTGTGGGATTTTCCTTGATCTCCACCGAAGTAGGGATAGGGGCTTTGCATTTATAGTTACTGTTCCTTGTTCACTTCCACCCGTTTTTATACAGGTTCATAGTTTATAATGTACATGTGTTATATGGGA
The DNA here is from genome assembly GCA_006937295.1 of Carpinus fangiana. Lineage (NCBI taxonomy): Eukaryota > Viridiplantae > Streptophyta > Magnoliopsida > Fagales > Betulaceae > Carpinus > Carpinus fangiana. The sequence continues at coordinate 8,294,749 of CM017321.1, forward strand.
GATGGATAAGAAGATGAATGTGCTTTCTTCTTCTTTTACTTTTTTCTTAATTTTTTTTTTTCTCATTTTTCCTTTTTTCTGATTGCTTCTTTTGGCTGGAAGGAAAGAAAATTGATACACTTGATGCTCTCTCGGTTTGCAATATTATTAGCCTTTAGTGTCATCAATGGCCTCAAACTTCCCATTCACCTTGCAATATTATTAGCCTTTAGTGTCATCAATGGCCTCAAACTTCCCATTCACCCCAAGCCCCGGATATGGCAAGGATTGATTGGGACAGTTCAAGTATTCTTCAAAGAATGTACTTCATTTTAGAAAAGAAAAAAATAAATTAAGCATCAACATTTAGACAGTTTTTGTCCAAACTCAATTCGAGAAAGTTTTTTTCAACAGTTTATAAAAATGACATGTGTCCTTTGTTTTAATAGTATGTGAGATGCATATGAGTATTTAATAAAATTTATTCTAATTTTATCCCTACTATTATTAAAAAGGCTTGTGCTTTTCACATGTTCAAAAATTCATGTCATTTTTATAAACATAATTTTTTTCAACTCAATTAGGGAAAAAAAAACTCTATACTTAATAGAATAATGATATATATTTTTTTTTTAAAAAAAAAAACAAAAAATAAATGAACCTACTGTCAATTCTGTCTTTGTTCCCCTGGCAATGCTAATGTTTTAATTTTAAATCTAGGCTACTTTGATTTCCAGTTGAACGATCTTGTTCTTTTGTTGGAATAATTAATGCAGATAGTAAGGTCAGACTGAGGCAATAGAACTAACCAACCTAATATTGGGATAAACCTACATGAAAACATACTTTCTTTTGTTGAATACAACTCGATCAATCCTTAACCCTAGCAGGTACAATCTGATGGGAGATGATGCATGCCATCATCAATGCAGCTCGAGTGTCCTTTACTTGAGCATCAGTAGCACTCTTCTCAATGCTTTGTAGCTTCTCAAATGAGGACCTCAACCAGCACTAGATTGACATTTCCTCATTGAATCTTTTAAATACCAAATTTCAGTGCATTCCATCACCACAATGTAAGGTAACTCCATAGCCACATCATTCTTACAAACAATCTTGTCAACAACCTGTGTCATTGCAGTCAATTTACATGTAAATAGTAAGCTCCCCATCCTGTTCTACAAGATAGCAGAGCATACATGGACTAACAAATTAGGTAGCCTTATCATTTCGAAATGCAGGTTTTCACCATGTTAATGGAGTTGGTAACATCTTATTGATGATAGAGTGGTGATAACTTCACTTGGCTAGATCTTAGAGGAACATTATCCCCTATGCATGACCACTAGATAATGCTTGAATCAGCTTTTAACTCGAAGCTCAAAATGAAGAACAATAGTCACATAACTACAGCATGCTACATGAACTTCATATTCCTCCAACACTTCTAAGATGGTAATCAGGTGTAGAGAGGCACCATCAGATACTACAGAATCACATCAACAGGAAAAACAGATTAAGCCAACAATAGCTTTTCAGGTAATTGAAATTAAATATTCATGTTTTATGTATTGTACACATTTTTTACTCTAGCTGGTTCTCTTTTCATCTTTTGTAGCACACAGAAGTGGAAAAAAAATGCCTGAATCCTGATTTGTGATTAATGAAACAGTTGCTCAATGTTTGTAGCACAGACTCACTGACAATAACAATATTATTTAAATATACTACTTGTATTTTGAAATGAACAGTTGAACACTTGCTGCAGATCCGTGGTCAGCTGTTACAGTGCCCTTCTGATTCTTTCATCAAGAAATTGCAGGCCAGCAAAGCTGCCCCAACAGCAGGCTCTACCTGAAGATCAATTTGTTTTAGGTAAAGAAAATCTTAGAAGAAAAAGAAATAGCATACAGTAATTATTAGGTTGTAAACTTCCACATGTCCATAATCCATGACCTGCGGTTAATTTGTTGTATGCAACTAAATTGTGTGGATTTTACCTCCTTTGTGAAAACTAAATCGGATGGGCACAGAAAGATTCAACGAAGTAGTGGCTTATAATGTCTGACAGCTCTTAAAAATTATATGAATGTACACAGACAAAGACAAACACAGATACACAAACACGTACTTCCAGAAGGATGCTGAAGAGAGTACCATTTGCACTTCGACCTCTACCTTACAACTTACTGCAATTCAGAACTATAAAATATAAAAATATTTTGAATTACACTCAGAGTTAGATTTGGCTGTTAATTTAGATGAAAATTTTAACTGCCAGTCACACATGAACCATTTATTCGGCCAAAAGCTCAGAGTTAAAGAGAGAAAGTTACAAAATTATCCCTCTCCTAGTGGCTGGGGTGGGGCTGACTACAGCCATCGCAAAAGAAGACAAGGGTGGCCGCACAAGCACCCTAGAAGAAGGGGGGTAACCGTGATGGCTGTGTGGCCACCTCAAGAGAGGACAAGAGTGGCCACATGGTGACCCCAAATAGGAAATAGTGAGTAGCCACGCAGCTACTTCCTAACTTTTCCTAGGTGACCGTGCACCTACTATTAGGGGTGGCCGTAGCCGCCCCCTCTCTTCTCCTAGGGGTTGTCATACGGCCACCCGTCTTCTACTGCAGTGGCTGCAGTCACCCCCACCCTAGCCACTAGGATAGAGATAATGTTGTAATTATTACTCTCTAATCAGGGTATTTTTGGCAAAATAAATGGTTCATGTACACGTGATTGGCATGTGTTGAAACTTCCATCCAAACTAATGGCAAAATCTGACTCAGGATGTAACTCCAAACACTTGCTGTAGTTTTTAGGTCCGAGTTGAAGTGAGTCATAGTTAAGAGGTCAAATTGCAGTGTGGGAGAAGGGGAGAGGGGGGATAAACAATAGACTTGGTCAATCAGAAACTAGTCTTCCGTTCGCTTGGGATTAGAATCAGAAGTCTCATGGTACTGGTATCTCCTGAGATACAGACGCAGAAGAAAGACTATCTCACTATACTAGATATGTAAGTGGAGATTACATAATTAAATGCAGTGACTTTAATATACTTTATTTGATTAAAAATTAACAAAACAGAAATAAGAATAAAACTATTCTGAGAATTGCCAAATGAGAGAGAGAGAGGGAGAGACACAGTTTGTTTTATGATGAAAAATAAAAAGTGAAATCTGGACCAGTGATTTCCAAATGGAGGGAAAAGAGGAATGCGAACCGTTGGTCTAATTGGATAAGCCCCAGGGTAGCGTTCGTGGATACAATTAATAACTTCTTTTCCAATATCCCAACTCTTATTAGCTTCAAGGACACCACCAACCATCACAATAGGGAAAGAACTATTTCCATCTGCAATCAATATCAACAAACATTTTAAAAGGGTTAGACACTGAGCAAAAATTTGGAAAAATTATACATATGGGTATAGATACATAATAGATCAGCACTTATCATCCACACGTAGCTTTTTTTGCCCTTTTATGGCCTTTTAGTGTGCTTGTATGTTCATATATAAATACATACATGCATAGGTATGCATGAATGCATGTCAAATATTTAGAAAATAGCCTTTTATTTGGAGGGATAACAATCCACCAATTGAATTTTTGTATTCCGTCTTATCACGGTAATTAAAACATTTGTAAAATTCGATGCTATTTCAGGCATTTTGAGTTCTTTAAATACAAACTTCATTTCGATAATTCAAACTGCCAAGAATCAAAGTAACCACATTTAAACAAAAAATCTAAATCAAAGTAACCACATTTAAACAAGAATCAAAGTTATTTATTTACTAAATAAACCATTTGAATTATTATAGTTAGACAAGTTAAGAACCTTCGCCACACAAGCAAAGTCTTTGAGCAACAGCTTTCACGCTTAGAGCCAATTCCTGGACTGCATCAACTAGTATCTTATTTGCGATTTGATCACCTGCTTCTGCACAGGACACCACTTCCGGAACAAGTGCTGCAATACGTGCCCAAGATTGATCCGCATAAGTCCACCTAAATCCAATGAAAAAAATATGAATCAATTTTAAAATTAATACCCTAACTGAACGTGTCCTGTAATATTCAATGGGCTAAAAAGGGACCAGTCACACCACACAGCCTCTTTTATTCTTTTTTTATAAGTCACTCCACACAGCCACTGTTTCCAAAGACAATTGAGTAATTTGTTTCGAGATGAAATTAGGCTTCGTCAATTTTACCAAATGTTGAAGCACTGTGAGCGTGCCTTTTATGGACCAAAAGCAAGTATAGGACAGGGCTCCCTGTCTAAGCCAGTTCTCTGTTTTTGCAGTGTCAAACACATCATGACCATAGCAGCCATCAGTATGCAAATCCCCAAGATACTAACCAACAGTCTTATGGAGGTCACTTAATTAGACACCTATACCCATACTAGATTAGTACACCGAGGATGATTATGTATAATTTCTCTAAGCGTTAATAGGTTGAGGACAAGAAAAGGAATTGGTTCAATTCCAGGTGAAAACTGACCGATGGAATTGACTGAAACAATTGGAACAAAATTTCACTTGGGCTGGAAAAGGAAAGAAGCAATTTAAACCACCAAGGTTTTGCGTTCATATGTCAGCCTCTCTCAAACTGTCTGATGGAATCAGCCTCAGGTAATTTCAGTTACAATCAGAACAAAATGGCACTCAGGTTGGAAAAGGAGAGATACAACTTAAAACCGCCAAGGTTTTGTGTTCATATGCTTGCCTGTCTGGAAAACTTGATTCAAAAATCATCTCTCTCTCTCTCTCACGCATATCCCCAACCTACAAAAACATTGTGCATCCTAAACATGTGATGACAAGGTAACCGAGGCAATCAACCTCTCAAGATGAAGTTCACATTGGAGGCTTCACTCTCCTTCCAGGCAAGACTGCTTGATCTCCTCTGAATACTACAATTTCACTTGAGGCATGTTTGGTATGCAAAATAGACCCTTTGTTTGATTGCACACAATGCCTGAAAATAGTCATTCCTCTAAAAAAAAAAAATTTGAGAGGAATAGTTATTCCTTGAGGAACAAAATAGGTTTTCCAAAAATACCCATCCTTTTTTTTTTCAGCAAACCTAAAAGTTATTAAAAAAATTGGGGAAAAGTACATATACCCTCCTTAAACTACTACCCAGTTGTCAATGTCTGCCACAAATTAAAGATCGCATCGATGTCCTCCAAAACTACCAAAAAATGGCCAATATTCTTCTTTCATCCCGCAAAAAGACAAAAAATGCCCTTGACAATTTTTCAAAAGACAAGGAAAAAAAAAAAAGGTGAAGACCCACGAGTCCACGACAGTGCCATGGGTTTTGTGCTGTGGGGTCACTTTTTTTTATTATTATTAAGAGCATTTTTGTTGTAAGTTGCAGGGAGACAATCGGATGGTAATCAAACATCTATTATAAAAATGCGTGAGGTGCCCCTAAGTACGCTAGATGTATACACAAGGAAACCAAGAAAAAAAAAAACCAAAAACCCACAAGGAACCCTACACCGTTTTGCCTTTACCATGGGTAGACCCCTCATAATAAATAGAACTCTCCAAGTTCTTTAGTTCCTGCTTCCCTTTCAGCTTAGAAGCACAAACCGCCTTCGATGGTAGGGGAGAGGGATCATGAGATAACCCCGCCAAAACCTAGGAGAAAGACCAAACTCCCAACAAAAACATAGAAAGAGCAACAGCTTCATCAACGCCACCCTTATGAACCTAAGGAAAGTCCTCAAAACAAGACATCGAGGCCAAGGCTAAAAACACATCCTCAGACCCTCACACGAGACCCAAGGGCATGGCATGGGGGAAAATCTCCCAAGGGATACAATATTCTTCACCCTCCTCATCCCAAAAATTGTCTTCCTCCCCCTTCCCACACAACCAATATAATCTTGGGTATTTTAATTCAATTTTTTTTATAAGTAATGTATATTCATTCAAAGCGGAATGAGCGCAATCCTAGTACACAAAGAGTATACAAGAGAACTCATAATTTAAAGAAAAGGAACATAATTCCAAAAACTCAGAAAAATTAAAAACAGGCAAGCTATTCCATGCCACTCTCCATATCTTCCGCTCTCTCCAAAGACAACACAAAGGAGCTACCCTCCATCTGTTCAAAGCATTAGGATTTCCCAATTTTGATTCAATTACAGTGAGAGAATCATGTGTTGTCACCAAACTAAAGAATAGGAATGGTCATTCCATTCTAACTCCTTGTATTCCCAGTAATAAGCATTCCTATTCTTAAAGAAATGACCATTCCTTATATCAAACATGCCTTTACAATACTTTGAAATGATTATGGGTGGCCATATTTTGAAGACTGTAAAATTAGTAAAATTCAAATGCTAACTCAAACAATCTGGTGGCTCCAAAACTTTTGAGCCAAGAACATTATTCACTTATACCAACTTAAAGCCCGATGCTCGGATCTATATGCCATTCCAATAGACTTTGGACACACCAAATAAACCAAAAAACAACATCAAAACAAAACAAAAACACAGAGAGAGAGAGAGAGAGAGAGAGATCTACACACGCACTCCTAGATCTAAGAAATTTAACTAGCAGTTGTGACTACATCTGACAACCATCAGAAATAGTTTCAAGAGAGATACCCTATCAGTTCATCAGGAGAAGAAAGGCCGAGAACCTTCAAGATACTATGTGTAAGCGTTGTTTGTGGACCACGACCATCATGAGCCCTCACTACGGCTGTTAATGCCTGTGCAGCAATCCCATAGCCACTACAAGTTATCACATATCATCATTCATCAAATTTGTATAAAATAATTCTAAGTATACACAATGTATTCAATCAATAATAAGAACTTTGAGCTTGTAACATTATATGCTAGCATTTCCATTCAGTGGGATACAATTCACCAATGTAATCATTGAGAAACCTAAGATTTTTGTCTGGTTGATTAGACAAAGCAGCACTTTATTTTGAACTTTATGGAAAAGTAATACTTAAGTAACAAGCCAAGAGACTTGTTAGAGCAAATTAAACTTAAAAAATCAGATGTCAATTAGAGATGCACATACCACCTTTTACTAAAAAACGAAAGTCACAAGTTTATTTCAATATTCAACAGAATTACTGCTCTCCGTCAATATGTAGAACAAAGATTTTCCCAAACCCAATTTCAAATGCTCCTTTAGCAAATCACAGTGGCATTTGCGTATGATAAGTAAATTAAGTAGAAAAGATATGTTCCTCAGCAAATTAAATGGATGTGTATCTCAGAAAACTTGCATTCTAAATATACATGTTTGTGTTTCCCCACGTTTCTGATGTACCAATACCCATTAGGCACAATATGACAGAAATTTCTCATGGAATAATGATAGCCATAGGCAAAATTAATTCAGCTAGTAGCTCCCTTCTTAATGTTTGGATAAACCACCACAAGACTACATTTTTTAAAATTGGAAATCAGGCAAAATTAAGGTCTATATTCTTTTAAATTGGATTAACAGGGGCGTCTGTTTTCTGCTAAGGTTCTATCAACAATGACCGATAGATCTTTATTTATAAAAATGAAAACCTGCAGAACCCCCCAGTCAACTGCAGAATGCCAGTACAAAGACAAATTAGTATATCCCTTTAAGTCAGGCTCATCTCAAAATCATTTGCTTCTAATGAATATTCCTATCATCAACTAAATAAGAACTCAGAATTTGACAGAAGCAGTAATGATTTCTGTATTACATTTACAAAAAAAAAAAAACCCGTTAGTTTTTCACATCCAAAAACCTACAGAGGGAACCGTCTGTAAAAGGTATCAGAGTATGAGATTGGTATCCTTGACATCAGCCACAAAGATGAGTCAGCAGAGGGCAATCTTTTGATAAGTTCAAAATATGGGGTGTGAGCCTCAGACATCCAAGGAAGGATTAAAAGCAGCACGAGCTCTCAAGCCTGGCGAAAGGCGAAAGCTCTCAGGCGGCCACTGCGAATGTTCTTGAGAAACAAGCCTTTGGATTTATCATCACAGACAACAACAATAACCCCCTCGACGAATGAAAAAGCAAAGAACAGAAAACAGAGAGATAATCCTATATATTGAGAAACAGAGATTGGCGCAACAACAACAAACAATGAAAAGCGATCTGAGCGCCCAAAGAGTAGAGGAAGAAGAAGGGTTTCGTACCAGAGGGCAATCTTAAAAAGCTACTAGCAAAGTTCTTTACATATCTACAGATTGCCATTAACTATATCCTTTGTTTCAAATAGCACAACTCCTTTAAAGATTTGGCTCCTCATTTGAGATTTGCAGCTCCTCAGAGTAGAGCTGAGATGATGAGAACATAATTCATATAACAGAACTGTAACAACTATCTTTCAGCTCATGATCTTTATATTCAATAAGAAACATAGAGTTTCAAAAATTCAAGAATGGTTACTAGTCTCTGAAATTACCCATATTGCTATCATCACCATCTTGTAAAGATGAATTATTGCCTCATCTTTCCCTGCCACAGCAGCTTATTGAATTGTCATAAACGTGCACGCATTCAGATGTTTTGGCCCTTAGAACCAGGTTTAGCATCCATTGTGAATTGGACAACCAGTCATATATAGCATTCAAAGACACACTATATCATTTAACTTTGATTGGACAATCAGTCATAAATAGCATTTTTTTTTTTTTTTTGATAAGATATATAGCATTTAAATACAAACTATCTTTTAAGTTTGTTTATTGTAGTAGTAGAGCATACAGTCAGTATATTTGTTTGCATTTCCCAAACTAATGGATGGTCTGCTTCTGTATTCCAATTTTCATCTCAAAATGTCAATAAAATCTCTGCAAACATTATTGCTTCAGCAGATTCTTTATCTAATATAGGGGTTTCATCAAAGGAAAAGTTTAGCTATTGATGTCGTGTCAATATAGTAACTAGCACTCGATGATTGCCTATAAGCTTATTAAAACCCATTCAAAAATCAAAACATTCTTGTTTCTTGAACCTATTTTTTCAGATCATTTCAATGACATAGCATTAACACACAGCCAAAGCTACAGGTTATTTAAGAAAGTATAGCACATTCTCATCATTTAGAGTAATAAACTAAAAGCACACCAAGACTTGAGCACATACCTTCCCCAATCACCTAAGACAGGTCCTGCACCTGCAGCCCTAGCTTCTCTACCATCTTTAGAAAAACCATAACAAATGCATCCTGTACCAGCAATTAAAACGCATCCATGAAGCTTTCCCATGGTCCCGCTTGCCAGAGCTGCTAGGGCATCATTGTGAACATATAGCTTTACATGACTAGGGAATATGTCCCTGAGTAAATCAATTTGGAAGATTCAAAACAGTTCCCAGTTATCAGGTACAGTATATGTAAGGAGAAGATCTACAAGATTTATCCATAAAAGAGGTACTAATATTAGGAAATGTCCTATCTTATCCTAGACTAAAAACACTTGAGATATCTAATTTCAATGGAAAAAGAAAGCAACATAAAGCAAACACCATTTAGCATTTTTCATTGCATATTTATCTCCCGTAGCAAGAAATATTAACATGTAATGATAACTTTTAGACATTTCCAGAATTTAGCCACAATTTCCTAGAAAGTTTTCGAACTCCCTTTTCATTTATGATGTCCCACATTGCTCCCCCCGTGTTGATACAATCATAAACATTAGAGAAACTACAAAACGTTGTTTCAGAACCCAATAAGAATAGGATCTGGATGCATCTACCGAGGACAAGTTGAGTTGACTGACAAATCAACAAATATTTGAGATCCTTCCTTGAAAGATGCTAGTGCTCCACCTTTCAAAGTGTCAAAGGATGTGAAAGACTGCCAGCTCTTTAAGAACCCCAACTCTTGGGCTGAATGTATACCCATCTCAAGAAACCAATAGGAAGGAAATAAAACAGCCAAATCCCTAAAGCCCCATTCTGCAATATAATTTTTCACATACCAACAGCAAAACCAACTTTTCGTTCCGAAATAGCTTGTTTATGTTCAGTTTTGTGCAGTCTTGTTAATGTTTATCTTTGTGTTCGTATGTTCCAAATCAATCCAGCTTGAGGGGGAGTATTAGAGTCTGTTTATTTGTTTTGTTTGTTTTTTCTAATTTGAGCATATGCACCAGCTTGAAGGGGAATTTCAGAATGATAGGGGTTTCTAGAACTTGTATGTGAGGCACCAGCTGTCCCTAGTGAGGAGTCCTATTAGCTGTCAATCTATGAGTTGTATAGTCCTATACATTTGAATGAATGGAATGAATGCAGGAAGAGAATATTCACCCCCTTTTTTTTTATAAGTAATATTGTATATCAAAAAAAGTACAAAGGTGAAACGAATAGGTCTTTGGTAACGTGGAATCTCTTCAAAAAACAAGATTCAAAGAGCTAAATGCTTTCGATAGATTGGAAGGTGAAAGAGGTTTAGATACTGATGAGAAGGCGAGAAAAAACCTGGTTATCAATGAGCTCGAACATTCCTTATTGCAAGAGGAGATCAGTTGGAGACAAAAGTCTAGGATCCTTTGGCTTAAAGAGGGTGATAAATGCACTAAGTTCTTCCAACGGGTTGCTAACGAATGGGAGATCTAACTCCATAGAGTCATTGTTAGTTAATGGCTCTTTATCGTCCAACCAATCTGTTATCAGGAATCATGTTGTCCATTTCTATTAGTCTTTGTACGCAAAACAATGTAACTGAAGGCCAAGATTGGACAACCTCGCTTTCAATTCTCTGGATGTGGAGGAGGCTTCTCGTCTAGAGCTCCCATTTGAAGAAAGGGAGGTCTTCAAGGTGATAAAAGGAGTGAATAGAGATAAGGCTCCAAGCCCAAATGGGTTCTCTATGGCTTTCTTCCAAGACTGTTGGGATGCGATTAAGGCCGACATAATGGGAGTTTTCTCTGACTTCCATGCTCGTAGTAAGTTTGAAAAAAGCCTTAATGCCACCTTTATAGCTCAAATTCCAAAGAAGTCTAGGGCTTTGGAGTCCTATTAGTCTTGTGAGCGGGGTTTACAAGATCATTGCTAAAGTTCTCGCCAATAGGATGAGGAGGATTGTGGAGAAGATCATTTCCAAACCTCAAAATGCTTCTGTTAAAGGTAGGCAAATCCTGGATTCTGTTCTTATAGCTAATGAATGTTTGGACAGTCGTATCAAGTTTGGCAAACCAGGGGTACTTTGCAAGTTGGATATGGAGAAGACCTATGATCACATCAATTAGAAGTTCATGCTGTATTTGCTTAAAAGATGTGGATTTTGGGAGAAATGGTGCTCTTGGATAGCACATTGTATTTCGTCAGTGCATTTTTCCATTTTGATTAATGGTTCTCCTTCCAGATTCTTTGGTAGCTCTCGTGGGGTTAGGGAGGAAGATCCTCTGTCCTCCTTTCTATTCGTTATTGTTATAGAGGCTCTTAGTAGAATGATTTCCGCTACTATTGATCACGACTCTCTCTCAGGTTTGTCCGAGGGTCTAGACTCTCCGAGACGGTCAACATATATCACTTGCTATTTGTGAATGATACCTTGGTCTTCTCCGAGACGGTCAACATATATCACTTGCTATTTGTGAATGATACCTTGGTCTTCTATAGGGCCAATTCTGACCATATTTGTTCCTTCCAAGCACTACTTGTTTGTTTTGAAGTTGTTTCTGGTTTAAAGGTGAATATGGCCAAGTCTATTTTGGTTCCTATGGGCAATGTGGATAATGTTGTTAAGTTGGCTGGCCTCCTAGGATGTGAGACATCCTCTCTACCTTTGAAGTATCTTGGCCTTCTCCTTGGGGCCTCACTTTAAGGCCAAGTCTAACTGGGAAGACATTGTGAAAAAAAATTTAGCATCGCTTGGCTAGTTGGAAAAGAATATACATGTCCAAGGGAGGTAGGGTTACCCTCATTAAAAGTACTCTTTCCAACTTACCCACGTAATTCTTGTTTATTTTTCTCATCCTTGCTACAGTGGCAAATCAAATAGAGAAACTCCAATGAGATTTCCTATGGGGTGCATTAGGCGGAGAATTTAACTATCACATGGTTAGTTGGCCCAAAGTTGCTCTCCTATCTCTAAACAAGGCCTAGGGATTCGCAACTTGAGATTTTCTAACCAAGCCTTTTTAGGGAAATGGTTGCGGCATTATGCAAATGAAAGCGAGGCTTGGAGTAAAGCCGTTGTGAATGCCAAATATGGTTGCAAGTGGTGCTTTATTGATTCCCCAATGCCGTATGAGGTGGGGCTTTGGAATTACATCAAAAGGGGGTGGAGGCTCTTTCGAGTCACACTAGATTTGATCCGGGCAATAGATTAAATATCAGATTTTCTGACGAAGTGTAGTGTGGTGAGGTCAGCCTCAAGGCAACTTTTCCAATTCTTTATAACATTGCTTCTATGAAGGATGCACCTGTGGCTACTAATATGGATTATTCAAGTGGCATCCTTCAGTGGAACATTAGCTTTGTCTACTTGGCTCATGATTGGGAAGTGGGTATCCTAGCCTCTTTCTATTCCATGTTGCACTGTTTTAAAGAAAGAAGAGGAGGGGAGGACAAGCTATGGTGTATCCCATCTCACAAAGGGATTTTTTATGTTAGTTCCTTTCACAAGATCTTGGCACGCAAAAATAATCCCTCTTTCCCTTAGAAGAGTATTTGGTGGACCAAGGCTCCCTCAAAAGTGGCCTTTTTTTATTGGTCGGTGGATTTAGGGAACATTCTACTATGGACAATCTCAGGAAAAGACAACTCATCATAGTTAATTGGTGTTGTTTATGCAAAATGAATGGGGAATCCGTCGATCATCTCCTCCTCCATTGCGAGGCGGGCCGCCAGCGCCTTATGGAACGCCATCTTTAGTCGCTTTGGACTTTCCTTGGTTATGTCTAATATAGTGGCGGATTTGTTTGCCTACTGGTGGTCAAGGGTAACTCTCAAAGTGCGGTCGTATGAAAGATGGCGCCTCTTTGCCTTGTGTAGAGCCTATGGAGGGAATTTCCAATTCCCATTATAACTAACAGACGTATACCAGAAAATTAAAATATACCTATACAGCATGAAGAAAAACTGCCAGAATAATTTCACAATACTATACCTTAGCCAATTTAATATCCTTTCCTGGTCCTTTGGATGGTTGACACCAGAAACACCTAAACAAACAGCACGAACAGAAGACCAAGTTGAACCTGATTTACAGAGGGCTTCCGCCATAACCTGTTCCAATGTATCCTTGGAAGCACTCTCTGTAGAGTCAATAAATGCATAAAATATCAATATATCAAAACATGAGAATAATTCTTCACTCTCTTCGATCATTTCAGAAGAGCAATCAAGAATAATGGGTTTCAATTCGCAAGTTCTCTTTTTGTGTATTTGTTGCACTGCCATAGTAGAGAACATGATTACCAACTCCCTAAATTGCAAACTGAGACATTAATATTGTTAACCTGGTTGTGTTAAACATTATTTATAAAATGCTTCCCAACTTTTCTTTATATTGCTGCCTGTAGGTTGTCTTACAAAATATCATGTTGATGAAATAATGTCTTGTTAACTTGGACCATGTATTTATGATCACCACATTCTCCCATCTAATTTAAGTAAACAAGGATTATTGATCAAGAAAGTGACATCTGATGACCAAGAAATTTCCAAGGTCAACAATATCTCCATTATCTTGGACCGATAAATCAAATAAAATTAAGGAACCAAAAGGGCATCGCCTTTAAAAGTAAACTGCCAGAACAAAACAGAAAAGTGCTTGTGGAGCTTGTATCTCCAAAATTATGATTATTGAATTAAGAGAAATTTCTCAAGACAACAGTGAGATCAACAACCAATCTAGATGCTTATACTAATGAATGATGACAATAAAACAAGCTTGGCTGAAATGACAAAGGTCAATTGGACGACCAGTAAAGCAGGCAAGAAAAATTTATAAATAGCTGCACCGGTCAAAACTAAAAATTTTGAAAACAAGAGCAACACGCACATGGAGGCGGCTTTTCATGCACAACAATAAGCAAGACCATAACTAGACTCATTTGAAGAAGGACATGGTTATGGCTGAGGGCATTACAAGAAAACATAAGTCATGAGGACATAAGTTGAGAGCCTTGAGACTATTAAAAAAGACATGCCAGCCAATGAATTTCGTTAAAAAAGATAATCTGAACTATATATTTCCAAGAAAGAAAATATACATAAATCAGCAAAATAATTTTTAAAACTTGCTTCATCACGTCATATAAACTTATGAGGTTCTACAACTCGGATGAAAGCCTTCAAAAATTTTCTGCACTGTTTTAAAAGTTAACACTGAGGTAAATTGGATTCATATTAAGGCAAATAAAAAGAAATTGCCCTTTTCGTGAACAGAAACCCATGCTTTTCGGTTTAACATATACACAGCAAAACAGGGAATAAAAAATACAAACATTACAGCATAAACAAGAAACATTGCCCCAAACTTGCCAATTATTTGGAAAGATTAAAACTTTGGCTAGAACCTTAATCATATTAGGACATCTTTAGAGATATAAGTTTAGAAAAACTTAAAAAAACAAAAAACAAAACTGCGTCAAAATTAGCAAATTTTAATATGACTTCAATAATTCAGCAGATGTAAATGAAACAATATGGACATTCATAAATGTCCCAAAAATTCAAATACTCCAGTCAGAGAACTTTTAGAAAAAATAAAATTTGGGTCTTAAAAATCAGCCATAAATTCAAATGCTAAACACCACGACGAGAACCAAAGAAACACACAAGCGCCAGCACACAAACAAAAAAAAAATTCCAAATGAGCAAACTTTTCAAAGGTGCAACACAGACATTCCGTTTAGTTCTCATGAAAACACAAGGAAAGGAAAACAAACAATAAGTAAATAGCTACCTCCGACGCTGTTGTGGTTGGAGCAACCAGCGACGGCGCGTGCGAGAATGGGGACAGTGTTTGGGAGGTTGTGGTCGGAGAAGGAAAGCAACGGAATGCAGACGCAGACTGTGGAGGTGGTTCCACCATCCAAGCCCAATACGACGCCGTCGGAGTCGGACCCATGTCCATTTTCATGGGCTCCTTTTCCCCACTCTGGGGAGCATACTTCTCCGTTGCCGTGCCTATTGTCGCTGTTCTTCATGGAAACCAACGAATCTTAGAAGACACGACACAGAGAGAGGTGGTGGGTACGGACCCCGATGATTCAAAAGAAGAAAAATTTCGGGTTTTCTGTGCCTTTTTGTTTGTTTTAGAAAGAGTCTGGCTAGAATGCAATCAAAAGTCCATATTTTTCCCATAAATGCTGAGGTGGCTTAGTCCATTTGTCATTATTTTATTATTTTTTAAAAATAAATTTAAATCAAAATAAAAATAAAGAAAAGGCCACCCCCTTTGGGCTGGCCGGCCACCCCTTGTATTTTTTTTAGTTTTTTTTCTAACTTTTCTTTATTTTTATTTTTTATTTAAATTTATTTTAAAAAATAATAAAATAATGACAAGTGGACTAACCCCCTCAGCATTTATGGGAAAAATATGGACTTTTGAATACAAAGAAGCATTTATCTTTTAGAAAACAGTCACGGCCTGCCATGTCAGCATAATTGAGCCAATGAGAAGATTTTGGTAACCAGGGGTGTGTTTGGGAATGGACTGGACTAGAGGAAGTGGATTGGTACTGTAGTAGATTTGATTGATGTGAGAAAAAAAATAAGAATATTTTATATAGAAAAGTGAAATTTTTTGTTTTGTAGTAATTTTTTTATTTGAAAAGTGATTGATATGATATAAAAAAGTAAGAATGTTGGGATTGATTTTAAGAAAAAAAATTTTGAGACTTTACAAAGTCCAGTCTTATCTCTTGGCAAACAAAGCCCATATGTTGGGATTAGATAAGGTCCCTCATCCTTTTGAATCAGTTTTTTCAAAAATTTAAAATCATTAATTGTAATTGCTTAGGTAGTTAGCAAGTTTTTTTTATCCATATTTAAAAACGACTAGTAGTTAGTGTGTTTAGCGATTACTAACCATCCATCTTTTCACCGCTAAATCTAACTAATCGACCAAATAAAAAGAGTTTAGGTCTTGGAGAATTGAAGTTCGGCGCTTGCAAGGATAATAGGTTAGGTTTTGTTTGGCAAAATTTTTGTATTTTTTTTATTATTGTTAATCACATTTTTTCAAAAAAATTAATACAAAATAAAACTTTTTCACTTTTTTATACCAAATATATATATATTTTTTTTCAAGTCAATCTACATAAATTACAGTATCTAAGAAAAATGTTTTGCCAAACAAAGCCTAATCTTTTGAATGGATAACCAAGAAGAGGTGGTGGGGGAGGAGAGAAAAGTCATGGAGTTGTTTGACCCGCACACAATCTAAGAATGAGACAAACATTCACATTTGTCTTTTGTCAAAAAGTCCTATTTCTGAAAGAGTGATATTTGGTTTGGCTAGACTTTTAAGTTTAGAATGGTTTTCTTTTCATTATTATTTATAATATATTTTTTTATAGTGAAATTTTATTCTAATTGGCTCGGTTCGTATATATAGGTTTGTTAAACCGAATCCCATCAAATTTGATGTTCTATGTGACTGACTTATTTTATTATGTTAATTTCTACTTTTTTGCAATTCAAAATATTAATTTGACGCGACAAAAGCATCGTAATTTTCCCATATTGTATTTTTTGTCAAAATTAATATATGATTTAAATGAAAAGAGAACATTGAATAAATTCTTTAAATGGGATAACCCATCACACATTAAAGGAGGAAACATGATTAACATGGAACATAATCATCTCTAGTTCATTTGAACTGGATAATAAAAAGACAAAAATACTCCTTCAAATTTTAATCGGAAGAACTTATTGGCAAATAATATTGTATGATTTTCCTTCTCTTTCTTCAACCAATATTTTGAAAAGAAAAAGGGTTTGGAAAACTTGTCATTTTTATTTTTATTTTGACATGTCCACACTAGTGACCTCCGCAGCTCCACTTCATAAAACGTGGTCCACAACCGATTAACCTACTCATTGGAAACGATTGTTTATTTTTCCTTGAATATGAAACATAGCATAGAAGAAGAAGAAAAAAATTGATGTTAAGAAAAATTATTTCATAAATATTTTCTATTATTAATTTTTGAATAGACATTCATGAATTTGTTTTCCAGTTGGTGTGATAGATACAAGTATGCCAGCTAGTGGTTAGCAACTGATATTTTATCCCTTTGGTGGTGAGGTTTTTCATTTTTTTTTTTAATTTCTTAAAATGTTTATTATTATTATTGTTTATCTTGTTTCCTTTTTCCTTACAAAGTAGATCCTTCGTTGCGCCCATGGGATGACAAAACAAAGTAGTTTGCAGTAACATTAGGTTAAAAAAAGGACACAGTTTTCATTTTAATTGAGTTAACTCAATTTATAAAAATGATATGTATTTATTTTTTTAATATCACGTAAAGATGCACATAAATTTTTAATTCCTTAAAAGAAGTTCAAATAAAAGAAAGTAAATATATATATATATAGTTTTGTTTTTCTTAATAAGACCACAGACTGGAAACAGAAACAAACAAATGGACATATCAAATCAAACGCGTTATTTCTTTAATGCTGTTTCTGAATTTATCAAGAATTATATTAACACAGATTAACCGATGAAAAATGCTACATTTACTTAATTTTTTTTCTCCTGAAAATTTGATTATTAAGATATTTTTTAAAATAATAAATATCATGAAATAATAATACATCACTTGAAAATTAATTTTTTGAAAAAAAATCTGATAAGCGTAACATTTTTCCTCCTTAAAAATTAGATTTGGCTTAAGTGCCATAAGAAAATTAAGGCGTGTGTTGTGACGATCCAAAATTTAATTTCATTGTCTCTATTTCTCATTAAAATATGAAATTAAATATGAAGTTTTTCAAATCCACCATTAAAGAGTGAGTGGATTTGAAAAAAAAAAAAAAAATCAAAGATGAAAAAATAGTCTCTTTTTCTTTTTCTTTTTCTTTTTTGTTTGAGAAATGCTTAACATATTAAATTTTTAGGGTAACTTTATTTAGCCCCTAAAATATCGCATTTTTTACAAATATTCCTTAAATGTTTAAAGTCTCTCACTTTAATTTATTGAATTTTAATTTCGTTTTAGGATCTGTTTGTTAAACGATTTTGGCAAAGGCAAAAAAATCCAATTATTTTATTTTTTCAACATTCTCTTAATTTTAACGTTACATCAATCACTTTTTATTACTCTTCAAATAAAATAAAATAAAAACTACAAAACAAAATTTTTCATTTTTCTATATCAACATTCTTACTTTTTTACTTTAAAAAAAAAAATTCTTACTCTTTTTTTTTTTCACATTATTCAAATTTTGCTACAATATCAAACTAAAACCGAAATGAAATCGTTTACCAAACCAACCCTTAGTCTCACTTTGGTTTTTTTTCTTTGTTAGTAAGTTAAATTCTTAAAATTCATGAGCTATTTCCAGAGAAGAATGAAAAAAGGACATTCTTAAGGCAATCATTAAGAGAGAGAGTAATAATCATTAAAATTTGGTTCAAATGTTGCCATCATTCAAAATTGGGTTGAGAAAATAGAAATAATTGAAGTCATTCCAAGAGGCTATAGGGGTACCATTGGTACGGAAAGAGGAATTGAAAAATGAGGGGTTGATTTGAAATGCCAGAAGAATAATTGCCCTGCTGATCATCTTGCAGACATAAGCATGTGAGCCACCTCACAAATCATGGAACCCCATCTGTGGCAGCCCAACAACACCCATAAAATAACCAATAAAAAAATATATGTATCTTTCAAATAGGCAGCAAAGAAAAGTCCAGATCCAAATCTGGATTTCATATTAATTAATTAGTCTTACTCTTATTTGTCTCATAGTTCAGGGTGAAAGACTGTACATTTATCTCTTAATTTTCACATTTCATTCTATAATTAATCTGAAATTAAAAATTTTTCTAGTTCTGTCGCGGATATCTTACAAGATCAATTTGGATTGGCTCTGATTCGTTTAGAAAATATGATTAGAGGAACTATAGGCAATTAGACATAAATTAATACCAACTCCTAAGAATTTGGTAACTTCAACTCTATTAATAACTACTTATGTATCTTCTTTTTGGATTACACCCACTATCTCAAATTTTGGATCGAGCTAATTCATTAACGCAAATAGTTTATGAAAAAAAATCGAGTTATTTGGCCCCGAAGGATTGACAAAACGAACTGCTAATTTTCGGATAAGATGTACCCATTTTAGTCATTATGGACGCGTGGAGAGCTTTACAGTTGCTACTTTTATCAAGAATCGCTATCACCAGCACTGCTGAGAACTTTTCTATCTCCTTCCATCTCGAGGATCCTGTCTGAAAATGTGGAATGAACTGGTGTAATAAATAGTGTCATTTTTTAGTCTTTATTTTTTATTCTCTCTATTGATTTTTTTTAAAAAAAATTCATTTATATTGGGTTGATGATGTAATTTTTATTTTGACTCATCTATACATATATTAAAAATAAATAAATTATAAAAATAAAATAAAAATAAAAAAAAACAGCAGGAGAATAAATTTGCATAAAGAACACCAACTGTTACTTCTGTAACATACAATTATAACTAAATACAAACTTGGTTTTGTCAGGTTGTTGGCTCCTTTGTAAAGATACAGGACAAAAGCAAAAGATGAAATGAACGTTTCCAATCTGTTTGCAACGGCAGCCCATGTAGCCCATGTTCATGCTCTCCTTTCTTCTTGTTTCTTATTCAGAGATAACACCCCATTTCACAAGCATCTTCCTTTGCAAGTATTTTTTTTTTTTTGTTGGGGGGGGTGAGTCTCACTGTTGAGTGAAATTTGTTACCTTTGAATCAGTCATATTCCCATTACCATCTTTGTGTTCTTCCTTGATCTTTTGTGTTCTTCCTTTTTGCCACCAAAGTCTTGTACTTTCTTGGTTCAGATCTGCTTGCTAGCTAGGCGTGTTGGTTGGAGATTGTTTGATTCAAGAAGGGCCTGGATGTGGGTTATCTGAATCTTTGTTTGTTCTAGCTCCCATGGTGCTAAACAAGGAAATGCAAATGGCCAGAGATGGGTTTGATGAAGGTAACTTGATGTTTCTGCTGAATTTTCTTATGAAGCTTAAAATTCATGGAGATGGGAGTAGTTGGTTGTTTTAAGAGCTGGGTGTTTATGCTTGTTGTGTAGATTGTGTGTTCTTGAACATTGGGTGGTTTGTTGTTTTTCCATTAGATTTTTCCTTCTATTTTTGAAAACAAATATAGAGAATTCTTGAGGTAGAACGGTAATGGAGAAGGTCCTACTGTCTCTGGTGATAATCTCTGTATTTGTTGCAACTGGGGAGGCTCAATCAAAATCTTTCCTGATAAACTGTGGTACGAATTCCAGTATTAATGTGGATGGTCGGAGATGGGTTGGTGACTTGGTCGCCGACAACAATCTTAGCGTTAGTTCTTCCGGCATTGCCGCATCCACCGACAGTTCAATTTTTGGACCTCTGTACAAAACGGCTAGGTTTTTCACAGATGGTTTGAATTACACAATTCAAGGAATTCAGGGGAACTATTTTCTTAGGCTCCATTTCTGCCCCTTCTCCTTTGAGAATTACAATGTAAATGAGTCTTCGTTTGATGTTGTAGCAAATGGCCTGAAATTAGTAACAGAATTCAATGTTCCTGGAGAGATATTACACAAGAATTTGCGCTTGCAGAGTTCAGGAAGCAATTCAAGTTCATTCTTTTTGATTAAGGAGTACATTCTACCCATCAACATGAATTTGCTTGTAATTGAGTTATTTCCAAAGAAAGGATCATTGGGGTTCATAAATGCCGTCGAGATTGTCCCTGTTGTGAACAAGCTTTTTACTGATCCAGTTAGTAAAGTGAGTGGAAATGGTGCTAGTCTGAATTTGAGTGGAAGGGGAATTGAAACTATGTATAGATTGAATGTCGGCGGACCGGAGATTAAATCCCGTCAAGATTCGGATCTTTGGAGAACATGGGAAGTGGATTCGAGCTACATGATCACTGCAGATGCTGGTTTAGAGATCAGTAACAGCTCGAACATTACCTATGCTTCCATGAATGATTCCTCAGTGGCTCCTCTTCTTGTTTATGAATCTGCAAGAACAATGTCCAACACTGAAGTCCTGGAGAAAAGGTTCAACATGTCATGGAAATTCGAAGTTGATCCCGATTTCGATTATTTGATTCGGTTACATTTCTGTGAGCTGGTTTATGATATGGCAAACCAGCGGACTTTCAGAATCTACATAAACAACAGGACTGCATCAAATAATTTTGATGTTTTTGAGCAAGCGGGAGGGATGAATAGAGCTTACCATCAAGATTACATTGATGTTGTGTCATCCAAAACTAAGACACTTTGGATTCAACTAGGACCTGAGACAGCAGCTGGTGCTGCAGGAACCGATGCTCTCCTGAACGGGCTGGAGATTTTCAAGCTGAGCCGAAATGCGAATCTTGCATATATTGAGACATATGATTCTACTGGGAATTCAGCAGGCAACTCAAAAACTAAAATTCTTTGGGTGGGAATAGGAGCAGGTGCAGCTTCTGTTGTCATTCTTGCAGTTTTGATTAGCTTCATCTTTTGTTACTGCAGAGGCCAGAGAAAGAAATTGACTGATACCAAAAGCAACAACCCTTCTGGGTGGCGGCCATTTTTCCTTCATGGATCTATTACAAACAGCACTGCCAATGCCAAGGGAGCAGCTGGAAGCCAAAATCCGTATGCGTCTATGGCATCGACAAGGGTTGGCAAGTGGTTCACATTAGCAGAGATTCGTGCAGCTACAAATAATTTTGATGAAAGTTTAGTGATTGGTGTAGGAGGCTTTGGCAAGGTTTACAAAGGAGCCATTGAAGATGGCACCCCTGCAGCAATTAAGCGAGCCAACCCGCAATCCGAGCAAGGTCTAACCGAATTCGAAACCGAGATTGAGATGCTATCAAAGCTTAGGCACAGGCATTTGGTTTCCATGATCGGATTCTGCGATGAGCAAAATGAGATGATCTTGGTTTATGAGTACATGGCAAATGGGACTCTTAGAAGTCATCTCTTTGGGAGTGATCTCCCACCACTGACATGGAAGCAGCGATTAGAGGCATGCATTGGTGCTGCAAGAGGACTGCATTACCTTCATACAGGAGCAGAGCGGGGAATAATCCACAGGGATGTTAAGACTACCAACATATTGTTAGATGAAAACTTTGTAGCAAAAATGTCCGATTTCGGGTTGTCGAAAAATGGTCCTGCTTTTGATCACACCCATGTCAGTACTGCCGTAAAAGGAAGCTTTGGATATCTTGATCCTGAGTACTTCAGACGACAGCAGTTGACTGAGAAATCAGATGTTTACTCTTTTGGAGTAGTGCTGTTTGAAGTTATCTGTGCTCGACCTGTTATAAATCCAAGCTTGCCTAAAGATGAGATCAATCTTGCTGAATGGGCAATGGGGTGGCAAAGGCAAAGATCACTGGAAACCATTATTGACCCACATCTCAAAGGAAACTATTCTGCAGATTCCCTGAAGAAGTTTGGGGAGATAGCAGAAAAATGTCTAGCCGACGAGGGGAAGAACCGGCCAACGATGGGGGAAGTTTTGTGGCACTTGGAGTATGTCCTGCAACTCCATCAAGCTTGGATGCGCAGCAGCAATGAAGAAAATTCCAACTCATTTTCACAGGCTTTGGAGGGAATAGAAGAGGGAGAAGCAGAAAGAAAGAATGTGCAAGCTAGAGGAATTCTTGAATCAGATATCGTCAGTGGAAGTCAATGAGCTCTCACAGCATACATTGCTAGTGAGGTTCTGCATATTGTATTCAATTATATTGCTTTATAAATTCTTTCATATTTGTTCCATTGAATTCTATGTAATCTTGAATTTTTCTTGTTGTATTATTCATATTTTAGCCTACTTTAGTAAGTCGTGAGGATATATTTATAGTGCTTCAAACATGAAACATCCATCGTTGTAGCAAGTCATATTTTTGGTGTCTTTGCTTCTGGAAAGGCTCCTTAATTCTTTACCAAAAAAAAATAATAATAAAGCTTATGATATCCTCCTCAATTCTTGTATAGGAAAAGTTTTTTTTCAGTGAGAATCACGTGTTCTAAGGACATATATCAATTTAATTGATTGGATTAAAAGAATTTCTTTCTCTATTTGCTTTTGATGTTTGAAAGCAATTACTTTGAAGATTTTTTTTTTTTTAAAGTAATGGATAAGTTGGTCGGTCTCATTGCTTACTCAAGATTATGTCAATTCTTCATTTGGTAGTACTTTACAGCTTCGTCTCTAAGGGATACCTCAATTGGTTGGGGACCACGCCTCATAAAGTGGAGGTCACCAGTTCGAATTTCCTTCATTCATCTTGTGTGGACATGTCAGGAAAAAAACAAAAACAAAAAGGTACTTTACAGCTTCGAACTCCATTGGGTTAAAGCGCTCAAGTTTTTTTTTTTTTTTTTTAAGAACATCATAAACAAATTACAAACAACAATGTCAAAAAAATAATATTAATAAATAATTAATTGAAAAATTAAAGCTAGACAGACAATTAGCACCTCACTGCACTGAAGAAAAAAAAAACAAGGAAGGTAGATGTCAATGAAAACTGTGGCCTTCTATGATGAATAAAACCATTGAGAGTAAAGGACAGACCTAGATGGACGTTCACGCCTAAACTTTTCTCTCTTCTCTCTCCTGAAGACCTCTCTTCCGAACAAGCTCGGGGAGGAGGGAAACCCTTAGGTTTCCCCTCCTCCTCCCCTCNCTGCTTCCCCCCCCCCCCCCAATCTCCGACCATTTCACCGTCATGGATTGTCTCCTCTGTAGTCCCACAGGCCGGTTTTATGGAGTCTTGAAGATTGAAGTTTTCAAAGCCTGATCTACTCCTCTCCTTCAGACTCCGGCCAACGCGCCCCTCCTCCAGCATCATTGGCGTTCCAGCTACTCGGCATCCTGCTTTGTGCCCCATTCCGACCTCCACGCACCGGCACTTGGACCACACGCTCCTGCGTGTGGATCTCACTTCCCGGCGCGTGGAACCCACGCACTGTGCAGCACACCTTTGACTACCTCTCCCACTGCAGTTGATGTGTTTTGAGTTTTATCTGTTTTTTAATGTAACTTTTTTTCATTTTATGTTGTTGTGTAGCTTAAACATTTACCAGATCCGGATGGGCTTCAGACTCTTGGTCCATGAAGTGGATCTTTTTTTTTTTCTTTTTGGTTTCTCTCCAGTTTTTTGAGGTGCTAATGGTCTATTTGGACTGGATTTTTGTTAATCCTAACCGGATGGGCTTTAGACTCATTGACTGTGAAAGAAATCTCATTTCCACTGTTACTTTTCATCTAAATATCCATTGCTTCTTAAGAAGCCTATTTAGATGTTCAACAGGGGTATTCGTACTCCCGATGGTTTTTTCCATCAGATTGCGCTGCAGTTGGGGGTTTCTTTGGCAGCATTTGCAGAATTTATCCACTCTCACTTGCTCAGAGGTGCTAGTGGTCTGTTTGGTTTTGGTCAACTTATCTAAGCTTGTTTTTAGTTTTATGTTTAAGTTTGTTTTAATTTCGTGTCTGTCGTGTAACATGTTTCCATTTTAATGGAAGCGTTTATCTATAAAAAAAAACCATTGAGAGTAAAAGCGCTCAAGTTATGACTGTATTTTTCAAATTAAAAAAAAAAAAAGGAAAAAAAGAAAAAGAAAAAGAAGAAGTTAAGAGAAATGCTAAAAATCATATTTTTATCATAATTATTTTGATATAATAGTCTCAATCATCCATTAAATTTATTTATTTTATAATATGACCGATTCAAAAATTGGTTAAAACGGCCACATCAATATTATTCGATAATTGTAAAATAAAAATGAGATAATTGTTTGGGAAAACTTCATAAAACTCATATGAACTTTCATGCATTTTTTAAAATACACCCAAAGTTTAATTAATGGTATCGAACTTTCAATTTGTTTCAATTATCTTATTCCTTAAGAATTTTCAATTAAATCTTATTAAAATTCTTATAATATCCCATTTTTATTATAAAAAAATAAAATAAAAATTGTAAAGATTCATGCGTTTATTTTAATTTTTATATAAAGAAAAAAATATATTTGCTATATATATTTTTTTAATTTTTTTTATAAAAAAATGAATATTTAGGAATTTTAACAAAATAGTAATGAAAAATCCTAACTGGTTGAGAAAATTGAAAGAAATTAAAAGTTAGATATCCTTAATTGATAATTTTTAAACTTTAAGAATAATATTAAAACGAGTGAAAATTCAAACACGTTTTGTAGAGTTTCTCCTAACTGTTTTAGAGTCAACACTAACCCCTGACATGGGTATTGGCTGGAGAGTGGTTGGTGGTCTATAATGTTAAAAATAATGGGAAAAATATAATTTAACCCCCCCAAACTACCAGTCATTTTCATTTGGAAAATGTTAGGGGTTCTCCCCGTAGGTTCTCCTGTTGTTCTCCCAGTCTTACATAAAACATGATTGAAGAAAAAATAAAATTGTAGTGGCCTCCACACCCGTTTTTTTAGGCATTAGCATCAAATTTGAGGCATTAGCACCAAATTTGTGAGGCATTAGCACCAAAATTGAGGCATTAGCACCAAATTTAAGATGATCAAATCCATTTTGAGTGATACCATCCTTAAAGGGTT
Source organism: Carpinus fangiana (assembly GCA_006937295.1). NCBI lineage: Eukaryota > Viridiplantae > Streptophyta > Magnoliopsida > Fagales > Betulaceae > Carpinus > Carpinus fangiana. Next base: position 8,320,494 of record CM017321.1, read on the forward strand.
AACCTTCCACCCTTAGATTTTAGTTTTGAATCCAAAAACAAGTTTTAAAGCATTAAAACCTAACTATTAACTCATAAATTAATCGGTTGGAAAGAAAAGGATACTACAATTTTATTTTTTCTTAAATCATGTTCTATGTAAGACTGGGAGAACGCCAGGAGAACACTATGGGGAGAATTCCTAGCAAACCCCTTTTCATTTTAGCCTCCGATGTTCTAAAAGTGATAAAGTAACCCCCAAACTACCAAAGAGTTGCATTTTGGCCACTCCATTAGTTGTTACTGTTAAAGTGGATGAAAAAAATCAAAACTACATTTTAGATATGGTAAGTTACTAAAATGCTCTATTAGAGAAAAAAAAAACATATTAAAATAAATATCAAAATGACGCCGTTTTGGCTAAAATTAGGGTTTCTCACACTTACCAAAACGGCGCCGTTTTGGTAAGCTGTAGAAATTAAACAAAAGCTTCTTCTTCAAGGTCAGTTTGCCTAGTTGGCGTCGTCTCCCTCTACATTTTCTTGCAACTTTAGGGTTCCACTAAACTCAACCCATTAACCTCCATGTGAAAGCATAAAAGCTTATCCTCTTCGGCTCACAGCTCATCAATGATTGTTGCGTAATTTTTCTTCCATCATTGCCATCCTTACGAGTTATGAATATAGTTATTTGGAAGTTCTTCAACATTGATGATCCGTTCTTGGACAATTTTCGGTAGCAATTCTTTCTTGGCAAGAGGGACAAATTCGGTTATGTTACTTGTATGAAACATGTTGTATATGGAGGTAATATTCTAACACGAAGTGGACTCTGTTTTATAACGTGGGAACAGAGGCAAATAGAGGAGGGAATGAAAGTGATTGCCTGAGCCGCAAGCGATGGGTAACATGTTCAAAACATTGGCGAAGCATATCTGACCACCAAAGTATTGGTCTAAATTCATTTGTCTCTGTATGTGATTTGGAGTTTGACCTCACTCTGACCACCATTTCATAAATTCATTGCTCTTAACTGGTCCGGTGAAAAGAACCTTTCTTGCAGCCATGCTCTTTCTGATACAATTTTTCCTTGAACTGATTCCGTGAGAAGAACATTCCTTGTAGCCAAGCTCTTAACACTAACCCAATAATGGAAAAAAGTGAAATCAACAAATTGTCATCATTAAAAAACCAAGCCACTTATAATATATATTTTTCTTAGTTGGAGGAACATAAAACACATCTTCAAATTTAAATTTAGATCCAAAATTGTGGAAATAAACATTACCGATGTGAGAAATACGAAGACCAGTATACCATTACAAATTTTTATACCACTGCAATTTGCCAACCATAGCTGAATCTGAACCTATTCTTAAGGTTGCGGCAAGTGTGGCATATCAACGGTCATGACTCAAGCTTTTATGCTTTCGCATGGAGGTTAATGGGTTGAGTTTAATGGGAACCCTAAAGTTGCAAGAAAATGTAGAGGGAGACCGCGACGGCTAGGCAATCTGACCTTGAAGAAGAATCGCGAAGTTGGCTTTTGTTTAATTCCTTCGGCTTACTAAGTATGAAAAACCCTAATTTTAGCCAAAATGACGCCGTTTTGATCTTTATTTTAATTTTTTTTTATTCTAAAGGTCATTTTAGTAACTTACCATCTCCAAAATGACATAGTTTTGATTTTTCCATTCACTTTGACGGTAACAACTAACAGAGTGGCAAAAATGCAACTTTTTGGTAGTTTGATGACTACTTTATCACTTTTGAAACATCAGGGAGCTAAAATGAAAATGACTGATAGATTGGGGGGCTAAATTATAATTTTTTCCAAAAATAATTTATTATTTTTGAGAGGTCGACAAGATCATATATGCTAATCAAACCACGATTTCTCAGTGTTAATAATAGCATCAATGTTGATTAATCTCTACCCTATCACACTTTTTCTTCAGATTATATTTACATTATACTTCGAATTATTTTCTCAAAATCTATGAAGTCTTCATCCATCCATCAGTAGGACTAGGGCAGACATCCTAATATAAGATGCAAAAGACAATTTAATCGGCACCAATTTAAACCTCATACATGTGTTTCATGATTTAGTTGTAAAGATACAAACATTTCCATATAGATAAAAACCATTACAAATGCAGAAAATGGATTCAGATTGTTCTCTTTTAGAAGAAAAAAAACGTATGTTTGAGACAAATCTGCAATACATTCATCAAAGTTTCCCAAATTCAACATAAATCAAACGTTCTATCATGCCCTACATTCATCAATGGTCCCAGAATTCAACCGGAAAACTTATCTGCAATACTGCAACAGAGTTGCTTCACTACTTGGAAACCTTCATCATCAAGAGAGACATCACTTAACTTTTTAAGCATTGCCTCCTCAGTAGCTTGATCAAATTCAGACATTGATTTAAACAGGAAATAACCTCCACACTCCCAAGCTGACAGGGTCTTGGAGTTTGCCAATTTTTGCAGCTGCATAGAATCAATCACTAATCAGCATACATACAGAATCCATAGCCAATGACACGAAAAATAAGATCCTTCAGCGCAACATCAGCTTCCCATGCTGATGTCAGAGAGAGGAGAGAGAGAGAGAGAGATCAACTTTGCATGAATAGTATGTCAGTGGGGAGTTCCATATACAATATTCATCAAGAAATAAATCACACAAATAGAGGCAAAAGCATCTCCACATGCAAGCCACATTAAAAGCTGCGTAGTAGTAAATTCTCGCACAAGCAAGAGCTTGAATGAAGGTTGAAACAATGTAATTCAAAATAATGGTACAAGCCAGCATGTGTGATTCCTTTGGTATGTATGTTACACGCATATGCACCTGGCACATCTTGAATCTATAACCTCACCGCTACACCTATTCTTATGAGCGGAAAAGTGCCATTTGAGCTAAAACTCATTGCCCAGTATAAGCAGAATTCAAAAGATTTGAACAAAAAGAAAACTCAAGAAAGACATTAGAAGTGTTCAACCGTGTACATAGACCAATAGCTTCCAGTGGTGGCTTCTCTCTAAGTATCACACATATAGTAAGGGTCATCGGTTGTTTTTTTTTTTTTTTTTTGGTCTTTTCTAAGAAATCTTTCGGTGGCCTTAATACAAGCAATTAAACTACCAGTTTACCATGCTTCTTGAGTGCTTACATATTGAATGTTCCAACATTAATAAAACATCATAGTATGAAACCATAGCAACATGACTGCATAGTGGATCACCATGATATGCAAAATGGGACAAGATAGCAATACAGACCTTAATCATGAATGCAGTATGATGGTGGTGGACTCAGATTTGTACTGTATATAGATAGCTCAAGTAAATTTTTGAAATGCTACACAGTAGTTTGTATTATGTTTATATGCTTGAATCTCCTGTTTGTTATAGACTTTTCCATATGGTTTCAATTTATGGTCTTTTATATTGTCTTCCAGAAATGAAAAATAAGGAAGAGATAATGGGAATGTGAGAGGCTTGAAAAATTATAAACTTGTCTACCTTTCTCAGATCAAGGTATAGTAGTAAAGTGCATTTCAATCTCTTTATTTTTCAGGGACCAAAAAAAGGAACTTTAAGTTTCCACCAGCACTAATGCTAACAGATATCTCCTAGGGAGCAGTATGAAGCAAAGTAAGAAAAAAATTTCAACCCTAAAAACAAGACTAGAGGCCATTTTACCTGAAGAAACAAAAACATCTTTTTACCACAATCGGAGATCAGCAGATTATATGGAATGCTCTTTTCCTGTAAACAAGAACATATCTCAACAAGAACCTCCACCATTATCTTAACTTTCTGGTTACTCTCAAATAAGAGGGTCTTAATGGGGTAATCTGTGACAGCAGAGATGCACATTCCCCGCCTTCCATCACGAAAAAAAGTATCAACAGGTGTAAGCTCCACAGGTAAAGGGCTTGGAAAGTAGCAGGCCTGCATCATCAAAGGAAAGACAAATAGATTAATGCATTTGCAAGCATAAATCATGCAGTTGATAAGCCAATGCTCGAAGTTGTCACAACTTTACTATTAGTTGTAAAGCATCACTTCAGCTCGCGCCCTCATCATTAACGCATTTGCAAGAATAAATCATACAGTTGATAAGCCAATGCTCAATGTTGTCACAACTTTACTATTAGTTGTAAAACATCGCTTCAGCTCACACCATCATCAAGTTAAAATAGTGATGCATACCAAATTAGAAAGTAAACCAATCTGAGATTCCTGTAGAACAGTAGTTATAATTAAAACCAAAGGCTATACATGTGTCACATTAACCTATAATGTGACACATGTATCACCTATGTTGATAGTATATAACAATAAGACTTGCATGAGAAGTTCAAATTACAATTTTTTTTTTATAAGTGTGAGAAGTTCAAATTACTTTTAGGGGTAATTACCTTATGCCCCCATGAACTACAGNATATGGAATGCTCTTTTCCTGTAAACAAGAACATATCTCAACAAGAACCTCCACCATTATCTTAACTTTCTGGTTACTCTCAAATAAGAGGGTCTTAATGGGGTAATCTGTGACAGCAGAGATGCACATTCCCCTCCTTCCATCACGAAAAAAAGTATCAACAGGTGTAAGCTCCACAGGTAAAGGGCTTGGAAAGTAGCAGGCCTGCATCATCAAAGGAAAGACAAATAGATTAATGCATTTGCAAGCATAAATCATGCAGTTGATAAGCCAATGCTCGAAGTTGTCACAACTTTACTATTAGTTGTAAAGCATCACTTCAGCTCACGCCCTCATCATTAACGCATTTGCAAGAATAAATCATACAGTTGATAAGCCAATGCTCAATGTTGTCACAACTTTACTATTAGTTGTAAAACATCGCTTCAGCTCACGCCATCATCAAGTTAAAATAATGATGCATACCAAATTAGAAAGTAAACCAATCTGAGATTCCTGTAGAACAGTAGTTATAATTAACAACAAAGGCTATACATGTGTCACGTTAACCTATAATGTGACACATGTATCACCTATGTTGATAGTATATAACAATAAGACTTGCATGAGAAGTTCAAATTACAATTTTTTTTTTTATATAAGTGTGAGAAGTTCAAATTACTTTTATTTTTGTAAGTAAAATCTCAGCAGACGGTAGGAAAACAAATTGGTTTACTTTCTAATTTGACATGCACATCAAACATATCCTTGCAAGTTTAAAAGAGCTGACATCATCATGTTAAGGCCACAAAACCAATATCAAACACCCAGCCTTTTCACCCGAAGGATGTGTATGTACGCATGCATTCTCAGTATTCAGTAAACTGTGGAATAAATTCAGGAAATTAAAAAATCAAATCAAAGTAAAAGTTGTAAACAGAAAGACTTAATCAATGACTCAGCAAATGTCAAATCTACTATGGCCCCAGGTTGCCAGGCATTCATCAGATGTTGGGTTTGTCCCAGACCTTGTGGACAAACAGATACCACATGTCACTAACACATCCTCATATATTCTCAAGAAAAAGAAGAAAATTTATGGCTCATAATAACCTTGTACAACAAAAACTTCACAAAATCAGACAAAAATAACATTATCGGTCACAAAACTAACAATGCATGCTTAAAAAAGTGAAAAAGCAACAAGTGTAAGCAATTTTGTACCTGGAAATATAGATGAGAAGTACCAGCTGCAGGACAGTCATAGAACATGCGAAAGGAGCAATTGTTTATTTCAACAGCAACCCTTGCTACCATTTCCAAAGATCTTGCATCCAGGACCTGGTAAAAACTGTCTGAGCCACAAGGCACCAGGAAGACATGGCCATATTCTACAGGGATTTCCTAGAAAAATGAAGTCGACTATCAATTGCACATACCTTGAGAATGGTCTTAGAATTAATAATAACACACAGTAACACAAACTCTCCATCACAAATGGCAATCAACATCTACAATGTAGTACCCCAAAACATCTTAATGGTTCCTAAAGGTTCAAAGTCATAGTTAAATGGCAACTCACTGGACAAAACCAAACTCATTCAAATGATTAAACCCTCTAACAATCATTTTCCTACAATGAATTCAAGCAAAAAATCCAATAAGACAACATAAACATCTTTGACTTAAATGCTTATGATCACATGGTTGCATACTTGTGACCAAAATGTGCACCATGTATCATGATAAACACATGTAGATGATTGAAAATAAAATAGGAAACACATATCCTAAACTCTTAAAACCTTACATTAATAATAATCAAGACGGCACCATCAGGCACAGCAGCTGAAGGAATAAGCTCAGGTTTTAACATTTCACCACTTGCAACACAAAAGAGTAACTCCTCATGATGTTTCATCCATTTAAACGCCGGTAAATCCCCTTGACTGCAATTTTTCTTCTCCTCGTGTTTGGGCATATAATTCATACCCCATTCTTCATTCAACTGAGCAAGAAACTTTCTCCGGCCACAAATTACCTGCATAAAGTATCTAAAGATGTAAGTGCTTCTGTGGCAATGGCATCCAGATCCGGATCCATGTAAAAGCAACAACCAGCTTATGTCCCAAAAAGATTGGTGCAGCATAACCTACCTTAATTTCAGAGGTTGTTACATCATATCTGAGAACGCCTTTCCACACACGATCTTCCCACTGGAAAAGTAACAAAAGGAGCACAAAAATGATGGCTAGAACACAATAGTAGCAAGGTTTTTATATGCTTTCGTCCATACCTGAGCAAGAAGAAGGGAATCTAGTATACTTTGTTCTTCTTCAGGAATGCATGGAAGTCCTTCAAAAGGACTATTGTCCAAAAGACACTGGCTACTGAATTGATAAAGAGGAATTCTGATGCCTGATGGAATTCGTAAAATAATCAAAATGAATTTATGCAAAAGAAATAGCTTGCTAAGCAAAAGATTCATAAAATTGCCATGCATTCCTTTGAAAAATAATTACAAAAATTGCACTCATGCAATTCTTGTTATCCATCATAAGCATGAAATAAATAGTGTTTCTATATACTCTTAGCAAAGACTACAAACGAAGTTACACGGTTCAATTTCAGTATGAACTGTGTAACTTGGCTCAAGGTTTAAAGACTATGGAACAAGTTATTCCTTTCCAGTATTATAAACAAAAGAAAAAACAGAATGCAAAAGGCTCTACCTAATTTGGCATTGGAATTAGTTTCTCCGGTGTGCCCTTTTCTTACAGAAATATTTCATGAAGTTAATTGACAGATAAACATGAGTTGCTGACTATAAGCAAACACCAGAAAACAATGTCTTTACAAGAGCACGCTTTATAAGAGTTTAATCAAGGTTAAGCATATTGACAACCTTTCTTACTCATAAAATTCTGACAACAGTGAGCACGACCATACTAGAAGAAATAGCCATAAACGCAAAAAAAAATTAAACGTAAAAGAGTTTTACATCTTACGATTAGAACAACTAGAATCAAACTGGACAATGTCATAACCGTTGCTGACCTTGCAAACAGAACTGAGGACACTTCAATTGCTCATGGGTTGCAACTTTTGAGACTAAAGTGTCATCTTCAACCTGCTTGACTGTAACCATGGTCATATATAATGCACTTGAAAACCAATAAAAGAATTAAAAGAAACCTCCTCAACGTTGTTTTCTGCACCCTCTCCGAGCAAGGAAGGTCAGATGAGTTTGGTGCGAGTTTTAGCACCCGCCACCAGCAAGGAAGGTGAGATCTGCCGGATGCCCACCAGCTGAAGGTAGGGCACCACGACCCCCGTGAAATGAAGGGGACGAAATCAAGAACTTAGGGAAGGCCTGCACCCATTCCTTTCCCCTTCTAGTATTAATGGGAGTTTCATCTTTTCTTAGAGCCGTGATTGAATAAACGAGCCAGCCCTTACTGGACCAGCGGTTCTTCTTCCGTTCTTACAAATCTTTAAGAAAAACTGGCCAAAAAATATAATCAACAAACCACATTAGCCACTAATTTTTAAGAATTCCTACTACACAGAAAAGCACAACGTTTCATCCATCAAATTTTCTCAAACAATGAAATTGAACATACACATACATTTTGTTTTGTTGGTGTTCTAGCTTTTTGATAGAAGTGTGGTTGAATTCTTTGTTGTGATCAATGAAATAATTCGTTCATCCAAAAAAAGAGAAAAAGAACATAAACATACATTATTTCTGAGTAAATGTAGGAATAACGAACAAAAAATTGAGTTCACTAATTGGAGCCCTAGACTACAAAAATCCAGAATCAGGAATAAAAATTACACATTGTAGAGAGCCAAATATAGGATTCAATATTCTATGATCTTTGGATCAATTATATCACAGCAACCAAAATAATATAATTTATTCAAAAAAATCCCTATGATTTAATAAAAAAAGATTGCAAAAATTTCAAATTCTAATAATGAATTGATTAATTGCAAATCATTTCTTTTCCAAAAGGTTGACACACCAACCAAAATAATATAATTTATTCAAAAAAATCCCTATGATTTAATAAAAAAAGATTGCAAAAATTTCAAATTCTACTAATTAATTGATTAATTGCTAATCCTTTTCTTTTCCAAAATGTTGACACACCAACCAATTCACGTTTAATTTCTTTGAACTACCAATGAAATCTTTATCCAAGCATTTTCATGCAACAATAAGTCCCTTTAGATTCATTCTAAACCAATAATTAAATTTTTGGGGCTGATCATACAATTTTTGAAAAATTCAAAATATTCCCAAAGCTTCAAGACCCCGAGCAATCAACAATTCAATACAAAAAAAAAAAAGGCAATGCGATCTTCGAACAAAACGAATTTTACCTGAAATTTTTGTAGGAATGTGATAGAATTCTCAGAAGAAAAAAAAAACCCTGGAATTTGGATAAATTACGGAGAGAAGGGATTGTGAGACAAAGAGAGCTGAGAAAGAGGGAACAAACGAAGTCAGATATGGATTGTGATTGTGGTCGTGGTCGTGGTTATGAAATCTACAGTGTTTCTTTTAACAAATAAGAACCTGACACGTGTAGGTCAAGCCAAAGCTTGCGTCAATTGAAGAGTCGGACAACGGACGCATGTAACACGACGCCGACCCAAATTACTTATCGTCAACAATGATTATCTAGGAAAATAAAAGGCACAAGGTGTATATATATATATATATATATATATAAGGGTATGCTAGGGATTCTTTTTATAGTGTTCTCTTAACGTTTTTTCAGTACTATGTAAAACATGATTTAAGAAAAAATAAAATTGTGGTGGCCTCCACCACTGGTTTTTTTGTCAACAGATTAATTTTTATGAGTTAATATTTAGGTTCTAATGCTTTAAAACTTGTTTTTTTATTCAAAACTAAAACCTAGCGGTGAAAGGTTAACCCTTTAGGGATGGTATCATCTAAAATGGATTTAATCATCCTAAATTTAGTGCTAGTGCCTCAAATTTGGTATTAATACCTAAAAAAACGGTAGTGAAGACTACTATAAATTTTTTTTTAAATCATTTTCCACGTAGGACTGAGAGAACGTTAGGAAAACACTATAGGAAGAACCCCTAACATTTTCCATATATATATATATGTATGTATGTATGTATATGGAGCACTTGAAATTAGGGTTCTATTTTTTTTTCTTGTTAGGTTTTATTTGTGTTATTAAATTTTATTGTCAAAACATGGGATGATTGGGTTGTAAACTACTCAAAACTTTGCTCGACCCCTTGCTAGACTCTTGCTCGAGCTAACATATGTGATACTTAAACCTAAGAGTTTTCTCGACCCCGCAACAACGTGATTTTGTGTATCTTACGTTTTATCCTACCTATATAATCTTTGTTTTCCATGATTTTTGAGGAGGCATGAAGCAGCTGTTATTTGACCATGGCGAGAATCTTAAACTTAGGAGATTTTGATACCTAATACTTTTAAACCACATAAAACCTTGAGCCATTTCCTTGTTTAGTACATTACGATCGGAGTTTCGAGTTGTAGTGAGCGATCGAGTTCTTGGAGGAAATTTTATAGAAGAAGGCCAAAGTTATTAGAGCTGTTGCGGCAAAAGACAAGAGAGTCGTTTGTTGAGGTTCCACGGTTATGTTAGGCTACAGAGTTACAAAAGTTTTGTAAGTATAAACTGATTGTAAAATTCTTGTATATTGGAAATTTCACCAAGTTGGCTACCCCCTACCCTCATGGTAGTTTTTATTTTGAAGAGTTTTTTTTCATAAGTTTTAATTTGTTATTAAAATATCTGTGTTATGTTTACTTGAGTTGTGGTGAGGATTTACATTTCTTACAAACTATCGTACAACTCAACGATTTAAAAAGTGACATACGTCTCTTAATATAAGAGGAGAACATGTTCTTTTAATGTGTAATTCGATACTCAAAACATTTTATTCCATTTTCATTATCCAAAAGTTAATGAACACGATCTCCCAATTTAAAAAGCTAATTTCAAGCATAAAAATGCTATGCGAGGCCATGCTAAGTCAACTTTGAATGAAGAAAGAAAAATAAAAGGGTGAAGTATAGAATCACTCATTTTTACTAGCATGTGCATATTACATGACGGTTGAAAATTCTAACAACTAGGAAATTTTTCTCATATAAAACAAACAAAAGCAAACCTCCAAAAAAAAGGAAGAGTGGTCCTTCAAAAAATGATATAATTTTTAAAATTACTATTTAATCAAAATTTAATAATAATTAATTACATGTTAATGATGATTTTAAGATCTATATCATTCTGTCACAAGGGGTAGTTCAATCGGCTAGAGACCACGTCTTATGAAGCGGAGATCACTAGTTAGAATCTCCTACCCCTTCCCCTTGTGCGAACATAAAAAATAAAAAATAAAAAATAAAATAAAAAATCATTTTTGGAGAAATACAAAAAGGAAACACAAGCGTATCAGAGCATGTTTGAAATTGCATTTGAGAAATAGAGCTTTTAAGTCAATAAGAACTTTTGGACAAAAGCTTTATTTTTAAACTTTTGTCGAAAGTGCGTTTTGATCATTTTTAGACTTTTTGAACAATTACAAGTGTTTTTAATTTTTTTTACCAAAACAAGTATTTTTTTTTCTTTAAATGTACTTTATGAATGTTAAAAGTACTTTTAGACCTTTCAAACGTAATCATAAACGGACCCTTAGAGTATCTTCAGCAGTGTAGTTAAAAGAGAGATATTAGCTATATTTAGCTATTGTTGTCATTTTTTTGCTCCAACAGAGTAGCTTCATATAAGTTATTATGCATTTATTGTTACAGTGAATAGCTATAAATGTAACAAACTAGATTGAATATAAGGAAATTACATCATAATACTTTGGTCAGTATTCGAATTTTTTTAAATCCCTAATTTTTTTTTAAAAAATTTTACTCCCTAGGTTAATCGAAATGACAATAAAATCTCTGTTGTCAAAACGCACTGTTTTACATCATTAAAATATTAATTTTTTAAAATTTAAATCTATAAAAAAAAAAAGAAAAAAAAAAGCACAAGGGGTGGCCGAACCACCTCATAGGGGATGGCTGGCCACCTCATTTTGCCTGGGGGTGGTTCCACCCCCATGGCCCATAGGGTGGTTTGGCCATCCCCAAGGTCTATGTGGTTTGGTCACCCTAAAATAAGTAGTTAAAATAAAAAATTGGACTACTTAGAATTTCTTACTACGGGAGTTATTTGGGATGGGCTAACTCGTAGAGGCATGCGTTGGCCCAACGCGTGGAGGGGACTAGGCTTGGAACCCTATGGAGTACAAGAGCTGCCTTCACCGGATCATACCCACTGCAGAAACCAGAGCTCAGCACCACACGCTCTTTCACTTACTACAAAAACCCTAGAAATCTCTCTCTCTCTGTGTGAAAAACAATGCCTCCGAAAGCTGCAAAATCGAAGGAAGCACCAGCAGAGCGACCAATCCTTGGAAGATTCTCGTCTCACCTCAAGATTGGGATTGTAAGCTTCCTCTTCTTTTCGTTTTCCTTCCATTTCCGAATTGTTTATTTTCTTAGGCTCTGTTTGGTTTCACAGAAACACAAAGTAAAATGGTTGAAAGGAAATGAATCTCTGGATTTTAGACTCATCCGAACCCATTTGTAGGTCTGGAGTTCATTTGCATTCCCATTCTGCTAGTCTTCGAGTTCTGATAATTTTTTGTTCTCTTGTTGAAGTTTTTACTTATGCCTGTGTTTCTAATACTTCTGGTTTCGTATTTGGTCATATTGTGCTGAAATGTTCGTGCAAGTTCATGTTTTTGTTGAATTCTATAATTTGATTGAACGTGCAGCATTGCAATATGATTGTGGCATTCTGAGTAATTTGCAGTGTATCATTTGTTATTCTTTTCTTTTGGGGTCTTCGATGTTTGGGTCACTGAAATATGTCGGCTTTGTTAAATTGGAAGCATATTTATGGTCCTCGATTGATATTTTGTTTTTTTTTTTTTAGGTTGGATTGCCTAATGTTGGAAAATCAACGCTTTTCAACACACTCACAAAGCTCTCAATACCTGCAGAAAACTTCCCTTTCTGTACCATCGAGCCAAATGAGGCGCGGGTTAATATCCCCGATGAGCGCTTTGAATGGCTCTGCCAATTGTTCAAGCCGAAAAGTGAGGTTTGTGCCTCCAATTTTTGAAGCCTCTTACTCGGACTTTATGTTTCTATACATATATAACTGTGTGAGGTAATTTGGGTATCGAATTTTAAATCTTGTTGAATGCTGCAAATACTGCTGTGGTTTCCCAGCTCTTTACTGTTGTAGGTAGATCTAACGTATGCTTTACATTAGGGATATTGTGGGAGTTTTCACCAAAATCCATTTATCTACAATTCCACAAGAGAGTTGTACTAAAATGCTCCATGATTGATATATCTCCCTTCACTATTATTGAGCTTAGCCCCCATATTCAGTGCCCCTTTTATATCGTAGTAAAGTTTATAAATTCTGCCAGATCACAAGGTCGTTTAATTGATGCTATTTTTTTTTTTTTTAATGAAAATTCCTTACCTGATTAGTTCTCTGGTTAGTAGCCACCACTTTGGTCTAATAGAAGAGCCAAGAAATTCTAATATCTGGTGGCTGAAAGGCAGAAGAATTCAGGGCTTTGCCTCTTTTTTTTTTCCTTTTGGTATGTGGCATTGATAGAAGTTTTAGTTTTCTTCCCCTTTTATCTTCTCTCTTCTTCTACTGAATACCAGTGGCCTCATACAGTGTAGTCGTTTAATTGATGCTAATATATATATTTTTTTAATGAAAATTCCTTTCCTGATTAGTTCTCTGGTTAGTAGCCACCACTTTGGTCTAATAGAAGAGCCAAGAAATTCTAATATCTGGTGGCTGAAAGGCAGAAGAATTCAGGGCTTTGCCTTTTTTTTTTTTTTTCCTTTTGATATGTGGCATTGATAGAAGTTTTAGTTTTCTTCCCCTTTTATCTTCTCTCTTCTTCTACTGAATACCAGTGGCCTCATACAGTGTAACTTATGATTTGCTGAAAGCAAGAATATCTTGTGCATAACTCCTATTTCTCTTTTGCTGATACGATATCATAAAGATGGTGGCCAGAAGGGTCCACCATAAAGAAGCAGTTCTCTTTGCTTTCTCTGAACCATGATATAATGATTATAAGAATGTATTGATCTCCGGAATATCTTAATTAAGTAGTGGCAAAGAAACTGAAACTATTAGACAAGGATCTATAAAATTTCAGGGCCCATGCTTTTGACTTTTGAAATGAGCTTTGCGCATTATGAGTAATCTGAAGAAGTGGAAGAATAAAAGCACCTTGCATCATTCTGAATCAATTTAGTTCCCTTTAAAATTTAAGTTCTGAGAGGCCAAAAGGAGATGGAAGTCAGGTGGTGGCAGGTTATATATAAGGGAGTACTCCCAACCGAAGGTTCATCCATAGTTAAATTAGGAAACCTGATCCTGGACTACATATACACATCCATGACGGTTTTGTGCGAAAAAATGCAGTTTGTATTTAAGGATGAATAATCTTTCTGGACTGCTTTGTTTGTTTGTTTGTTTGTTGTTCATAATTCTTAACTTATTTAAGTAATTTTCATATTCAGGTTTCAGCTTTCTTAGAAATCCATGATATAGCTGGACTGGTGAGAGGTGCTCATGAAGGACAAGGGTTGGGCAACAGTTTCTTATCTCACATACGTGCAGTTGATGGAATTTTCCATGTTTTACGTAAGAAGCTTATATTTGCAATTATACATGTTTGAATGTTGCTCTATATGGACAAATACATATGCTGTTCATGATCAAGAAAATGAGTATTAGCTAAAAAAAAAAAAAAAACAAAAGAAAGAAAGAGAAGAAAGAAGTACAATAATGAATGCTAATTTGCTGAACCATATTCATTTTCATGTGTTGTATGCCTAGGAAATGTTATGGTCTGTTTGGTTGTATTTATGTCCTTTTGTTATCTTCTATGTGATTGTGGCTATAATAATTCTGCTTAAGGTGAAAATTAAAAGAGCATACGGCAGCCCTCTACTTGGCATCATGCAAACCCTATAGTCTAGTGACTTGATTAGAGAAATGTTATATATTGTCCATAGTTGTTTGGTGAGCCCTATGGCTCAAGGGGGCGTTGCCTAACAAGCTTGAGCATGATGTATAGTTTGACAAATCTAACTCATGCTTGAGGGTTCAGGCTCAAGCTTGATTCAAGTAACATGTAACATAGATCCGTATCTTAAAAATGTATCTATTATAAAAAAATGGTTGGTATATTTATCCTAAAGCATGCATTAAGTAAATATAAATAGTTTTGTATGCCTAATAGCAAGCTTAACTAAGTTTGAGCTTGAATTGACTATTAAATGTATCTAGCCAAGTTTAAGAGCTTTAGCCACATATGTTCTGACCTCATTAGATGGTAAGCTAAATGAATTAGAGAGGTTCGAATGCTCTGAATTTTTTTTCTGCTAAGTGTGACCAATAAATTGTCCTGTGTATAGTTTACTGTACAATTGATTGCTTTTGATTTATTATCTTGGATGCTGTTGCAATCACGTTGGGACTCATCTAGAATATAGTTCTCATTTTAGTTTCGTTCTTTTGATTTTTATGTATCAAAGTATCATTACAGTGATTTACACTTCTACCTTTCTCCGCCCTAGGTGCCTTTGAAGATCCAGACATTATCCACGTTGATGATACTGTGGATCCTGTGAGGGATTTAGAGATTATTAGTGCAGAATTGAGGCTAAAGGTATATTTTCTATTAGTCTTGAATTTAGTGTCTTGAGCTCCCGTTTTACAGTACTTTCTCTAAGTATGTCTACTTCCCTAAACCTTAAGTGATTCCAAATGTGTTCCACTCTGGAGGGTTGATTAGGATCGTATAACTTATTATAGTGATACTTTATATGATATTCAGTCAGCTTTATTTTTGGTACTGAGCAAAATATGGCTAATTCCTCCATTGACTGGAATTTATGATTTGTGTTATATGGAAATTTGGGAATAATCTAAACCTAGTGAGCTGAACATGTATAGGCTGTGTGTAAAAGAGTAAGAAAGAGAGATTCAATTACAAGGACGTGGGTGAGGGATTGTTCTATGGATGCATAACTAATGGTGTCTGAGACAATGATGAGAGGGAGGAGGGAGAGGAACATATTCAAAATCAACGAGATGATTTTCTTTTCCTTTTTCTTCTTTGCAATTTGTTATTTAATGATAGAGGTGATTGTTTACATGGCAGTACAAAAGAACATTTGAAAATTTGACAATTCTGTCTTGTCATTTGGTAGTTTAGACAAAAGTTCAATGAAAGGTGTATATGTGTGTGTACTTTTATAAGTTGGCATCATACACATGCCCAAGCTTGGGATGGGGTTTACTAATTTCAAGCCCAAATGTAGAGGCCCAAATATGTTCTTTTATGTTAATCCCTGGCCCGTGGTTTGCTCCAGTCCTAATGAAACCATCGAAAAAATGTTGTGTAACTTACGCACAATTTACTGTAATAGAATGTATCATACTAACGGTTTATTAAAACACTTATATGCAATTGGATGAAACCTTTAGTATGTTCTACTGTTGCAGTTTATTGTAGTCTTTGGGCCTCTTTAGATATATGCAAATATTATCACAATGGCTGGCCATGTTAGCTCCTAACTTTGCTGCATCAACAGGTGGTATGGGACCTAGAATACAAACAATGTGGTTTGTGATATATTCTAACTTCTCAGATAGTTATTCTCTATTTTCCCGAATGGCTATAATTTCTCTGATGTTAGGTAATTCTTAGACTAGGCCTTATGCGGGCATTTTGCTCGGATTTAGAGGCTTTTTGAAGTTCAAAAATCCCTAACCGATGGTTTTTGTTTTTGTTTGGAAAAGTTTTCCATTAAACAAATGATTCTTATGATGGATATTTAATCGTTTGGAAAAATTTATGATTTTAAGAATGACTTGCACTCTTTTATGGTGCGTAAGGTACTCAAAAAGGTGAAATCGTATGTATGTGAGTAAAAGTTATTTATTTTTAGTGCACCATGCACTTGATAATTTCAAGCATATGCTCTATGCAACCTTGTCTCACCCCCTTGCCACTTCAGCTAGGTATTATTATTTGGTTAGTGCTTTTATTTATATTTTGTATCTGCTTTTATACTTAATAGGAAATTTTATTATGCTATGAATGTTACTCCTAATGAGGATTTTTTATGGTCTACGAATTCCTTTTTCAGTATCCCCATAGTATTGCCCCTTCATTTCTTTCCAAATTGTCTACCCATATGTCCATATTGGGAATAGCAATGTATGCATTGCAAGAAATGTTCTAAACTTGCTTCATTTATGTTACCTAACTGTAGGATATTGAATTTATGGAAAGGAGGATAGAAGATCTTGAGAAGAGCATGAAGAGGAGCAATGACAAGCAATTAAAAATAGAGCATGAAGTCTGTGATAAGGTTTGTGCTTGATATCTTCAAACAATAATCTTTATTTGAACATGTAACCTTTCTTTTCATATTTCACCAAGTCATATCTTGTCTGGACCATCTTCTTCTCAATTGTGAGGTTGCTTGTGCCATATGGAATGTTTTTTCCGGTTGGTTTGGGTTGTCTTGGTTGTTTGTTGGTGGACTGCTGGTAGCACTCGGAATGCTAATGTTTGGAAGATAGTGCCCCCTTCTCTCTTGCTGTGTCTTTTGAGGGAAATCAATGACATGAATTTTGAGGACCGTGAGCGGATGGTGGAGGGCTTGAGTCTTTTTTCTTCTATACTCTTTATCCTGTCTTTGTTTCCCCTTTGGAGCTTAGTTATCATGATTTCTTTTTTGTTTTTTCCCCTTCTTGTTTGCTAGGTGTTTTTTCTTATATAGGTACAGGTGCCTTTTGCTTTTTATGATAATTCGATTATATATATAGGGGTGTAAACGAGCCGAGCTTGGGCTGTCCAGGCTCGGCTCGTTTATTTTTGGCTTAGGCTCAAGCTCGAGTCGAGCCTGACTTTGCTGCTCGAGCTCGGCTCGACAGGGTTGGAACCCTGCTCAAGCTCGAGTCGAGCCCTCAAGCTCGAGCTCGACTGTTGCAGAAACCAAACACAAGAAACAACCAAAATCTACCAGAAACCAAACACAAGAAAATACCCAAGAATCTATTGCAGAAAAATCCGTTTCAAAACCCACAAAATTAATTTCACCATCAGTTTCATGTCACCAAATCAACCACAGAAAATCATAACAAAATCCATAGAAAATCAACCAAATCAAAGGAAAGAAGATATCGACACCGACGAGGGGGAGGCCAACGAAGGAGAGGCCGATAGAGAGAGAAAGATCCGTGCCGGAAGAAATGGAGATCGGAGAGACCCACGGCCAGTGGAGATGGAGATGGAAATGGTGAGAGTCGTGAGACCCATGGCCGATGTGTCATGTGTGTGCGCCGTGGCTGAGACTGTGCGTTGTGGAGAGTGAGGGAGAAAGAGTTTGAGAAATTGAGAGATGAGATTTGAGGGAGAAAGAGTGAAATGAAAAGAATGAGTGAACGGAAAGAAAAAAAGGGTAGGCTCGGCATAGCAAATAGAATTGAAGGGTTGGGATTAATGGAAATATGATCAAAGGGTTTAAAAGAGGAGAACACTTTCAAGAGAGGAAAATTAAATGTTGTACATGTAGATAAGGGTTTAACGACTCAGATGGGGCTTGGGTAGATCCAATGATGCAGGTTGAGGCTTGTTTTTTGGGTGTGTTATAGCTGGCCAAATAATTAAAAAAAAAAATTACTACACAAGTCTCCAAGTCTCCTCGTACAACGTGTATAAAAAGAATCCAAGGCATTCTTACACCCACCCACGTGCGGAACTTGGCCTAGAAAGAATTTTATATATATACATATATAAGTTATAAGTAATAACACAAAATTAAAATATTTAAAATTAAATTTGATATATTATTGCAATTCTTAATGTGTATATATATATATACACGAGCTGATTCACGAGCTTAGCCGAGTCGAGCCGAACTTGCTTCTTTTAATATTCGAGTCAGGATTTGTGTTCACGAAGCGCTTCATTTAATATTCGAGTCGAGCCCGAGCCGAGCTTATGCGAGCCGAGCCCGAGCTTGCTCGCAAGGCACTTCGCTCACTTAACAGCCCTATATATATATATATATATAGGGTTTCCCCTTTGGAGCTCAGTTATTATGATTTCTTTTTTGTTTTTTCCCCTTCTAGTTAGCTAGGTGTTTTTTCTTATATAGGTACAGGTGCCTTATGCTTTTTATGATAATTCGATTATTGATATAATATATATATATATTAATTCCTTAACTATAATCTCCAAAGAAGCAATAAACAGCAAAGGATGATAGCAACCAATAAGACTTAACAAAACCCTGAGTGGTATTGAAAACATATGTAGCTACTATATTTTTATCTCACAAAATATATATATATTATCTACTTGTTTAAGGATTATTGTAGAGTAGATTCACTTTTAATCAATGTGTACAAAGGCATTTATATAACTGTCTCNCTTCTCAGATAGTTATTCTCTATTTTCCCGAATGGCTATAATTTCTCTGATGTTAGGTAATTCTTAGACTAGGCCTTATGCGGGCATTTTGCTCGGATTTAGAGGCTTTTTGAAGTTCAAAAATCCCTAACCGATGGTTTTTGTTTTTGTTTGGAAAAGTTTTCCATTAAACAAATGATTCTTATGATGGATATTTAATCGTTTGGAAAAATTTATGATTTTAAGAATGACTTGCACTCTTTTATGGTGCGTAAGGTACTCAAAAAGGTGAAATCGTATGTATGTGAGTAAAAGTTATTTATTTTTAGTGCACCATGCACTTGATAATTTCAAGCATATGCTCTATGCAACCTTGTCTCACCCCCTTGCCACTTCAGCTAGGTATTATTATTTGGTTAGTGCTTTTATTTATATTTTGTATCTGCTTTTATACTTAATAGGAAATTTTATTATGCTATGAATGTTACTCCTAATGAGGATTTTTTATGGTCTACGAATTCTTTTTTCAGTATCCCCATAGTATTGCCCCTTCATTTCTTTCCAAATTGTCTACCCATATGTCCATATTGGGAATAGCAATGTATGCATTGCTAGAAATGTTCTAACCTTGCTTCATTTATGTTACCTAACTGTAGGATATTGAATTTATGGAAAGGAGGATAGAAGATCTTGAGAAGAGCATGAAGAGGAGCAATGACAAGCAATTAAAAATAGAGCATGAAGTCTGTGATAAGGTCTGTGCTTGATATCTTCAAACAATAATCTTTATTTGAACATGTAACCTTTCTTTTCATATTTCACCAAGTCATATCTTGTCTGGACCATCTTCTTCTCAATTGTGAGGTTGCTTGTGCCATATGGAATGTTTTTTCCGGTTGGTTTGAGTTGTCTTGGTTGTTTGTTGGTGGACTGCTGGTAGCACTCGGAATGCTAATGTTTGGAAGATAGTGCCCCCTTCTCTCTTGTTGTGTCTTTTGAGGGAAATCAATGACATGAATTTTGAGGACCGTGAGCGGATGGTGGAGGGCTTGAGTCTTTTTTCTTCTATACTCTTTATCCTGTCTTTGTTTCCCCTTTGGAGCTCAGTTATTATGATTTCTTTTTTGTTTTTTCCCCTTCTTGTTAGCTAGGTGTTTTTTCTTATATAGGTACAGGTGCCTTATGCTTTTTATGATAATTCGATTATATATATATATATATAGGTGTGTAAACGAGCCGAGCTTGGGCTGTCCAGGCTCGGCTTGTTTATTTTTGGCTCAGGCTTGAGCTCGAGCCCTCAAGCTCGAGCTCGACTATTGCAGAAACCAAGCACAAGAAACAACCAAAATCTACCAGAAACCAAACACAAGAAAATACCCAAGAATCTATTGCAGAAAAATCAGTTTCAAAACCCACAAAATTAATTTCACCATCAGTTTCATGTCACCAAATCAACCACAGAAAATCATAACAAAACCCATAGAAATCAACCAAATCAAAGGAAAAAAGATATCTGGAGGCCGACGGAGAGAGAAAGATCCGGGCCGGAAGAAATGGAGATCGGAGAGACCCACGGCCAATGAAGATGGAGATGGAAATGGTGAGAGTCGTGAGACCCATGGCCGATGTGTCGTGTGTGCGCGCTATGCGCTGTGGAGAGTGAGGGAGAAAGTTTGAGAAATTGAGAGATGAGATTTGAGGGAGAAAGAGTGAAATGAAAAGAATGAGTGAACGGAAAGAAACAAAGGGTAGGCTCGGCATAGCAAATAAAATTGAAGGGTTGGGATTAATGGAAATATGATCAAAGGGTTTAAAAGAGGGGAACACTTTCAAGAGAGGAAAATTAAATGTTGTACATGTAGATAAGGATTTAACGACTTAGATGGGGCTTGGGCAGATTCAATGATGCAGGTTGAGGCTTGTTTTTTGGGTGTGTTATAGCTGGCCAAATAATTAAAAAAAAAATTACTTCACAAGTCTCCTCGTACAACGTGTATAAAAAGAATCCAAGGCATTCTTACACCTACCCACGTGCGGAACTTGGCCTAAAAAGAATTATATATATATAAGTTATAAGTATTAACACAAAATTAAAATATTTAAAATTAAATTTGATATATTATTGCAATTCTTAATATATATATACACGAGCTTATACGAGCTGATTCACGAGCTTAGCCGAGTCAAGCCGAACTTGCTTTTTTTAATATTCGAGCCAGGATTTGTGTTCACGAAGCGCTTCATTTAATATTCGAGTCGAGCCCGAGCCGAGCCCGAGTTTGCTCGCAAGGCACTTCACTCACTTAACAGCCCTATATATATATATTTGATTTCTTTTTTGGAGCTCAATTATTATGATTTCTTTTTTGTTTTTTCCCCTTCTGGTTAGCTAGGTGTTTTTTCTTATATAGGTACAGGTGCCTTATGCTTTTTATGATAATTCAATTATTGATATAATATATATATATTAATTCCTTAACTATAATCTCCAAAGAAGCAATAAACAGCAAAGGATGATAGCAACCAATAAGACTTAACAAAACCCTGAGTGGTATCGAAAACATATGTAGCTACTACATTTTTATCTCACAAAATATATATATATTATCTCTTTGTTTAAGGATTATTGTAGAGTAGATTCACTTTTAATCAATGTGTACGAAGGCATTTATATATATCTGTCTCTTTGTTAGTATTTATATAAGATGTAATCACATCGCTTTTTTAAAAAAAGCATATAGTTATAATATGTAGACATGAATGTAATATGTTCAAATAAGGCAAGAAAAGTGGGTTGTGATCAAGGGAGACTTCTTTCATGTTCTTTATTACTTTAGACCATGGAATAAGGACATTAAATGAACCGCTATTGCTTGAGAGGGTGTTATAATGCAATTTTTTGGGGCCTTCCCACAGTCTAGAAGAAATAGTTGGTCAAACTTTTTGTTAAAGCATGCAATTTGATCTTTGAGTGGATTGTTGTTTAGTCTTTTATGCATAATACTCTTTAAGGTTTTCTAGATGCTTCAATTTTTGTATAAATCAAGCAAGTTTGAATTCTCCTAGTTCATTTACACATGGTTGCCATTATATAATCATGATTTTTTATATATGGAGATTGTCACAAATATGGGGGCTTTTCTGCAGGTCAAAGCATGGCTCGAGGATGGAAAAGATGTCCGTCTTGGGGACTGGAAAGCTGCTGATATTGAGATATTAAATACTTTTCAATTGCTTACTGCAAAGCCTGTTGTTTACTTGGTGAGTTGTCTTTTCATGATGATAATAATCTTTCTTAATTGTCTGATTTGTTCTTTGATGGTGGAGTGGGTGTAGTTTTTGGTGTGGTTGCTTGCTATGGGGTTCTTGAGCTGGTTTTTTTAGGCCAAAACCTTTGAGCTCTCTGTAGCAAAAGGGTGGTTTTTGCTTCGGCTGGTTGAAAGAAGCCAACAATTTTCCTGTGTAGTGTTGTTGGGTAAGGTGAGTGTTGCTTGGTTGTCGTCCACGGTGGAGGAGTTGGTTTGAAATGTAGAGGTGACCGAGTTCTTTAAATCGTCTAGCGATGGCAGTAAAGCTCTTATAGCCCAAAGATGCTCCAATAGGTCTGGTCGATATTTGGTGGTAGAGTTGTACAAGGGTGGTGGTCGTAGAGTGCGGAGGGACAAGAAGGGAGGGGGAGGGTGGAGAAATTTTGCCGCGGAACAGGGAACCCTCTCATGGCGTTGGGAGCAGGGGAGTGTTTCTAGTCAACCCAATGGTGGCTCACAGGCTACTGGTGTGGGTGGCTTTTCATCTGTCTCTACAAGTAAGGCGCTAATGATAGGTGTTGGTAGGACATATGCAAAGGTGTTAGGTAGGGCATTGCAGTTGTTGAGTTATTCTACGGCATCAGTAGATAGACCTGGCATGACCCTTCTTACAGCACAAGGTATGAGGAGGGCTCAAAACATTGTTGCTTGAGGTGGTGAAGGTGTTGCAGACTTGTCCTGCCCCTGTTTTCGTGTTGCAGGAGTTAAGTTGTTTGTGTTAGTGGGAATCTACGATTTATGAGAAGTCATCTGGAGTTTTTAAAAGAGGAAGTGGATTGAGTGCTTGACTTAGGTAATGAGGTTGTACGAAGGAGTTAAGTTGCGTGTTTTAGTGGGAATCTATGATTTATGAGAAGTCAGCTAGAGTTTTTAAAAGAGGAAGTGGATCGAGTGCTTGTCTTAGTAGATGAGGGATTGAGTTCTATTGGGCTAGAAGAGTTTAATGTTGTAAAGTAGGCCGATGCGAAGGCCCAACCTGCATTTTTAATTCCTTTTGAATGACCTACTTCTAAAGACACAATCCACCTTTTAGATAAAAGAGAAAAAGGCCCTCTTGCCGTGAAATATGCCTTTCATGTAAAGGGTTATGATGCCCATAGTTGTGGAAGAGGGCTGTATTAACTCAGATGTGGGTCTTGCTGGTTCGTGCTCCCCCCAACTTGGTGGCTCCATGGTGGACCCGTAGCGAGCTCTCGTTGGCGTTGATGTTGTGGCGCGAGTTGAGCAGACTCCTTTGAGGGTTGCAAGCGATGCGTCTTTGCCAGCCGAAAGCTTGCTGCCTATGGCGGAGCCTTTGGTTGCTCCAATGCTCCATGATTTTCATCCTAGTAGTAAGTTTGAAGAAATTCTTAGTGCCACCTTGATTGCTCTCATTTCAAAGAATATCAAGGCTATTGATCTGAAGGACTTTTGGCCTATTAGTCTTGTGAGTGGAGTTTATAAGATTATTGCAGTTCTTGCCAGTAGGTTGAGAAGGGATTGGCAAATATTATTTTGAAGCCCTGAATGCTTTTGTTCAAGGTAGGCAAATTAGGCAAATCGTTGATTATGTTCTTGTAGCAAATGAATGTCTGAATAGTTGTATCAGATCTGGTGAGCTAGGGGTGCTTTGCAAAGTAGATATTGAGAAGGCTTGTGATTATGTCAATTGGGAGAAATGACGCTCTTGGATAGTGTATTGTATTTCTTCTGTGCATTTTTCAATAAATACGTGCAAAAGGAATGAGGAGCCGATAGACCATTTTCTTCTCCATTGTGAGGTTCTTCATTCATATTAACCTGCATTTTAGTCGTTTTGGGCTGTCTTGGGTTATCCCTAGATGAGTAGTTGACTTGTTTGCTTGTTGGTGAACTTATGGTAGCACTCGCAGTGTTGTTGTGCAGAAGATAATGTCTCATTGCCTTTTGTGGTGTCTTTGGAGGGAAAAAAAATGATAGAAGTTTCGAGGATAATGTTGGTTTAAAGTGAACATTGTAAACTTGTCTTTGTAGCATCTCTCTTATCAGGTGACTATTTACAACGGAAAAGCATGCTTTATTTGCTTAGTTTTAATATTTGGTGGATAGATATTTTTGTTTATGATATCTTAGGATTGAAATCAGTTAAATCTACGTTTCATAGTCATATGAATTGAAATGATCATAAATAAAGGGTGGAGAGTGTGGTCACTGGGTTGAATCAGTCTGAGGTGTGATTGTGTTTACCTATCAAATAAACAAATAAAGAATGTAATCATAATGGTGTCCTATTTTCTTTACAGGTTAATATGAATGAGAAAGATTACCAAAGAAAAAAGAACAAATTTTTGCCCAAGATTCATGCTTGGTATGTCCTCTATTTTTCTTAAACTATTATCTTGAGTCTCTTAACCTTATTTCTTTTATGGTCCTCTCTCGCTCCCTCTATTGATTCCTGCCTGTTTGCATCTATTTTCATGATTTCATCAATAACTAGGACATATGTTCTCACCAAAAAACATAAGTACAATGTATGGCTGCTATGTTACTGCTTTTTTGGTAACATAATTAACAATCTTTGGAAACATGTTTGGATCATCCCATTGCAAAGATGGTTTAGTAAGGTACTCAATTACATCTTTTGATTGAACAATATTGTTCTAAATGTTGGGCACAGACTGGGTGGTCAAAAAGTCATTCAAACTTGAGCTTTTTGCCTATGAATACGCTACAGCTATCAGTCTATAATATACAGAGTTCTCCTCATCTGTTCAATTGCATACTAGATGTTTGAGAATACGGTGTTATAAAGTGAATTTCTGATCAATAGAACTCTTCAAGTTGCTGGGCCAGTACTTTAGGCTTCTTTGTAGGGTTATCAGCTGCTGATTTGTCATCTTCTATTACTTTCTGTTGTGCTTTTAATATTGGAGCTTCTCCATCAAGAATGTGAAGAGAGAGAGAGGGAGACTAATTTTCTACAAGATTCTTTGCTTCTCTTCATCATAATTCTCCTTCCTTGTTTCACCCAAATGCTCTAAAATGAGGTCCTCTTCATTGACTCTCAATTTAATATTAAGCCTTCAAACTCTAATATGCTATAGCCATAGGCGAACTGTCTACCTAGCTAGCAGTCTTTCTTTCATCGAGTTTGAAGCAGGGAAGTATGTTATTATATGGTGTAAAACTATTGAAAAAAATACCCAAGCAACAAGAATGCATGGCTGTGGAGTTAGTTGTCAAGACAAACGAAAGCACCTTTCAGCAAATTCCTCTGCTGTCCATTTTAACTTCACTGAGCTTACTGCAACTTAGCAGACATTAGAGTTCCGACTATTAGAAATTTCTGGAGAAGGCTTTTAAAAAACAAAGGCCAACCTAAGTACACTAAGACGGAGGATATACAAGAGAAACCCCTAAACAGATAAAGAAAAGAAATAAAAATAAAAAATCATGAAAACTACAAACATGCAAACAATTATAAGCAACTATCCACTAAAAAAATAAGGCCTTTAGCTTTGCCACTGTCCTCTCGCTATCTTTGAAGCTTTGATAATTTTTTTCTTCCATATGCACCACAACAAACATAGTGGGGTCATCTTCCACAACGCTTCATTTTGAGGATTACCAATCTTTTTTCTCCAACAAGCAAGGAAGGTCTCTCGTCCGATGAGGCATGACCCACGCTAAGCCAAAAGACCAAAAGTAGAGTACCATAAGGCACTAGCTATGTAGTAATGGAGCAAGAGGTGTTCAGCGGTTTCTCCACTCATCTTACACATGCAACACCAATCTACTATAATGATATTCCGCTTTCTTAAGTTGTCCATTGTGAGGATCTTATCTAAAGTGGTAGACAAAGTAAAGAAAGCTATTCTCAACAGGGCTTTTCTTTTCCAAATACACCTCCAAGGAAGGGGATGCTATCATGGGGGATTAGATTAAGACATTAGAATGCATTTTCATCAAACAAACCTTTGTTGGTGGGGTTCCAACAAAGCTTGTCAGCACCATCCTATTCCAGCTTAATGGAATACAATTGATCGAAGAACGCCGAAAAGAATTCCATCTCCTAGTCATGCACCCCTCTATCAAAGTTAATGTTCCATTGAGGAAAGCCATTAGAGAACTGAAGATGGCTTGCCATGGAAGCATCCCTAAGGTACAAAATGCTATACAACTCCAGAAACACTGCCTTGCCACCCATTGTGCCAAAGACTAATCTTGGAGTCGTCCCCAACCTTGAAACTAGAACATCTAGAAAAATCCTCTACCACTTCCTAATGAATTTCTAGAGACTGAACCCATAAGACCCCAAAACTTCATTAGTGCACCACCCACTACACTAGCTTTCATATTTAATAGCCACTACCTTTCTCCAAAGAGCCTTTCTCATAGGCATATGCCATAACCATTTCCTTAGAAGGGCTTGGTTGGACAAGAGCAAGTTCTAAACCTCCAACCCCCCTTAGAGATCAGAGAACATACATTGGGCCAACTTACTAGATGTGATCTGACCTCTTCACCCATCCCTCCCCATTCAAAATCCTGCTATAGCTTTTCATTTCGATTGGCAATGCTAGCCTGGAGAGGAAACAACAAGAAGAAGTAGGTTGCCAAGTTAGACAAACTGCTCTTGATTGAGGTGATCCTACCCCCTTTAGACAAGTACAACCGCTTCTAGCTAGCCAAACAACGCCCAACTTTCTTTCTTTTTGGTATCTTTTTATTACTTTTTTTTTTTTTTTTTTCAAATGTCAATTACTTTCAGCCATTTGAGGGGAATTTACTATTCTCAAAAGCAACTTATCATATTATCTCTATAATGAATACGATGCTGCTTATCTTCCTTTGCTCATAGAGCCACAGGCGGATTCATCCCTTTCTTTTTCTTCCTGTTTTTCTAATGTGTGTGTATATATTTGTAATTACCTTAATTTGTCTTCAAGGTTGTCCCTTTGTTGAAAAGATTGAAAGTCGCATAATTCTTTTTATTCTCAGGGTGCAGGAACATGGCAGTGAACCGATTATTCCTTTCAGCTGTGCGTTGGAGAGAAATCTGGCTGACTTGCCAGAAAATGAAGTAGCAAAGTATTGTGAGCAGAACAATGTACAAAGGTTAGTCCAAAACTAGTTTACATCTTTCTGATGAGGAATAGAGGACTACTAGAACTATTTATCAAAAAAAATAGAGGACTACTAGAACTGTATGTACATGTTTAGCCATTTAAAGGATGGACAGCATTCTGTTGTATGTGTTTGCAGACTTAACCTGAATTTGGATGAATTAAGACTAGAAATTATGGAGCTGATGCAATATTTTGCACGTAAACTTTGTGTTGATTAACCATTGTTAATCTATTAGCATTTGATTACTTCAGTTGTTATGTTCTCTTAAGTTTTAAAGAGACATGTAATTTCCCTCTTAACTTTCCCAAAAATTATCATGTCTGTGGCACCAAGGGTTTTGTCTTCTTTTTTCTTTTAACAAATTTCAGATTGGTATTAACATTACAACCTTAAGTGATAAGAGGGTAAGAACGAAGATACAGCTACCTTTATTAGTTTTTAATTTTGTTTCTTTTCCTTGCTGTGAGAAATATAGGGGAGGCCTTGGTCTTGGGGTTTGCTCCCTTCAAGGTCCAAGGTTCAACACCCCATGGGTGCAAACAATTCCCAACTCCGTGTAGGGAAACTTCTGAGGGTGCGGTACACAGGACCGGGGTTTATTCTGCAGGAGTGGGTTCGAAGGGCCCTGCCTTTAAGAGGTTCCCCGACATAAAAAAAAAATATATATATATATATAGGGGGCTTTGTGCGACGATGCAAAGGGGTTCCAAGATCGATAGTAGTTGGCATTTTTAGCTTTACACACAAAGACACACAGACATAATGTCTTGTTCAAGAATTTAAGCAGTTCATAAGCCATAGTTTATAAGCCATTCCTTTAGTGTCGAGACTCAAGACCATGTACCATACCCGTGTTCTTTAGTATTGCTAAATCTACTTTACTAGAAAAACGGAAATTTGTATCTGCTGGGTTTTCAGGTCTGTATAGCCTATTGCTTGTGCATTCCTTTAACAGTTGTAACTTTCAGATTTGAATATGACATGCTGCCTATTAAAATACTTGGCTTTCTGCATATCATGTAAACCTTACAGTTATAATGGTTGTTTTTATTTGAGCAAGTCTATCCAGCAACGGAGATAGATAGTATATGCAGCTATGACAAATACATTGTACTTTGCTACAGTGCCCTTCAGAAGATTATAAAGACTGGTTTTTCGGCAATTAATCTGATATACTTCTTCACTGCAGGACCTGATGAGGTATCTTCGTTAATAGTTTTTATGATCATTCTCTTTTGTTTGCTGCTCTCCCTTTTCTTTCTCAAGTAGGGTGAGTATTTGTCAGAGTGCTTTCTTCTCATCTGTGTTTCTTTCAAAATCTATGACGCCTTCTAATCTGTTGTACTTTCAGTAGATGTAAAGTTGATGAACCATTAAGTCAACCTGGACTTCATCATCATCACTCATATTTGATGACATGAACATTGTTTGTGTTACCATTTCCCTCATTATTAACTTAATGAATTAGTGACTGAATCTCCGAGTGAACTTTTATTTTGTAGGTGAAATGCTGGCAAATTAGACGGCAGTCAAAGGCTCCTCAAGCTGCTGGGGCCATCCATTCTGATTTTGAGAGAGGATTCATTTGTGCTGAGGTTTCCTAGCTCATTATTTTTGAATTCATCTTGATTCCAACTTTTATTGGTCATTTTCCTTTTCTTCTATTACAACTTTTAAATTTGCGTTGGCATTGTGACCATTGGTAATGCAGCCATAAACACTTCCTCCAAAACTCTCTAAGCCACGCTAGGTGTATGCATGTATTGTTTCCAGGGGGAGGGGAGGACCACTGCTAAAACCTCCTTTGCCTCCTTAAACTTAACTGTTTCCTTCACTACCACTGTCGCACCTCCTCTTTCCTAGCTAGAATCAACACGGTTTTTACCACCATGAGATGTTACTATATTTTCAGTAAAATGTTGATGTTGAAGTTTCATCAAACAAGTTATTTAATGTTACCATGCGGATAATTGCAAAAAGCAAATGCACTGGTTTTCAAGTTGTCAAAATACTTCAAAAGCATAACCAGGAGTAGAAACCTCTTATCATGGTCCAAAAGTCACCCAATAGTTCTGGTAGATATTTGATTCTAATTGTTTTCTATGTTATTGATGTATCCGGTAAACCCTTTAAATTTACTGACTTGGTTTTATGATGATGTTTAGGTAATGAAATTTGAAGATCTAAAGGAGCTTGGTAGTGAGTCGGCTGTAAAGGTAGATATCTTATATGGTTGTGAACATTTACTTCTACCTTGCAGTGCTACACAAGTGAATACGCAGCTCCTTTTTTCGTTTCTTTGTTTCTTTGGGTGGGGATGGGAGGTCCATTGTAGGTCTATTCGTTCTATGCGCAACATAAATAGGAGTTTAGCTTTCTTCAATCCCTTAAAGCACAGATAGATATTTAAGAGCATCCCCCTCTTTTTCTTTTAACAAAATTTGTTATTATAATTGAAAGTTTGGACCTCATACTACAGATTTAGGGTTCTAGGGATTTCAATGCCTAGCCCTAGGCTAAGTGTGGTGTGAGAGTGATTGTAGCCTAGCGTCCCTGGAGCTAGAGATTTCACTGGAGTGTGGCAAACAGTAACAAATGGTAATCTTGCGATTATGTAGAATGGACAACAAAGAAGACCATTCATGAGATGGTAGAATTATAAATATCTTATTGGTTTTCACTTAGTTTTATCTCGGAATGATCCTTAATCACATGTAGTTTACCTCCCAATTGCAACTGAAATGCCGTTTATTTCAACCAGAAGTTAATTTTCTACTATTGTTCTCATTTTTCTTTTTGTTCAATTGGTCCAACTTTTTGAAGATTGTGTCTGAATTCCTTGT
The DNA here is from genome assembly GCA_006937295.1 of Carpinus fangiana. Taxonomy (NCBI): domain Eukaryota; kingdom Viridiplantae; phylum Streptophyta; class Magnoliopsida; order Fagales; family Betulaceae; genus Carpinus; species Carpinus fangiana. The sequence goes on from CM017321.1 coordinate 8,350,718, forward strand.
TTGTTTCTAGTTTGGAACAAAACCCCTAATGCTTTTTTCTTATTCTTTTATCTTTTTTCACAGGCAGCCGGAAAGTATAGACAGGAGGGGAAAACTTATGTGGTTCAAGATGGAGACATTATATTTTTCAAGTTTAATGTTTCTGGGGGTGGGAAGAAGTGAAATATACATTTTCACTTGGTCATTGAATTACTTTTAACGAATTTGACGTTTTGTCATTAAATTACTTGTGAGTTTTTATCACCAAGAGGGGATGAAAAGAAGTATAAAACACTTGTATTCCGTTTTGCAGATCGTAGAAACATAAGTTTGTTTAAAGTTATGAGTTTGATATATAAAGAAATTGACTTCTGACTTTTGAGAGCCAAGAGGCTTTGGTGCTTCAATGTAGGGAGGAGATTGTGGCAACACCCAAATTGGAAGGCAAAATTGGCCTCTAGCATGTAATACTTAACGTGTCCTTCAATGTTTTGCACCAAGCCTGGGATTTTTCAAGCCTGTTAGTGTTTGAATGTCCTATTTTTTGCTTCAAGCTTAGGCTTGGGAATTTAAGCCAATTCTAATCCAGCTTGTCGAACTTATTGTTGAATGAGTAGAAATGTTACACATACTCTTAAGTGTTCACTTCTTGATGTGGTAGTAAAAATTACTATTAAATAATTTCATTTATTATTTTATTCTACAGTAATTTTTATTGTCATGATAGAGAGCAAACATTTATTGGAAAAAAAAGGGAAGATTGATGAAACTTATATTTGTTTGTTTTGATGTAAAACATTTCCAATATCTTTGGGTGTTTGATTGTGTTTCAAAAATTTGTTCAACTTGAAAAACATTTTTGGTCAATCGTTAAACGCCATATGTTTTGTGAAATGATATGCTCTTATCGTTTTTTAATGGTAAACTTCGTGGTTGACTTGTTTGCAAAAGATGAGAAAATCATATATGCTTAGAAAATGTTTGATAAGATGCTACATTCGCGTACTTTTTTACCCAACGAATCAAAGGCTGTATCATACATACGAGCATTAACCAATGGTCAACCAAAAGTCAGCATACGTCCGGGTGATCTTTCATGTGTAAGTCCGTGTACTATTTGCAAGTATATGTCCGCATGCTCTCCCATGCGTATGTACGGTTTGAAAGTATGAAATTCCAAAATGTCGTCCTAATTGTTTCTAGTGACCCAAAGCCCAAATTAACCTTCTAACTAAGCTACCTAAGCTAAGTATGAAATTCCAAAATGTCGTCCTAATTGTTTCTAATGACCCAAAGCCCAAATTAACCTTCTAACTAAGCTACCTAAGCTTAGTTGATTATTTGAGTCACTTCAACAAGTCCACGACTTAATTAGAAAATATTACCAATTGAATATGCAATGAGCCTATAAGGGACAATTTGTATCTTGAAATGATAAATGTGGGTTTTCACAAATATAACGTGTATTGTTTCTGTTATTGTGCTATAGAAATGTAGTTCATTTTAAAGAAGTAAGGAGACGATTCCAATAAGAGAACTGCTACGCGTCCCGAAAGTTTTCCCGAATTTCCCTCCCCGAATGAGCTAGAATCAAAGCCACGTCTCTTTAAGAGAATTAAAAATTAAGTTTTTGGGTGTGGCCGACAGTAGAGTAAAAAAATATTAAATCTCTCTCTCTCACACGCAGCACTGGCTGCCTCTCTCTCCTTCACTCTCTCCTCATCTCACACAGAAAAAAAAATTTCCGACCCAGCCGCTGGGTTCTGGCCGTGACCCAGGTGGGTCTAGACAGACCCAGCCGTTGGTTCTTTAACTATTATCCTCCTCTCATAAATTATTCTCAGAATAATTTTTTGGGTTCTTTAACTATTATTCTCCTCTTGGAAGAAACTCTTTAAAGTTGAGTGAAATTTTTGATTTTTGGTTCTTGTTTTGTATTCCTCTATTTCTTAATCTTCTTAGGATTCTTACAATACAACCAAAGTTCACCTCGTATCATTTAAAGCAAAACCAAAGAACATTAACTACAATAACTCAGCTTTATAGTATTTAAGCCAAGATCCAAGCAAGCTGAAACAAGGAAAATAAGCAAAACAAGAAGATTTGAAAGGCTTTCTGCGTATTGATACTCCACGATGCTCCATTTTTGCTTGAAATAGATAGCTCTAGAAGTCTGCAGAAGAGCCCAATCACCTCTTTGTGAACATGCATCCATGGCCAGACCCAGCCTTGGGTCACGGCCAGAACCCAGCGGCTGGGTCTAAGAAATTTTTTTCTAGTGTGTGTGAGAAGAGAGTGAAGGAGAGAGAGGCAGCAATGCTGCGTGTGAGTGAGAGAGAGATGTAATATTTTTTTAATTTTTTATGAATTTCTCTCTCTACTCCCGGCCACACCCAAAAAGCTTAAATTTTAATTCCCTTAAAGAGACGTGGCACAAGCCACGCCGGTTCTAGCTCATTCGGGGAGGAAAATTCGGGAAAACTGTTGGGATCCCAAGCATTTCTCTTCCAATAAAAATCATCGATACTTTGATGTAGAGTCATCATGTTATATGGGTAGATACTAAATTATAGCTATCTTCCATATAGTATATCTAAGCATAGTAGTATATCTAAGCGTTTAACCTCTTTTTAGCAGGATTGACGTTGTCCCGAATAAGGCTGTATAACTGGCTATGATAGTGGTTATTTCTTCATTACCATAATGGCAATTGGTTTAACCTCTTTTTAGCAGGATTGACGTTGTCCCGAATAAGGCTGTATAACTGGCTATGATAGTGGTTATTTCCTCATAACCGTAATGGCAATTGGTTTAGGCAGTTATTCTATTTTAAATAACCACAACCGCAACCGGCAATTGTATAGTTATTGAAAACTGATTATAAACCAGTTGTTAACATATTTCATATATAATTTTATCTTCTTTTTTTTTCTTTAATATAAAACTTCAAATTTTTTAATTTAAATGGGAAACAATGTTTATATTTCATAATATATTGTTAATTTAAACTATAAAGTAACTAATTAAGAAATTAAAGAAATCTATACTAAGCCGGCCTTGATTTAGATTTGCAAAAGTAAAAAACACTTTGATTTAGAATCAGAATACAAACAAATAAAATATGTCCAATAATATTAAAACGCTCTGCCCTCTCTCTTTAATTCTCTTGAAACCCTAGCCGATGTCGCCAGATTTGGGAGGGGGGAAGATTCTTGTTTCCTCTTCCCTCCTCCCTTCCCACTTCTCCTCGTTTTCCTTTCTTATAAAGTTTCTGGTTTTTCATGATTTAGAGTTTTCTCTAACCATTTTTGCCATCGCCTTGTGCAATTTATCCCCTATCTTCCCAATCTCGCATCACCTGCAATTTCATGGACGCCGTGCCTCCTATGCTCCGACAAATCGCTTTCTCCACAAGGATCTGCTTTGGGTTTCAATTTTAGCTCCTTTGGAACTAAAGTTGTCTTCCTTAGTCAGATCGGCCCCTCTTCATGCCTCTCCTCCGTTTGCATCAACCCTCCTGCTCATCGTCACCATCCGCCTCTCCTCCTTCCACCCTCGCTCCGGTGCGGCTTCCCCGACTCCCCTACAGTTGGTTCTGAGTTTTGGGTTTGGATTTATGTTTATACTTTTTATGTTGTTTCTTTTGGAGCTTGTTTGTGAGGATTTTTATTGCCTTATGCCGGTTTGTTTCTTCGACAGACCCATCTTGAATGCTTTCAGTGCCTTCCTTCCATTGGCATCCTTTTGGATGTCTTGTTTTTGGGTTTTGCCTTTGTAACCGCTTTTAGCGGCCTTACTGGAGAGGCCCGAGTCATTTATGACCTATTGCCTAATATTTGTGTGTATTTTCTGCATTGTGCTTTTCGTTTTGGGTGTATTGTTGGGGAGCTCACCCCTTAATTGGTGTTTTAATCTTTGTACCCACTCNATTGTTTTAAAATTTTCTTTATGTACTTAATTTAAAATGATTTTTAGGGTATTTTAAAAAATTGAATTTTTATTTCTAAGGCCCATATAGGCAAAAACATTGATTTTTTAAGGATTTTTGGGCTTTTTTAGGTTTATTTTTCAATTATTTGGACCAATTATAACAAAGCCCCTTTAATTTGGACAAAAATACTAGATTTTTTAAAAAATAACCAACTTATGGAAAAAAAAAAAAAAAAAAGGGCTTATTTTAGGCCTAACACCTAAAATAAGCCAAAAAAGTAATTTTTTTAAAAAAACCGGTTATCGGACCGGGTACAACTGGAACCGGCCGGTAACCGGGACCCCGGTTTTACCGGGGTGCCGGTTCCGGTTCCGGTTTTCCAAAACAAGGAACCGGGGTACCCCGGTTCAGGTTCACGGTTTTGGCCAAAAACTGAGAAACCGGACCAGATTGACATTCCTAATATATATATACACACACAAACAAATAATCGGTCCATATAGGTCGGGCCCAACCCATCCAAATTTCGGTCTAAATTCAAAATTCCTGGTCCAAACTCCTAACGTCTTTTGTCACTCTTTTCATTCTCTTTCTCTACCGCTCTCGCTCTCGGTGAAATAGATCAGGGGCTCTGATTTGATGTGCTCTCAGCTTCTCTCTCTTCTCTGTTTTTGATCTGCTCTCAGCCTCTCTCTCCTTGTGTTTGATCTGCGCACAGCCTCTCTCTCCGTCTTAGGTATGCTTTTCCTAGATTTATTTGGGATTTTATATACGTAGGATTTTCTTGTTCTTCGATATTTCTTTTCGAGAAATTTTTCACTTGATTTGGGTTTGGATCAGAACTCTAACCCTATGCCCTGTCCGCCGTAAGTGGTCAGCGATTGATTTTTTTTTTTTTTTTGATTTCCTGGGCGATTAAATTTCAACAACAGTTTAATCCGACATTGGAAACCCTTGAAAGAAATTCAGATCTGGGGTTTGATTGGAATCCAGCGCAGTGAAACCCTAATTTCGAAAGATATGGGGCTTAGATTTAGAGACTCTGATTGAATTTTCTGCTCTATTTTTAGGGTTTTCAATATTTTTGTGGATTACTAAAATATATCAGATTTGATCAGATAAAGCATGGAAGAGGAGAAGGACACTTGCAAGCCTACTCTCACGTTGGGCCCGGATGAGATTACTGTAGCTCACGCTCTGATCAACTTCGTGGTTTAGACTCTGAATCATAGTCTGGTTGCTACTGTTTTGGAGTTAAGTGGGGCGTCCGGAGATGGAGAACGTGCTCTCTGGAATGCAACGCAGATGAGGCTTACATGTCTGACATACTGCTCCAACTTCCTGCTTTGTTCTCTGAATTTGAGTTTTGCCGCACTTGTTTCAGTGTTAATTGGGGCATTCGAAGAAAGAGATCAAACCCACTTCCGAAACCTTTCAAAACTATCCAGGTTTCTTCTTTACCGATTGAATCCCAATACTTTGATCTGAATAAACCCATGCCTTCTCACTCTTGCTTGAGCAGACATGGGTTTATTCAGATCAAAGTATCGGGATTCAATCGGTGAAGAAGAAACCTGGATAGTTTTGAAAGGTTTCGGAAGTGGGTTTGATCTCTTTCTCCGAATGCCCCAATTAACACTGAAACAAGTGCGGCAAAACTCAAATTCAGAGAACAAAGCAGGAAGTTGGAGCAGTATGTCAGACACGTAAGCCTCATCTTGGGAAATGGTTGCGTTCTTTCAATCAAGCCCTTCTCGGGAAATGGTTGTGGCATTACGCTAATGAAAGTGAGGCTTGGTGGAAAGCCGTTGTTGATGCCAAATATGGTTGCAGCTGGGGCAAGTGGTGTTCTTTCGATCCCCCAGGGGCATACAGGGTGGGCCTATGGGAGTATATTAGAAGGGGCTGGAGTTTCTTTTCGAGTCACATTAGATTCGATCCGGGAGATGGTTCTAAGATCAGATTCTGGGATGATGTGTAGTGCTGCGAGATTAATCTCAAGGCAGCTCTTCCTATCCTTTATAATATTGCCAATGTGAAGGACGCGATTGTAGCAAATAACATGGATCTTTCGAGTGGCACCCTTCAGTGGAATATTAGCTTTTCTTCGGTTGATTCATGATTGGGAAGTGGATACGGTGGCTTCCTATTCTTTGTTCTATTCCTTTAGATCAAGAAGTGAAGGGGATGACAAGCTTTGGTGGAAGCCATCTCGTAAAGGGACCTTCGATGTTAGGTCTTTTTACAAGATTATCGCTTACAAAGACAATCCCTCTTTCCCTTGGAAGAGCATTTGGCGGACTAAGGCTCTCTCCAAAGTTGCCTTCTTTGTTTGGTCAGCGTCGTTGGGAAATATTCTTACATTGGATAATCTTAGGAAAAGACAAGTCATTATGGTCAACCGGTGTTGTCTTTGTAAATTGGATGGAGAGTCCGTTGATCACCTTCTCCTCCATTGTGAGGTAGCTCGTGCTTTATGGAACACTATTATGAGTCGCTTGGGGCTTTCTTGGGCTATGCCTAATATTGTGGTGGACCTAATGGCATGTTGGTGGTTTGGGGGCAATTCAATGAGTGCGGTCGTCTGGAAGATGGTGCCTCTTTGTCTTATGTGTTGCATTTGGAGGGAAAGAAACGATAGGAATTTCGATAATCTTGAGAGGACTCTGGAGGAGCTCAAGTCTTTTTTTCTTTTTTTCCCTCTTCACTTGGACATATGCTTATTTAGCTCCCTTTGTTATTAGCTATTCAGATTTCTTTGTACTATTTTTCTCCCTAGTTTTAGGCGTTCTCTTGTATACTAAGGTTGCGCCCTTCTATGCTTTTGTTATATACAACATTATTTATCAATAAAAAAAAAAAGAAAAAAGAGAAGGTTTAAGATCTGTAGGGCCAAGAATTCTATTGTTGGTTATGGACCAGGATACATGGTGCCGATATAAGGTGATCAATGATTCATCATCTCATATTTAGGTTTTTGTCTTTGTTTTCCTTTTTCTTTCTTTCTTTCTTTTGGGTTTTTCAGTTTGATTCTTTTTTCTTTTAGAGTTTCTTTTTGATTCTTTTTTTCTTTTGGGTTTTTCTTTTTCTTTTTATTTCTATTTCTTTTTCTTTTTCTTTTGTTTTTTATTTCTATTTCCTTTTGTTTTGTTTTGTTTTTTCTTTTGGGTTTTTCTTTTTATTTTCTTTTCATTCATTCTTTTATTTCTGTTTTTTTTTTTTTTTTTTTTTTTTTTTTTTTTTTTTTGCATGTAGACGACACTCTGAATGATTTACACCCCCAAACAAATGGAGATTTTCTTTTTCTTTTTTTTTTTCATCTCCTTTACAAAAATGAAAAATTGATTTTTCTTCTAAATTTTTGGCGGCATGGCCGAGTGGTAAGGTGGGGGACTTCAAATCCTCTTTCCCTGGTTCAAATCTGGGTGTTGCCGGATTAACAAAAAAATGATTCATTCTCTCCCTTTTAGGCTTTTTTTTTTTGGCTCTTTGTATATGCATATTTCATTTTGTATAGAGATTTTGTGCAATTTTTGTACTGGGGAGTTCAGGTTTTTGATTTCTGATATGTACTAAAATTTTGGATTTGGAATTTGATTTCTGATACTTTTTTCAGTTCTTGAGTCTAATAAATTAATCTCAAGTATTTACAGTGCATTATGAGATAATTAGTTTGAGTTGTATTCTGTTTGGTTGTTGAGATAGATGAGGGAAAGGGAAAAAGTGTGGATCTTTAATTTGGGCTGTCTTGTATTTTTTGGGTTTTGTTGGTTGTTTTCTACTCTTAGGCCTTTTTGGACCAAAGGACGATTCTGCTATGGTGATTTTTTAATTCATGATTTTCCAATGGATCGCCATCTACTACCAAGATTGGACATGGTTTTTATTCTGATTTTGATCACATCCAATACTGAATGCTCATTAGCCCTTTACTCACAACAATTTAATGTCTGGGAGTTGTGAAATTTTTTGAATTTCTGATTGAGAAAACATTGCGTAGAATGGATGCTTCTGGCATATTTCTGTAGCTTGAGCTGCTGCTGTTTTAGATAGAAGCATGGTCAAACATTGAAGGAAGGATTAACAGTTTTGAGTCTTGGTATTTCTCCTCTTACCATCCTGATGTTGCATAAATATTTACATGTTTAGAGCATGGGGATTAAAAGACAACTTGCGTCAACATATAACATTTATCCATTAAGGTAATTGTTCAAATGGTAAACACTTCAATATGGCAGAAAACCCTTGCACAACATGTTTAAGTTATTGTTCAAATTGTAACCCTTGCATATAACATCCAACAGTAAAACCTTAACAAACCCATTGTCACACCTTTTCTTAGGGTTGTACATGAAAGCAGATATTAACTGCAATTATCCGCTATTCGCTATATATATATTCATCAAAATGATGTCATTTTAGATTTGGTATAAGGATATGTTTAGTTTGGTTTTTCTTTTCTTTTGTCTTATATCTCACAACTACACTGTGATGCTAGAGCTTAATAAAACAAATGGACAAATGGAAGGTGCATCTGGAAACCTAAGGGTAAAAAATGTTTGGAATAATGGATAAATGGAACTACTTTTGCTTCTGTTTAAATTTGGGTAAAATTTAGTTTCAATCATTTTTTTAACATTTTTAGCATCTAACGTGGCTTAAATGCCACAAATACTACATGTGATACAATGACACATCGTGGGATAGCTAAGTTGGCTTAAATATGTGGCACATGGGACAAATGTCGTGTTTTTTAGTGCGTTGACGTAGATTTCCATTAAAAAAATGGACAAAACTAAAATGGAAGGTGCAACTCGGTATTTTGGTTTACAACAGGTACCACTTGTAATACTTTTTGAAACTGAGATAAGTATTGATAATGGCCATTACCACATGTACCAAAAAAGCATTTAACCTATAATTTTAACATAAAAGTCATGTGATTAATCATAATTAAATTTGCAACCTTAATTAAACAAATCACTTCTCATCGGCTGGTCTAGCTTTTTTTTGAACCAACCTTGTGACCGTTGCTTAATCCAAAATTTGTGATGTCCAAAATCTAACCCCTCCCACTCTATACCCCACTTGAAGAGCAAAAAGAAATTGAAACAGTTATCTTAAACTTCAGTTCAATTGAGGTATAGTAGATTATTAGTATAAATAATAAAGTGTTTTTATAAAACCAGTTTGAGCTTAACACTTTAAAGGCAGTATATTAGAGAGAGAGAGAGAGAGAGATTTTCTAGTGCTTTACGCAGCTTATTTTCATGTGAAACAAACCACTTTAACAATCAGTAACAGAGTTGAACCATGAAGCCTGTGAAATGGCAAGGTATGCTACAAAAAAGAAGCTCAAAGTTTTCCAGCACTAAAGATTCTTCTTCAAGCAAACTTTAGTGGTTGAACTATTGCTCATCCTTGCCTGAGTAATAATGACGGAAAGCACAGGAGAAGTCCCTGGCTTCATGGCCATCCTTGCAAAGCTTTGTATATCTGCAGCAAAGAAATGGTTCATGAGTTTGTGATGATTCAACATATTATGTTGCTTTAGTAATTTCAAGCTTTTACCTCTTGTTCTTGTTGCATGATAGCTTAATTTCCACCAAAAACCAACCATAGGTCAAAAAACTTATTTGTCGTGACAAAACCTTCGGTTAAGTTCATTTCGATCTAGTTTGATGTTAATACAAACAAACCTAACTCAAATTTCCAAGAGCTTAACCCTGTAATAAAACTAGAAATTCTCTACATAATAAAAGTCCTGTCGCAATAATCCGGATGGTAAGCAAACAAAACTTGGATATGCAACTATTAGCTCAGTTCTTGCATAACGGCATTGTAATTAGAATGCAGGGGATACATAAGAACTGTAATGATGACACAAGCCAAAAACAAGTTTGTTCACTTCCAAGTATTAAAACTACGGTGCCACGTTGATAAGAAAAATGAAAATGGAGAACGAATAAATCGCAGAATAAGCTTTGTTGAAAGTTACAAGTCCTAAATCACAAACTGATCTTTGAGGGAAAAACCATGAACAATTGGGTTTTGGGTTGGTGAGAGCTGAATATTACCACCTTGGGGAGTTTCTTTTCCAGGGCTTGACACAACATGTTGAGACCCCACTTAAAACCAGAAGTTTTAATTCAAGAGTTATGGTCTAATAATATTATATTAATCTCTCAGCCTAGTCATTAGTATCCAATGTGGGACTCAACCATTTAACCAATCTCCGACTCAAGCATGAATAACCCAATAAATCTCTCATTCCTAGTCTGACTCTTCTACCATATGTCATCAAGCTACTAAACAATCCAAGAATCATGTGTCACCCCCCAAGTCCGAAGTTCATCATTAGGGCATTCTTTACTCAATTATGGGTGCAGCTAAAGTACGAAGCACCTCACACTGCTATGAGAGCCACCAGAATACACACACTATCACCTTGAAACACACGCTGTCTCCAAATTTCATCATTAAAGTCATTACTCAATTGTAGGTGGAGCTAACATGGGAATCACCATCACTCTATAGTGGGAGGCACCAATAAAACGTACAATTTCATTGGACACTTTCCATATCTAAATGTTGACTGTAATAACAATCATTGGGGTTTGGATTTGAGGGAATTTAATACCAAATTTTTTGAATATCTCTTTGTGAGGGCTTTACATTAACCTGTTGAGGCATTGCTTTAACCAAAAAGCTGAATTTAAGCCTAACAATATCAAATCAATAACTTAGTTGCAATGGCCTTAATGTTAAAATTTCTCCAATTTCCATTGTTGAGTATATATGTGTGCGTCTAAAAGGATAGAGTCCCACAGTGGAAATATGTAAAAGTTTGAGTGATTAATATAGCATTGTTGAGACCAAACTCATAAGCTTAAGTTATTAGGATGTGTGGTGTCTCAACATGTTATGTTATGGGCTCACTAAAAAGACTCCCCAAGGTATCAATCTCCCAAACAAGTGGTATCAAAGCCGATGGTGGTGTGTGGTATGGTGGAGTGGCGCAAACACAAACAAAAGTTCCTTGGAGTACAGACAAAAAGGTGCAAGGCACAAGCATGGATGAACGTCCTTGGAGTGAAGGGCAAAGGTTCATGGCATGGACTTGATAATAGGTCATGGAATAGGAACAAAGGTGCAAGTTGTGAGCATGACCGAGGGTCCCTGGAGAAGGAGCAAAAAGGTTCATGGTACAAGGTACAACAAGAGTCCATGAAGTAGAGACAAAGGTTTGTGGAGCGGACAAAAATCCACATAGCCCACAAGCGATCTTGGAGAAGGCTCACAAGATTGACAGAAAACGCTTTTGTTTTAAGGGGGAGTGTAGCAATGTGGTGATAGACTCACACATAAGGGGGAGATTATTAAGTATATATGTGTGAGTGTAAAAGGATAGAGTCCCAAATTAAAAATATGTAATAAAGTGTGAGTGGTTAATATAGCATTGTTGGGCCCAAGCTCATAATCTTAAGCTTTTAGATTGTGTGGTGTCTCAACATGCTATATTATGGGCTCACTAAAAAGACTCCCTAAGGTATCCCTAACATCCATTATAGTCAATCCAAATTTTAGTGCTTATCACATCATCAAATTATCATGTGCTTATTTTTATTTTATCTTTTCTTTGATCAACAGTTGAGCATAGAAAGATTAAATTTAAAATGACAAAAATTGAAGAAATTTTAAGGTGGGGAAATTGCAGCTACTTTAGGAGATTGATTGCTAAAATTTAAAGTTTAATGTGGTCATTGCAAATAACCCCATGGTTTAGGACGAAAAGGTATAATTTACCCAAACTATTGTTACAAAGAAAAAAGAAACTGAATCGCACCTGACACTACAATCGTAAGGCCTAGAAGTTGGTATAAAAAAGCAAACGGCTTACATCTCTAGGGCTTGGGATGTCAACGGGCAGTTTTGACCAATGTCTTCGGCTGATGATGCAGCAAGATTTAGGTCTTTAGCCTGTGTCATACAGAAAAATATAAACTCAATGCTAAATGACTCATGGTTAGTACACGGGTCCAACGATTATTGGAAGAGAAATTCAAGATCATTTGCTAGGCATGTTTCAATGAAATTTGAAGGCATGAAAAACCAATAATAATATCTTCCAATTGAATGCATAATTAACAAATGCTGCACTTGTTGAGCATATGAATTAGATTGTATACCAACCCTCACACTTTGACCATTTAAAACAATATACTTGCTGTAGAAATCAAATATGAAATTAAAGTTACCATAGAGAAATATAGCCTTCATTGTTTTTGGAGAAACTTCACTTATACTCCTAAGTATAAACAATTTTGCAATCATAATCTTGAACTTTAAAAATTTGCAACGTCAATATCCTATGTTTCAGCCTCTTTTAATTTCACCATTATTTTGTCAAAATGCCCCCATTCGTTTTTTTAATAATAATAATAAATGCCTTGGACTCATTTGGTGAATTTTCAAATTTTTTTTTTAAAAAAAATGGGGCATTTTAACAAAATAGAGGTGAAATTAAAAGGAATTGAAATATGGAATACCAACATTACAAAACCACTTAAACTTCGAGGGTGTAAATGAAGTTTTCCCTTTTTTTTTCTTGGCAAGAAATATAGCCTTCTACTAAAACATAAGATGAACTAAAAAAATGTAAGATTTATTGAAATTTTCCAATGAGAGATCTAATACAGAAGCACTTACTGACTACATGAGCTTTTATGGATGTCCGTTTCTATAGATTTGATAATAAGGACGTAGTACTGTTTATGATCTAGGATGATATACCTAAAATGTCAATGTAATCAAGCATGCATCAACAATACTGTTTGACTCATCTTAGATTTTAGCAAGCTATAGCACCAGAATAGTTATGTTCACTGCAAACAAAGAGCTATATCTTTGAGCTGAACACAAAAAAGGGCTTCACATCCCATCCAAGTGGTGGCCCACTGAATGATTTGGGAACTTCCACTCCTCTCTATTCGAAATATGCCTTTCTAGGAGCATTACAATCTGCAGCTTAAATGGTCTCTTATGAAGTCTCTATTGGTCTTATTCTTATTGCACATGACCATGTTTTGTACTTCAATATTAACAAAAACATAATTTCGAAAGCAACAGTTCCAGATCACTTACCATAAGCTTAGATGCAAACCCACCATCATAATTCCTCGAAGAGGGTGCTTCTTCCATCACTCCAGGAACTGGATTGTAGCTGTCACTGTCATTTGTATGTCCTTAGCATACACACACATTAATTAACCTAGATGAAATGCAAAATTTACTTAAATTTTAGCCAGAACCTGATAATATAACCCATCAGCAGAGAAATTCAATTTTACTTACCTCCTATATATCTCTGAAGACAACTATAATCTGTTGGTATCTCATGCTTTAGCAAAGCTCTGTTTCTGATTTGTTTCAGTTATTGCAATAATGCGTGCTTGATATACATTGGTGGCCCACTTCTTAATGAGAGTTAGTAACAGTTTCTACTACAGATGGGCAGATGTCTTTACCCAAATTACTTTTTCAATGAGAGTTTGTTTCTATGTCCTTAAAAGAGATGAGGAGAAAAGAAAAAAGGAGGTGAATCCAGGGCACATATGGGTCTGCAAGGAACCTTTTCTGATTTTTTATTTTGTGGGATATTTTAAGCACTTTCCAGCGCAACCTAGGTTGTAATTCAAGGAAGAGCTGCCATCTTAGTTCTATTTCATTCTACAGCTACAAACATTTGGTCAGGTTAAGATAGTCTTTTAGCTGAAAGTCAGAACTGGTATAAGGTATTGGTGCTTCCATTGTAGTCTTGCTCAAAGAAGAGCATCAAATCTCACTAACAGATCAATAGTAGAGAAGTATTAAATACCTACTCCAACAGCGAGCACTTGAAGAGTTGAATACTCTTGTCAGAGTGTTGGCAGCAATTCCCAGAGACTGACCAAGAGCAAGGGCTTCAGAGACACCAAGCATACTTACAGCCATTGCCAAATTATTGCAGATCTTTGCTGCCTAAACAACAAACCATGCTCAAAAATTTAAAATACCAGCAACAAATTCTGATAGGCTAAGCATTAATTAAGCACAAGTTCAAGAACAAGCTGAGAACAATTATATTTTCCTTCAGTTGCTGTGACTATCACACAGGCAACAGGGAAGTGTATCCTCATAATGATTAAGGATAACGAAAGGAAACCTGAGAAGAGTGTCGTTAAACAGATAATTTTGATGTTTTCTTAACAGTTTCCATCTTTCTAGGAGTACAACATTTGCATCATTCACTCATGACTGGTGAACTACCACAAAAGCAAGTTAAAGACCTAATAAGCACAATCAAGGTGATTTTTTTTTTTAATTCAAATTTCAGTTGAGACCAGGTTCAGACCCATTTGAGTTGACGGGTTATGCCCATTTCCAAGGGCATGACTTATACCTTCTTATCCAAATAAACATGTTGGTATGGGCATGCTAGATTATAAATAAGCAGTAGCTTATAACCTTTCCAAAACACAATACAACCAGTGTTGCATTGGTGATGAAATCCAAGAGGAAAACTGTGTTAAATTATGCCACAGAATCTCTGGATAGAAAACCAAGTAAATTCAGGTGATTGCAGCTTATATCGCCACATGAATCAGAAAAATACTAATTCAACAAACCAACTTATCAATCTAATTGATTTTTTAAGCTTTCTAAGTGATTCTGTTAGCTATCCATTGGATATACAGAGAATATACTGATCATATATTCTCATGGAAAAGCAATAAGGCTTTCTTCATAAATGGTTATAAATACTAAAAGATGCTATATAAGACCTAACCCATTGTCTGGTATGCACTACAAATTTCTATGATTCATGACTCACTCATTTAAATTTCAGAATAGCTAGATTTGAACTTTCAGTTCTGCCTAGAAAGATGAAAATACGAAGTATGCAAACAAACCTTCAATTAACTTGTATTTTATTAAATAAATCACATGGTTTATGAGAACTCATTGTATTTTATTAGATACGTGGTCATATGCACACTTCTTTGTTAGTCCAAGTCAATAAGTAAAGTAAGATCTGCCTTGGAAAGGAAATAAAGTAAGAGTGTATACTGAGAATATGAAATTATTTCTTCTATCATTAAATAACATTTAAATACTCCGCATGAAAAAATTACAAAAAATAACACNTTCTTCATAAATGGTTATAAATACTAAAAGATGCTATATAAGACCTAACCCATTGTCTGGTATGCACTACAAATTTCTATGATTCATGACTCACTCATTTAAATTTCAGAATAGCTAGATTTGAACTTTCAGTTCTGCCTAGAAAGATGAAAATACAAAGTATGCAAACAAACCTTCAATTAACTTGTATTTTATTAAATAAATCACATGGTTTATGAGAACTCATTGTATTTTATTAGATACGTGGTCATATGCACACTTCTTTGTTAGTCCAAGTCAACAAGTTAAGTAAGATCTGCCTTGGAAAGGAAATAAAGTAAGAGTGTATACTGAGAATATGAAATTATTTCTTCTATCATTAAATAACATTTAAATACTCTGTATGAAAAAATTACAAAAAATAACACCAGAATGTAGTAACAGCATGTATGAGAACTTACTGAACCATTTCCTGTTTTCCCACAGTATATTGTGTTTTTGCCCATTGAAAGGAATAAGGGTTTTGCAGCCTGATAGGCTTCCTCAGATCCACCAACCTGGAAAAAATGTTAGCCTTGGTTCATAAGTTGATTATTATCAGAGCACAAAACTTTGGTGCCATCAACCTAACACAGCCTCCTCGACCTCTAGCACCAGAGACTTGTCTTAGCTGTATACAATCCCCTTGTTTACATGAAAAATTGCCCCCTATGATAACTGAATATATTTCTAAAATGAAAAAGAAACTCTGAAAAATGTTAAAGCAATGGCATAATCTATTAGTATCTTTGAGAGAGGCTATAATTAGATATAGTATAGTTGAAATCCATACCGGCAAACTTTCCTGGGCTTGCAAATTTACTAACGTAAAAGTGTTTGAATTGTGCAATTCTTAATGTTTGAGGCCTAAAGAAGTTGGCTTCTGGTTAGAATGCTGGACCTGCCAACTTGGTTAGCATTTATTGATACATTACTCTTGAATTTAAGCAAATAGTAGGTTGCCAGATTGATCCAGGATTGGCATTTCTCAGATTAGTCAATTTCGAGATTTTTAGTCCAATTTAAAACAAGTAGAGTACAGTTTAGGTGGATGATATGGACTTAAACCAATGCCATTCATTTCCAGCCACAAATATATGTGATAAGTCACCAAAGAATGTGAGAAAAACAGGAAGCCATAACAGTTCTTAATTGTAATTAGTGCAGTATGAAATGTAATATGTTACTTTTATGGCGGAAAAAGATACAATCCTATGCCCAGGTTCTTACTTTTCTATCTCACTAAACCCATCCAAGTTAAGACCCCACGTGACTACTTTCACAGCACCAAAAAGAAACAATGGACAGCTCATTTACTCCCATACAGCCTAAAATCAGCACCATATTCTGATCAGCATCCATTCATCAAATGCTTCACAAAAACATTTAACAAATCAAACCCTGCAATGGCTCTTATAAAAAATGTCATTCCCCACTCCCCAGCCATATACTGAGTTCAGGTTATGCAGATTAAACAAAACTGATGTACATCACTGAGGGAAAAAGTCCAAAGTGTTTTCACCAGGCAATGCGTCATTCTTTCCATTCTAAGACCATAATTAAATCAGAAGGAATTTAATATCTTGACTTTGAAGGCCAGAAGTGAAATTATACCATGAAAGTAAGTGTCCCAGCTTCTGCAGCAAGAACACCTCCAGATACAGGAGCATCCAGCATTACAGGGTTCACCCAGTGATCTACAAATAATACAACCTGTTAGTTCATAAATATAGGAAAAAAATAAAAAGTCAGTCAACATATCTAAAGAGAAAATTTGTGACATAATGTATCAAAATTTCACTCTCGCCCCTAAAATAAAAATAATATAAACCAATTTCAAACTGTAAAGAGGCCGACAAATCCCTGGTTCATATCAATATAAAGGTAAGTTTCACAGAAAGTATTTTTTTAAGACTCAAAGCTCAAGAAATGCAGTTAGAAGATAATTCCTAATTTTTAAGATGAGTCTGATCCTATAACATACGATAACCTACTAGGTGATCCATACTTTCAAGGTAATGTTAGATTTATGGTACATTATGGAGAAGGAACCAATACATGAACAATTGATTTTTCAGATGCAGCGCTATTAGTTACACTCAGTATCTACTTAACTTCCATAGTAAATTGATTCTTGGTTTATATTTCTTACCTTCTTAATAGACAAAACTTAGTACCCTCAATGTTTGATCGGGCCTTTGACCATCTCATCTAAAAACTAATTGGTGTTTAGTGAGGGAAGCCAAAATCTTTTATGGCATTCAAAATTGCATCCTGCAAGGCATATTCCAATAGCCATCCACATAAGTAAAGCGACATTGTTGCACCTCAACAATCCCTCTTTCAACATGACGCTCCCGCAACTCAAACCCATGACTCTAACTCTAATACCATTTGTTAAATCAGACCTTTGACCATCTCATATAAAAACCGGTCTACAGTAAGGGAAGCCAAAGCCCTTTATGGCATTTGAAATCGCACCCCATAATGCATGTTCTAAGAGCCATCCACGTGAGCAAAACGGCACTATTGCACCACAACAATTTTGAATATTTCATCAATTTCATAATCTAGCTTAAATCATATAAACTTACTACAAAAGCAAGTTAGTCGGTCTCTGCAATCTTTCTTTTCAACTTCAATTTTATTAATAAGAAACACTCTTGAGAGATTTTTCTACTATTCTCTATAATTCTTAGAATTTTCTAGGATTTATAGAAGATTTATGAAGTTTAGTGCATGCAACTTCTGCTTCTCACAATGCCATGTTCTATCAATTGGAATCAAATCCCAATTGTGCTACATCAGTTGGTATCAAAGCCCAGCGTTGTATCAATTGGTATCAAAGCCTAACTACTTTCCTACCATGGCACGCAGAGGAGCACGCGGGGGAAGACATGAAACCATTGGCAATGTGTATAAACGCGATGAGACAACACATGACAAGCAACTAGAGCAATGTTTGCAATGAATGGAGTTGCGATTTGATCAGTTTGGTGACACGATTGAAGCATTGGCTGCTCAATTTGCTGCTACTGGCATTGCTAACGAGCATCACTGTCAACCAAATATGTGTTCTGCAGAAGAGGATGATGAGGATAGTGTCGAGGAAAAAGCTCATTAATCCATTTACGGAGCATAGAGCAAGGAGGGAGCTGTCCCTTGGTGTCTAACAATGCTAGAAAATGGGGAGGCTGGGTTCAAACTTGACATACCGAAGTTTCAAGGTTGTTTAAAGCTTGAAGAATTCCTAAATTGGGTCAGGGCTATGGAGGATGTATTGGATTCCAAGGAGGTCCCTAACGATAGGAAAGTTCCTTTGGTGGCTACCAAGTACAAAGGGAGAGTCGATGCGTGGATGCAGTAGGCGAAGCAAAGTTGAGTCCGCTAGGATAAGTCAAACTGTCAAAGATCAATAGTTGAGAGAAATTGTTGAAGCACACGAGAGTGACATTCTTACCCCATAATTATGTGAGGAAGATGTATCAGTAAGTTCACAATTTCAGGCAGGGAACGCATTTTGTGAATACACTGCAGAGTTCTTTAGGCTGGTGGTGCATGTTGATCTTGCAGAATCAGACAATCAGTTGGTTTTAAGGTACATCGGAGGTATGAGGCAACAGTTTCAAGATTCCTTGAATTTATTTGATAATGTTAATGTATCTAAATCCCATCAAATGGCCCTTCATTTGAAGAAGACTATCTAAGAGGTCAATGGGTGTAGTAGGGGAAATATAGTAGCCACGCAAACTCCACAACCCATATTTGCAATGTTGTTCCACCACCTACACATAATAGAGAGAATAGAGGGCAAGCAAATGTGCAACCTAATAGGGCGGCTTCAACTAGTGCCCGTACACAGTGTTTCAAGTGTGGTGAAGTGGGTCATAGGATGACTTATTGTAGGACGTGAGACCGTTATGATAAAGGGTTGTTTGTAGATAAGGAATAATCTGTGGATAATAATTTGGTTGATACTGCACAAGGGCCTACATAGGATGAGGAGAAAGAGAGAAGATCAGTTTGTCTAGGGAGATGAGGGTCCTTTGTTAGTTATGAAGAGGGCATTCTTCACACCCTGTAAGTCTGAGGGGGATGACTGGCGTGGCAACAATATCTTTCAGTCCACCTGTACTATTGGAGGTAAGATATGTCAGCTTGTAATTGATTTAGGGAGATGTTAGAACATTATTTTTAAGGAGGTTGTCAAGAAATTGGGGTTGGAAACAGAGAAACACCCTAGTCCCTTCAAGTTGGCTGGAAATAGGAAAGGAAAGGGAATAGTTTTCAATTAGTGTTGCTCGGTATCCTTTTCCTTTGGGTCCAAGTATAAGGATAGTGTGTGGTTGACATCAACATGAACGCTTGTCACCTTGTGTTGGATAGACCCTAGCAGTTTGATAATGCAGCGATACATGATGGGAAAAATAATATCTACAATATTGTAAATGATTCTGCATGTCATCAAACTCCCATTGGAGAGAATTTTCTGGGACAGAAGACAATAAAGCTTCCAGAAACATAACAACAGCTTAAGGTTACAAAGGCTTGGATGTGACATTATGTAAAATTGCTGATGAACTGAAGATGGGATGAGTCAAAACTAATTAGAAACAATCCGGAGAAGGAAGTCAGAAAGGCAGCAGGTCTAGTTATTCAGATTCAGAATATCCCCAAGGATACCGTCAAGCATATGGTTCATTTCCATGGTAATTCATTAGGTGAAGACGCAAATTTGAAGGCAAATTCTCTCCAACCAGGGGAGGATGAAGCAGTTTGGTTTACATGTGGCTTCATGCAGTCCAGCAAATTGATAATCATGAAACCAAGCAAGCCAGTCGGAGTAAAATAACCATATCTTTTGATTCCAATATCAATTGAAGACAAGCTTGGTGTGGCAGAAATTTGATTCAAAGGGATACAATTTTTTATATCACAAAATCGGAAAGTTTTTGCAAAATAAAAAAAATGTAGCCCTTTGAATCAGCTTTACAACGCCACCAAGTTGGCCTTCATCTGATATCGGAATCAAAAGATATGCTTGTTTTACTCCAACTGGTTTGTTTGGTTTCGTGATTATCAAATTGTTGGACTGCATGACACCTCTGCATCAGAGAGAGAGAGAGTACAAAGAAGTCCTGAGGAGTGCTCCACATCCCTATTTTGTGGATACAGTCCTATATAGTCAGCATCAGCACACACAAACAAGACAAGAACTTCAAAAGTGGCTAAATTATGATATTCAAAACGGTAAATTAACATATATGATAGCAGAGTAAGTATGACAATCACTAGCTAGCAAGTGGAGTTAAAACAGTCCGCTTAGTATTTTAACCAACTATTTTTACCTTTCTTTTCCTTTAAAATACATTTAGATACAGTAGCAGAAAGCTTTCTTGACGTTTGTGGATCAATAGTAGACGAATCTATTAATAACCATGGTCTTAGGAGATTTCCACCATGAAGCAAACCATTTGGTCCAGTGAAAACATCAACTACCTACATAAATTTTATCAGCGTGATGATTCTGGCATCAATACCAGGGAAAAAAATCCTTCTGACATCTACACATAGTTAATGACAACAAAAATGTCTGAAGTGAGAAGCATTGTATAAACATTTACAAAAAAAATTCAAGTCTATAGTCTATACTCTACTATTCATCAACTTAAACTCAACCTATCAAAATTTGAGTTGGTGCTCCATTAGAAAAAAGAACAGAACTAATGAAGATGTCTTATACTGTCAATAATTTAAACGAGTGGTTATTTCAATTATTTGATTTGCAATATGGACTCTCCAGAGAATATACAAATTTTCATTTATATGTTTTAGTGATTGATTTATGAACCTATAGACTTATCTAATTCATAAATGACTTCGAACAAGTTAATTTTTTTTTAATAAGTAATTTTTTGCCCCCAAGATGATGGAGGAAGGGGAGATTCAAATTAGTAACCCCCACTTCATGAGGCATGGTCCCTATCCAATAGAGCTATCCCTCGGGGTTGGTACAAGTTACATTAAAAACAGTTTAGCAAAGTTGATAGATCAATGATATCTTCTAAATTCTCTTCCTTTTTTTTTATAAGAAAAACTTTTTTTTCTTCAAAATAACAAAACGGGCATCACTTACGTAGAAGCGAACTGTACATATAGCAATGCCTGTAAGGCTAATTTCTACCGGATAATCAGATATGTAATGCAGAAAACCAAGAAAAATGCTCATATCCTCAAAAACAACAAAATAAAATGCAAAAGGAAGGCAGATAGTGATTACTATGATAATCAAGATAGATAGATCCTTAATTCAATGCATTTTTCTTATTCTGATTACATATTCAACAATCAATAATGAACATAGACGGACTTCGTACAAAAGCTGAGAAGAAGAAAAATGAAGCTTTATTTTGTTCACTGAATACAGGGATAAGTATTATGTTCATAGTTCAGTTGTATCTTTAGCAATTACTAATTTCAAATAGTGACGAATTATGCTAATATAAAATCTGAATTTTTGCATATCTTTACAATCTTTAGTACAAATATGGTTTCACTTCTCTGGAACTAGAGCTTATGATATTTAGAAAGAAATTGACATTAATTCATCAAATTTCAAAGATATTTTAACTCATTTATTTGTTAGCACTCACATTATGGAAGAAAAGATTTTATAAGACAATTGGAAGAAATGAAGAAGCAAAAAAGGAAAAAGCAGTGTGGGCAAAGTATGTGCTAGGGGTGGGGTCTCAACAGTAAAGTTATCCAATGGCTTTCACTAAAGATCCCAAGGGTTACCATTTGTAATTTATAAGGATATAATTACATGGGCATATATAAAAAGAGTTCCCAAGTGCCTGTCATCGGCCATAAATACAGGTTCAGTTGATGAATAAAGAGTAAAGACAATTCTAAATTAGAACATTGGACATACATTTAGAATCAGAAGAATTGAGGATGAGCCAAACTAAACTAGAGTGTGTGAAGTTCAAGTTAGATAAAAGTAAAATCAAATATTGGTAATGACTATAAGATGGCTAATTCACATTAAATAAAGATTTATGGATAATTAATCACCTCTAAATGGAAAGGAAACCTGATTAGACAGTATGAAAGTAATCCGCTAAATATATGTTCCTTAAATTAATTGATGAGAAGTTCACATTAACATCCAATAAAAGTGATGGTAAACATATTGGAGAAGATGAAGCTTTAACTTTGATGAGTTACTACATCATGGAAAACCATAGTACTAAACTGTGCAAACAATGGAATAGATTTTCTGTGTAAGAAGAGAAAGAGCAGATGGAATTATAGAAGTATAGAACTCACATGGGATGAAGAAGGCAACATTGTAATTACAACATCACTTGCTTCTGCAACTTCAAAAGGTGTTTCTTTCGTCAGAACTCCCATGTCAGAGAACTTCTTCAAGACACTAAAGTTTCTGAAACAAGAAAATTTTCTGCATTAGTTCACAATATATATGGTCAATTTTCATGAACATAAAACCCCAATATAATTAATGGCACAGTTGAAAGGGCTTCATTGCCCATTGCCATGAATTACATGTTCATTGCCCTCCACAGATGCATAGTATGATTGGAAGTCTGCAGTGACTTGAACATTTCTTATTTCCAAACATTAAAAAATAAATAAATAAATAAATTGAAATTCAAAGAATTTGAAGAAATCAAAATACTAACTTCAGGAAAAGAAAAAGTTCCAACACATTACATGTCATGAACAGCAACTTTGTATCCGGCCTTTATTAAATTATTCACCATTCTGAAGCCCATATTTCCCAGCCCTATGAACCCAACACTCTGTAAGACATCAATGGTTAGAGAAAAGTTGAATTAACTCTGCAAAATTGCATCAAAATCTAAAAATCCCACAAGGAAAAATGCCATTTTAACTGGGTCTGAACACCAAAGAAGCGATATCTACAGTGGCTCAACAGTAACCGGATACTAGAAAAGCAAGACTAAGAAAACAGCCTTAGGTGCATAACTAAGCTTGATTATAAATCTTTTAAGAGTTTGAATTCCCCAGAAGGGCACAAGATAAAGCATACAATCTATTCAAAATTTCAAATCAAAGAAAAACAATGAAATCACAGATTTCATTGTCTAACATAGAGTAACTCGTTTAAGCTGCCTCGAACATGAAATTCCAGGCCCCGATTCCGCATCAACTAATAATATCTCAGTATTTTCAAAGTCGAATTTAAAAATCCCCAGGGAGTCCATATCCCTCAAAACAATTGCAAACTAAAAGCAAGATTTTTGAATTTCACAGAATTGGAAAACCAAATCCATCAACGGTTTCCCAGAGTAATTAAATAAAAGAGCCTGATTGTGTACCTTAGAAACATATATTCTTAAAATAGTTTGAACTACAAAAGAAGTTGAAGGAACAATCTTCCTACTTTTCTCATATATTCTTAAAAACAGATATTCATACTAAAGTTGTTTCATTCACGCGACAGAAACTAACTCATCATTTCCTCATGCATTAACCCAGAAGAAAATCCATCAAAACAAAACTAGCCCATCAATTTTCTCACAATCTCAATCGAGAATCAGCATAAAAGATATTGATTCTTCGTATCTAGGAGCCCAAAGGACCTGAAGGTCCTGAACCAATGTTTTACGAAAAGGGTACACTAAAGCTGTTAAAGCAAAGAAGAAGAAGAAGAAAAGCCCACCTCAAACTGGGATGAGGAAAAACTGCGTATGGGGGAGGAATGAAAGGGACGAGATATGAGAGCAGAGTTGCACTTGGAGAAAGAAAACAGCGCTCTTGCTCTGCAAATCGCCATTGTTATCTCGTTCACTACGAATAAGCTTTATTACTATTGTTGGGCTAATCCAGTAGTACGTTCAGAGAAGATGATAATCAGAAAATTAATAATTAATTGTTTTCTTCGTCTTTTTCTTGCCAACTCTTTTGTTTCGTTTTGCTGAAAATATTCTTGAAAAATGACATGCATTAAGGTGTCCCTTAGAGCATCTCAAACAATAAAATTAGTTTAGCCCCTCAAAATCACCTCTCTACTCATCTGCTCCAACTGTTAACAAGTTATTGTGTTTAAATAATAGTTTTTAATATTTTTTTATTTTATTTTTTCACTTTTCTCTCTCCCACTCTCACACGCACGGAGGCTTGGAACCAAATGCAGCTTGGCCTTTTCTCTCACTCACTCTCACTCACGGCCTTCTATCTGAACAGAGGAAGTGGGTTTGGGTCAAAACTCAAAAGGGTCCTCTTGTATGGCGTTGGAGAAGAGCAAGATAAAGGGGATGGTGGTGGTCGATTGGGTCTTCCTGAGTTCCTGTCTTCCTATCTTGACTGGGATTTGATTTTATCTGTTGATTTCTTCTTATGCATTTCTTTTTGTCGTTGGGATTTGATTTGATCGACTTTCGCTTTGGTTTTGGTTTTGGGCGTATGTTTTGAGGAAAAGAATTGAATTGGGTATGTGGGTTTTGCGTATTTTTCTATGGTAAATGTCGGTTTAGTCTTGTAGACAAGCTAGTTTGGTGGTGGAGATGAAGAAGTTACAGCGGCGGAGACGGTTTGGTGGTGGCGGTACGAGTGCCTCGGTGGCGGATATGGCTTGGTTGAGAAAGCAAGAGAAAATAATAAAAAAATGTTTAGTATTAAATCACTAATTATCTCAAAGCTTAAACATAGAAAGAAAAGAATCTAATCATATATAATAAATTTTAACATACATAAGGATTTACTTATGATATTGTCATTATTGTGTGCAAATCATCCGATTAAATGGTGTTTATATATATTTTTTAACATAACTTAATTTTTCGAGACCCTCTTAAAATTAGTTGTTATCATAGCCAACTCCTTTCTCGCATTACTGTTATATTTTAATTTGGGTATGTTGTTGAGGAGTTCACTCTTTTTTTGTTTGGAGTAAGATCCTCTCTAGTTTATTATAGAGAATATTCAGTTTATGGCTAAGATTTTTTCTTAAATATCCTAAAGCTACAAATGGGACACATGTCCCACTAACAAAAATAATAAAAAATATTATTTCAGATTAAAATATATATATATTAAATAAAAAAAATAAAGGGTGGCTAGCCACCCTAGTGGAGTGGCTAAACCACCCCAGTTGGGGTTGGGGGTGGCTTCGGCCACCCCAAACCGGCCGTCTAAGGTGGCCGAAGCCACCGGCCAAATCTAAAAAAAGAAAAAAAAACAAAAAATTGGCCCTTGGGGGTGGCCGGACCACCCCTGTTTAGCCTGTGGGTGGCTTCGGCCATCCCAAAAAGGCCGTCTAAATTTATATATTATTTTTTTTCAAATTGATTACTTATCTTTTGTAAATTTTACATTTAATTCGGTAAATTTTACAATTAAAACGTAAGGGTTTTATTTGTAACATATTTAATTGTGTTAACTCTCTCTATTTAATTTAATTTTTATCTTATCTTAGTTTCTATTTATATATCAATACATTTAATTGTCTGAATGAAAAAAACAAAAGGTTTCCAAATTTTATCTTTCTCTCTATTTTTCTTTTTATCTTCTATTGCTTTCCGTTTATATCCTCAATTTATGACAATTTTCTTTTTATCTTCTATTACTTTCCATTTATATCCTCAATTTATGACAATTAAAACGTAAGGGTTTTATTTGGAATGCATTTAATTGATGTCTTAATAAAAAAAAAAAAATAATAAAAAAACAAAACACAAAAGTTTGCCAAATTCTCCCTTTATCTTTTTGTTTATTTTTCTTTTTTCTTCTCTTGCTTTCTATTTATATTTCAATGTTATTTTATAAATTTTACACTTAATTTAGGAAAAAGATAAGAGATTCCAATCGTTTTTCCTTTTTTTTTTTTTTTTAATCTTTATCCTATGGTTATGTTCTTCCATTTTTTGTTTGTGTCCCTTATATTTTTTTCAAATTTATATATTATTTTTTTTCAAATTGATTACTTCTCTTTTGTAAATTTTACATTTAATTCAGTAAATTTTACAATTAAAACGTAGGGGTTTTATTTGTAACATATTTAATTGTGTTAACTCTCTCTATTTAATATCAATTCATTTTATATATCAATACATTTAATTGTCTTAATGAAGAAAACAAAAGGTTTCCAAATTTTATCTCTCTATTTTTCTTTTTATCTTCTATTACTTTCCGTTTATATCCTCAATTTATGACAATTAAAACGTAAGGGTTTTATTTGGAATTCACTCAATTGATGTCTTAATGAAAAAAAACAAAAACAAAAAAAAAGCTTCCCAAATTCTCCATTTATCTTTTTGTTTATTTTTCTTTTTTCTTCTCTTGCTTTCTATTTATATTCTAATGTTATTTTGTAAATTTCACACTTAATTTAGGAAAAAGACAAGAGAGAGATTCCAATCGTTTTTCTCTCTCTTTTTTTTTTAAAAAAAATCTTTATCCTATGGTTATGTTTTTCCATTTTTTGTTTGTGTCCCTTATATATATTTTTTTTTCAAATTGATTACTTCTCTTTTGTAAATTTTACATTTAATTCGGTAAATTTTACAATTTAAACGTATGGGTTTTATTTGTAACATATTTAATTGCCTTAATTAAGAAAACAAAAAGTTCTTAAAATTTGTCTTAACTAATGTTTTAGTGATCTGTTTATAAGAAAGCACTTTAGGTCCATTGGCATTTAAATATGGCTCATTTTCTAATCTTTGGCAAAGATAGATGTTAGATTAGCATTACCTGATTCTTCGTACTACCCCACTTTTATTAGCACAGGCAATTTTTTATACGATCCGCAAATCCGACACGTATCAAAAACAAAATTAGAGAGTTAAAATTTACATAACATGCTTTAATACAACCTGAATCTAACACATAAATTAATAACTGATAAATTTTAACACAGCCTGCAAGCCCGACACAAAGCTAATACGAAATTAGCAGATTATGGTTAAGGAGTCTAACATGTTTAATTAAATTAATCGGATTAAAATTAACCTATATAGTTTTATATCCATACCTCAGCACAATCAGAATTCGACACATGCAAATTATCTCTCCTAACTTTTATCCATTCCCTAAGGATTATACTTACACGACATCCTGTAAGATTTTTCAGCCGCCAGTAAACAACCACAAGTGTAAGCAAACAAATCTTCCAAGCATATGAGCAACTCAGTTAAACAGGATAGTTTTTGAAAGGGAGATGGTCTCCAGAAGTTACACAATTGGCTGTACAAAAATCACAAAGGCACATGGTGGGGAATGGGAATAGGCCACCAGTCAATGATCACTTTTTTTGAAACTATTTCCTAGGCCAATTCTCAAGTGCATTGCCATTCGGGAAGCCATATAACAAAGCAAAGGTCAGAGCTCATCATGATTGCAACATTTAGAATTTTTCCATTGAAATATGCTCCAATTTTACAACAATGGTAATATAATTAGCTGAGCGCGCAAAAAATGCCACAACCAAGAATTCAGAAAGGGAGGCCAACAAGATATTAATCCCCAGACAAATTGGATTCAACACTAAACTATATAGACGAAAGATCTTCATATATGGTCTTGATACCTGGCCTCTCAGAAATTGATCTTATACATCTTAAAGCTATTCCAAGGACCTCCTTCATTCCCTTCTCAGTAGCCGGATACCCCATTTCTGGCATCACTGCAGGATCAAAACATTCCGAGCCACGGCCCTCAGCCGTCCTCAACCGCACCCAATCGGTCAAATCAACCCCTCTCTCTTCACCAGCAATAACATCACCAGCACACCTTCCTGTTAAAAGTTCCAACAGTATCACTCCAAAGGCATAAACATCAGACTTGAAAGAGGGTATTGGTTTCTTGGAAGCAGCCAACTCTGGTGCCCGATAACCTAAGACCCCGGCATCAAGAATCTGTTCAATGGTGCCAGCCTGGGTCATAAGGCGGTGGAGGCAGTAATCAGCTACACGAGCATTCGGATCAGGCCCATCTAACAGAATATTTGTTGCTTTAAGGTTACCATGTGGTACGGCACGATCAAAATGGAGATAGTTCAGGCCACGTGCAACATCAACCGCAATTTTGAGCCTTTGGACCCACGTTAACGGTGGGCCTTTTCTTCCTGGCCGATCTGAAAATGGAATGCATCAGAAATTAAAGCATGAAAGAAAAAACATTTTATTAAAAGAAATAATGGAAAAAAGCTTGTTTTCATCTGGGTTATAGTAGAACTTTTGCACAGCTTGTAAAGAGAATGGCACGCATGGGGCTGCCATATAAGAGAGTTGTATTGTTTGAATCCTGAAGTTCTAACTAACAATCCAAGGTGCAATCAGGTGACTAACAATTCTGGTTCATGCCAAACACAATCAATTGTTTACCAATGCTTGACTGATCCTCGAGATAGATGCCAGTAGAAAGAATCAATAACAGTAGTGTCAAAAGGATGATTCTTTCAAGCTATGACCAAGTTGCTGATTGAATGGATAATTGGTTTTAAAGTTTTGGTCTCTGGTTATACAAGAATTAAATAACCCGATTTCCCAATTCATCAGAAAAGTTGATAGTGTTTATCCTATTTGGTGCTGCTACTAAGAATTTCTAAAGCAAGGGAAACATTGATTTTTTAGGCCCTTCAGAAGTACAAAGCCAATTATTAAGCTAAGGTAGCAAAGTAATTTATATCAAACCATGGCATGCAAATCCAATTGCTCTTGTAAGTATTGATGCTACCAATTACTGTTTAACATTGCTGTTTCGCACGTCATGAACTAGATTTAGCACAAAGGATGCTGAAATCATGCCATTCTACTAGTCAATTAATAACACCTCTCTGTAAACAAGAAATATAAACAACCTCATACAGCATGTATCAAGTAAAGTGAACTTTCCCATCAGACAGGATAACTAGGATAACATGCACAGGACTAATAATAATTTTTCCATTGAGATATTTTTGGTGTAAGTTCACAAACACTAACTTATCTTCGATATATAGTGAAAAAAATTGTCTATTGCGCTCATGACAGATATCATTAAATATTTCAAATTCCCAACAAAAATTTTCAGATGAGAAAGGCTGCAAACATAGCACTCTCTGAATATGATCTCTCCCTTCATTCTCTACTAGCCTAACCTTCAAATCACAAACTTGATAAATTTTGTAATTATTTAACATTTATTTATCTCACCAGATCATGGAATCACATACGAAAGAACTGTTTAGTTGGACAGTTCGACTCATATAAGGTCCCCTACAAACTGATCTGGTGTGTATACCAAAAGCTTATGCTTAGATTTATAGATTAAAAGGAAGCATGGGCATTTATTTTTGATAAGTATAGCATCCTCATCATAATTTGTGGTCAAAATTGCTTCGCATTAATGTCCATAGAACAATTGTGCTCCACGAAAACTGCATAATCAAAGCAAGGCTAAGGAAAAAGTATTACCGTACAGGAAGCTTGCAAGACTTCCTGGTGAAATATAATCTGAAAGAATGAGTTTCTCATGCTGTGTGGGCCCCCAATAGTACCCTCTCAAACCCACCACATTTGGATGCCTGATGTTCGCAAATTTTTTAGCCTCCTTAGCAAACTCTTTTCTCTGTTTTGCTACCCCTTCTCTCAGCCACTTCACAGTCAAGAACAGCCCATTATCCAGTGTTGCCCTATAAGAAGTCCCATGGCTGCTTCGTCCTAAAACTTCAGCTGGGGCCCTGGACAGCTCCTCAGGTGTCAACATGATGGTATCATCGAGCAAATGCAGCTCACCAACCAATCGATCTGGTGACCTCACGTCTAGTCTTGCAAAGTGCTCAGCAGTGAACGAATCCCCAGACTCTGGTGACCATGAGAAATGGCTAGTTTTTGATGGGGAGAAGCCAGTTACAGCAGCCATTTTCTCATCGGGACTAATTATCTCAGATGATGATCCTTTCTTTGAAGCCACAAGATCCTCCGCTGAAACAACCAAAGCACCACCACTATCTGTTCCACTGATGCCAGAGGAGTTTGGGGGAGCTTGCCTGCGGATGTCTTTATTTATAGTACGTTCTGATGGAGTTCTCCTTGATATACGTATGTAATGTACAAAGATAGCAAGCAGGATAAGAATGAACACAGCAACCACACATGCAACTATAATTATCACTTTGACAATAGTGTTCATTGGTTTCCTCTTGTGGTTTTCACCTGGAGAATTGGTTGCTCCAGAAGGACCACTAGGAAAACTTAACCTAGTATTTCCAGGGAAGAAAGAAGAACTCGGGAATTTTCTCAGGTTTTCAGGGACAACCCCCGAAAGATCATTATACGAGGCATTAAAGCTTTCAAGGCTGTTAGGCAAGTTGTCTGGTAAAGAGCCTGTAAAGTGGTTCTGAGATATATCCAATGAGCTTAATGAGCTCATGTCAGCCATGGAAGTTGGCAGAGAACCAGAAAAGTTATTTCCAGCAATATTGAGCACTTGAAGGCCAGTCAATGACCCAAATTGATCAGGAAAATAGCCACTAAAACGGTTACGAGAAAGATCAATAATCTGAAGATTGCGCTCACCAGGGGGGGAAGGAAGAGTGAACTTTGCATCACCAGTCAGTAAATTATTTTCAAGATGAAGCTCTTGTAAAGAAGACATTGTTAACAGATCAGCAAGAAGATGTCCGTTTAACTGGTTGGAGCTGAGATCAAGAACTCTAAGCTTTGGATACCGAGTGATAACAGTTGGCAGAGAGCTACTAAGAAAATTATGGGAAAGGTTGAGACAATTTAAACGCAAAAACTGTGGGGTTACCTCAGGGATAGCCCCCGTCAAATGATTCAGACTCAGATCAAGGAATTCTATGTTCCCCCATTTTACCATCCTGCTTAAATTTCCTTCAAATTTGTTATTTGATAGATCAAGTACAGCACAGCTTCCAGTGAGCAAAGGAAGCTCACCTGTGAGCCCATTCGAGGAGAGATTAAGAATGTGCAGAGTTGTTGACGTAATCATATTTATGGTCCCTGAAAGATGAACATGAATGTGAGAGACAATTATTTACATTATATAGTAGCAGTGCAGGCATGGACCAGTTGAAGTGAACATAGCATGAATATAAATTCTACTATTTCCAGAAAGAAACAAAGTTAGCCGATCAAGTACCTGACAGATTGTTGGCACTCAAATCCAGTTCAGTCAATACCAAAGAATCTCCTTTCAATAGGCCGTTAGGAATGAACCCTGAGAATCTGTTATTGCTGAGCTTGAGGACTTGAAGCTCATAAACAAAATTGAATCCAGGCAATTCTCCAGACAATTGATTGTAGCTCAGATCCAACACCTTCAAGTTTTCAAAGACCTGTAGCTCACCTGCACTCACCAGTGATCCCGTGAGCTGGTTGTGGCTAAGATTCAAATACTTAATAGACTCGGATATTCTTGGTAAAAACTTCTGCGGTTGTGAACTCGAACTAACTAGCATGTTCCCACTGAAATCTACATGAGTGGCACTTGACAGAAACAAAAATTCCACGTCCAGCTGACCGTCAAGCATGTTTCCATGCAAGTCAAGCACCTCCAGACCAGAAATCAGCTCAAACCCTTTAGGGATTCTCTTGGTAAAGCCATTAAAAGAGAGATTTAGAGATACCACGTTAGTCAGCTTCGTCAATGATGTTGGCAGTGCACCAGAAAAGGAGTTGCGGCTCAAGTCCAAATTCAGGATTGATGCAAGACCGGATATCGAATTCGGAATTGAGCCGGAGAAATTGTTCCCAGCCAATGAGAGGTTCTGTAGGCTAGCTAAGCTACCAATCCCCGGTGGTAAAGACGAGGAAAACAGATTATCAGATAAATCCAGAAACTCGAGGCGTCTCAAGTCAGCCACATTGTCAGGAATCTTGCCCATTATGGAATTGTTTGACATGGAGAGCTTCACAAGCTTCGTGAGGTTCGCAAATACACTCAAGTCTGCATCAGCGGAGAGAGCCAAGTCATCAAGAACAACCCCAGCAACGTTTCCACCGTTACAGACAATTCCATTCCAAGAAGCAGGGCAGCCATTGAAGTCAATAGATTCCTCATTCCATGAACTAAGGACATAACCGGTGGGATCATGCTTGATACCCTTCTTGAATTCGAGCAGCGCCAAAATGTCCTGTGAAGGAAGCTGCCCCAAGGCACAGAGGAAAAATAGGGATGCCACTAAAAGCTTAATGAGCTTCATATAGTTGTGTCAATGGCTTCACCAAAGTAACGAAAAAGCTCAATGTGAAGAAAACAAAAGAGCTTTCCAGCTTGTAACCCACAGATTCAAAACAGAACAGAACCCAGCAACAACTTAGCAACCCTTCCCTCCATATTATGAGAAGTCAGCCTAATGTCGTCAAGATAAAGGGGTTTCAAGCTCTCAAAACCGCAAATTTAAACAAACCCAACCAAGCCGCAGACTATTTTTACAGTAAAACAAGAGGCATGCAACAACCCTTCTCCTAAAAATATGAGTAATCACCACTTCGGCAAGCAAAACAAGAACTTCGAACAAAACAAAGCAACCAAAACCCCCAAATGTATTCACCAACCCAATACTTTTTCCAGACAAACAACCAAATGTTTGCAGTCCAGAGCCTCAAAAGAATGCTCCTCCTCCGATAAAACTCAGAAAATACATTATTGCTTCAGCAAACAACAGATATTAACAACACAGAGCTGACCCAGAGCATTAAATGACTGAATGTGCTAGGAAAACAGAGTCACTTTCAGAGATCTAACCTAAGCAAACAGAGCATTTTCTTACCAACACCCCTCGTCGATGAACAATGTAGCTTCACCACCCTCCTTCCCAAAGATTCAATCTTTGAACCGACAAACAAAGTCACTTCCTTGCACACCTCAGGGCTTTGAACAATTTGATACTATAAACTTTCACATGTACTACAGCAGCCAAAAAAAAAAAAAAGACAAGAAATGGACCTCCACCAAATACACAAACGGAATGCATTCAAGATAAGGGACCCAGAACTTTTTTGGCCATGAGAGGCATAAAAGCTCTTAAAAGCAGTACAGAAGCCCTAATCTTTCTTTAAGGAAAGTAACTACAAAACCCTTTCATGTAACAACAAAAACCTTTGAAGGAAAAATGCCTTTGTCCCTTTCCACTACTCTCTCAACACTTTACAGGTGCATGTGAGATTGTGAAGACAACAAAACAAACCACTAAATTGTTTGTGCATTGGATGAATATTAAAAGGAAAAAACACCTAACTTTTGCTCAGTCTTTTGAGGGGTTTAGTGTCAGCTAGTAAAACAGTAAGCGGGAAAATCTTTAGGGTTTCACCCGCCAAAAAAATAAAAAAATAAAAGCCCATCACTTTCCTAGTGGACGTCAAAGGATTTATCAAATCCAGTTTAAGATTTTGCACTCTTCTGGAATGTGTCACGTAGGATTGGGCCCCACAGCTGCCCGATTGACCAGGTTTCCCTCCTGCATATTTGTTGGCCCCAGTCCCGACGCGAAATTCAGACACGGGAGGTGAAGTAGGTGGGAAGCGCAATGATAGAGGAATGGTATCCATGGTTGGCTCTATGTAATTTCTGTCATTATGACGTCACCAAAAATTGAATCATGCATTTTTAATTGTTTATTCTTTAATTTGGAATTTTTTATTAAATTTTAGATAAATTAATTTGCAGAAATGGTATGGGATAATAAGTTATTCATATTTTATCAATATTCTAATACCAATTTAATAAATTAATTATTAGATTTGTGGGATTTATCATTGACTTATGTGAAATTTACGTAAGTCTATAAATTTAATGATTAATTTGTAAAATGAGATTTACTAAATATGAAAAAAAATATTCACCCTAACATTTCTTATTAATTTGTATATAATATATTAATAGAAATTTTAACTATAACATAAAAAAACAAATACATTTGACCGTATAAAAAAAATAATGTTAAATATCTTATTCACTCATATGGTCTAATATTTTTGTTTTTTTACCATAGGGTTTACTTTTTATCATAGGAGGTCCATCTGCTTTGCCTAAAGACGGAAATGGTCATTTCATCAAAATTTCGTCCAAAATTTAACGGGACGTCATGTCAGCATCAATCACGGTTTGACACATGTCCACATAATTAATTAATTAAAAAAATAATTTTACAAAAAATAAAAAATGTTGTAAAATCAAAGAAAATAACAAAACAAGATAAATAGATTGCAATATGTGAAATTAGTTCTTCAAGAACTATGTATGATTCTTCTCTCTTATTGTATGTTTTACATACTACCCAATGCTCTCTTTTATAGGCATAGAATCATGATGGAAGGTTAAAGAATATGAAAAATGTGGTACATGAATCAACTGACTATATCAATATATACATGAATGTTATAAGAATTCTAAAAGATTACATAAATGTGTAAAATTCTAAGAGATGAAACTAAATGGTCATCCACCAAATACATGAAAGTATTCATAACACTCCATATTTGATGACCATATATTAAGAATATGTCTCGTTAAAACCTTGTCAAGGAAAACTCAGTAAAAAAAAAAAAAACATGTGACAAAGAAAAAAAGAATACAATATTCTTGTGTGTCTTTGTGCATTTAATTGAATTCTT
>CM017321.1:8385448-8492948 GCA_006937295.1 Carpinus fangiana
GTGGTTTGTGTTGGGGGGCCCTTGCCCCTTGGGTGGCAGAAGATGTGGTGTAGTTTTAGCTATGGTGAACCGTGAACGTGTGTCCCTAGAGCCTTTTGGGCATTTTTTTTAAGGTAGTGCATAGACAAAAACAAATTATAGGAAACAAACAACATAAAGAACTAAACAAAAATAAGCCAACACAACACAATAATTATAACGGTTGGGGTTCCACCAGAAATAAATGCAAGATAGAAGAGTGTTTAGTCTAATATTCTCTGGAACTTAAAAAGTGTCAGATTACGAAATTCTTAGATAAATCATTACTAATACATTTAAAAAATATATTGCGGTAGGGTAGTATGATCTTAAAATCAATAAATATTTTCTACCCCATTTCGGCCTTCTGCTTGCTTTTTATTTGAAAACGAAAGGTAAAATTGAATGATCCCAAAGGGGTCCCAATAAATAAATCCCCAGCTATAAATAGTTGAGTTAATTATGTTTTCAGAAAAAGAAAATGTTTTCATTTTTTTTTTTAAAAAAAAAAGAAATTCATCATAGCCTCATTAATGAAAAAAATGTTTTCATTTTTTAAATTGTATCAAGCACATTAAAATAAACCATAATGATATACATATGGATGGTTACACCTCTTGTCTCATATCCATAGCACTAAATCATCATAAATCATCAAAGACATTGTTTAAAGTTATTATCTCATAATAAATCCCATATTCATTGTTACCCCGGTGTATTAGGGTTGTGTGGTCTCTAGTGATCATGACAACGACTGTGGCTGCAGCCCTATCCCTCCGCCAATTAACTCTGGGTGCACTCGGCAGACTGTTAATGGAATACCACCTTCTAACAATGCCTCATTCAGTGGTTGCGCCTCCATCCGAGTATCAGTACTAAACGATGTTATTTCTTATTTCTCTTGGGCAAAAAATACTCTGTCCATACATATGTCATCATTTTATANCTCATTAATGAAAAAAATGTTTTCATTTTTTAAATTGTATCAAGCACATTAAAATAAACCATAACATATACATATGGACGGTTACACCTCTTGTCTCATATCCATAACGATATATCTAGCACTAAATCATCATAAATCATCAAAGACATTGTTTAAAGTCATTATCTCATAATAAATCCCATATACATTGTTACCCCGGTGTATTAGGGTTGTGTGGTCTCTAGTGATCATGACAGCGATTGTGGCTGCAGCCCTACCCCTCCGCCAATTAACTCTGGGTGCACTCGGCAGACTGTTAATGGAATACCACCTTCTAACAATGCCTCCTTCAGTGGTTGCGCCTCCATCCAAGTATCAGTACTGAACGATGTTCTTTCTTATTTCTCTTGGGCAAAAAATACTCTGTCCATACATGTGACATCATTTTATAACTTTTATCTCATTTATTGTACTTTCTCTTTATATGTCTTATGCCAACATGTAGGAAGGTTTATCATTATTCTTAGGGTAAATATATCATAGGGGTAACTTTACTGTATACCCCTAAATTACTACGTGATTTTAGAAGCCCCCTTCAAACTTTAAAACCTCTTAATTTGGACCACTGAGCTTTTAATTACAGTCAATTCAAAACCCTCAATCATATTTAACCATTAACTTTCCTGATTTACCCCTAAAAATACCAAAATAGCCTTGATTTTTTTTTTAAAAAAAAAAATTGGAATTAAGGGTAAATTTGAAATTGTATAAAAAAAAAATGGGTATAAACGTCATTGTCTCACTTTTAACGTTTAAAATCTAACATGGGTTCAAATTGATTGCAATTGAAAGTACATGAGTCCAAATTGAGATGTTTTAAAGTTTAGAGGCTTCTCAAATCTCTTGGTAATTCAGAGAGTTTAAAGTGAAGTTATCCCTACATTATAAATTATTGAGTCAACGCGCCAAAATTGAAAACTACATAACCTTTTTTTTTTTTTTTGTTTCTTGGAATTTTTACTCATTCGGTCAATCGAAAAAGCAAATTAAAGTTTGGAGGCTTCTCAAATCTCTTGTCTTTTCAATTAACCGATGAAGTAAATTTTTTTTTTAAAAAAAAAAAAGGGTTTAGGGAGTTTCCAGTTTTAGCACATTGATTTAGGAATTTCTAATATATGAATCCATGAGTCGGTTCTCAAAATTTATTTCTCAAATTGAAAACTTTCCCAAATATCAACTTTCTGTATTTAGAAAACATTTTCATAAATAGAGACTTTTTAAATAAATCTTGGCATCCATAACTTTTCATTTTAAAAGCTATTTATAAATTTTTCATACATGCGAAATAATTCCATAATATCTAAATAAAATAAGGAAAATACTAGGGGTTCTCTCATAGTGTTCTCCTAGCGTTCTCTCAGTCTTACATGAAAAATGATTTAAGAAAAAATAAAATTGTAGTGGCCCCCACCACCCTTTTTTTGAAGCATTAACAATAAATTTAGGACGATCAAATCTATTTTGAATAATATCATCCCTAAAGGATTAACCATCAACCCCTAAATTTTAGTTTTGAATCTAAAAACNTGTATTTAGAAAACATTTTCATAAATAGAGACTTTTTAAATAAATCTTGGCATCCATAACTTTTCATTTTAAAAGCTATTTATAAATTTTTCATACATGCGAAATAATTCCATAATATCTAAATAAAATAAGGAAAATACTAGGGGTTCTCTCATAGTGTTCTCCTAGCGTTCTCTCAGTCCTACATGAAAAATGATTTAAGAAAAAATAAAATTGTAGTGGCCCCCACCACCATTTTTTTGAGGCATTAACAATAAATTTAGGACGATCAAATCTATTTTGGATGATATCATCCCTAAAGGATTAACCATCAACCCCTAAATTTTAGTTTTGAATCCAGAAACAAGTTTTAAGGCATTAGAACCTAAATATTAACTCATAAAAATTAATATTTTGACAAAAAAACTGGTGGTGGGAGCCATTACAATTTTATTTGTTTTTAAATCATTTTTCACGTAGAATTAGAAGAACACTATGAGAACACTAGGAGAGAACCCCTAGCATTTCCCATAAAATAATTATTCACAAATTGATACAAAAATATATAAATAACATCACATGAAATAACTTTAGAAGAGGTAGATGATTTACTTATCTCTAGACTGCAGCCAAGTGTAGTCCTTTTACAGATAATTAATCACCTTTAAAAAGTTAGTTGTTTCACTCTGGTTAACAACCACTTAATCAATAACTTAAAATTAAATTCATTGAAATTAACTATCAAACGATAATACAAGAAGTGGTCTTACCTCAGATGAACCAAGTACATTTCCAAAGACCCCAAAAATACGGGTGCCTTAAGCCTTGGGCGAGCTAGGTGGTCACTTAGAGCCCCCAATTAAATAAGGTCTGCAACTAATAACTGTACAATAAGTCAATAACTGTTTTTTCTAAAAAAAATAAAAATTATGGCTTTAATATGGTCAATAATTAATAAATATTATTTAATTAGGACCCTAATTAATAATTGTAATGTAGAGATTCATTCCAAAATTTTATCTTACTATTTATCTCTCCACATCTCTTTTTTTTCAAAAAATTGAAAAATTGGATATATTTAGGAAAAATACAATCCTTATAAAAAAATAAAATATTTAAATATTTAAATAATATAAATAAAAATATAATTAATCAGATGTAGGAGATATGTAAAAATTTATTAGTTAAAATGGATAAAGTGGGTTTTGATGAGTTATTTTGCATAAAAATTTAGCTTATTCACTGTGAATGTTCTAATATGGTAAAACCTTAATAATTAATAGTGTCTAATTAGGACCCTAATTAATAATTGTACAAAAAAAGTTTTTTTTAAAAAATATTTAAGGTTATACAATGATAAAAATTAATAAATAGTATCTAATTCAAGCCGCAAATTCTGATAATAATAATTATAAATTGAAAATTATTATTCATATTCATGAAAAGTTTCAACATCCATAAATTTTTAGAAAGTGAAAAGTTTTTAAAGTGCATAAAACTATGTGCATAATAGATAAAATTATAATGTCAGTGACTTTTCTACATTTTTTTTTACCACATCGTCTTCTTCTATAAATTGCACTTTATAGCCTTCCATTTTTCTCAACTTTTTTTTTTTTTTTTTTTTAAGTCTTATTCATGTTCTTAAGTCAAGTGAAAAGTCATTCTATATCTTTAAAAAAAAAAAAAAAAGTTATAAATAGAATTTTACAAATAAAAGAATTTTTTTTTGTATCGCTTATAAAATTTGATTGACAATACATATTACGATTGCTCATGTAGAAATTATTTTTTCCAAAATGAATTTTGGTAAAATACTACCTAAGATTGACAATGTCACAAGAAAAATTAAATGAATTATCTATACTATCAATTGAAAATAAGATGCTAGAAAACTTGATTATAAAAACTTAATTAGTAATTATGCATCAGAGGAAGTAAGAATAATGATTTTTAAATAAAAAATATATAGAAAAAAATGCACTTTACTCTCTAATGTTTCACCCCATTTACAATTTAGTCTCTAATATTTAAAAATTGGTAATGTACTCCAATAAATTATCAAAAATTTGCAATGAGATCCACCTGTTAACCATTTTCGTATAATTTAATCAAAAATTTTGCATATGCAGCAGCGCACATGCATTTTTTTTTTTTATCTCAGATTTCCAAAAATTGTCCCATTTTTTTAAAGGAATTCAAAAAATGCCCCTAATTAAAAAAACTAGGGTGGCTGTAGCCACCCCTTTGGCAATGGGCATTAGGTCTTTTCAATAATTTCTATGGGTAATGCTTGGTATCCGAGAGTTTTTTCCGAAAACCCATCTCGAATGACATGACAGCCCACATTACCTTAAAAAAATTCGCTCTCAACAGAATCGCTCTTTGTCTCAAAAATAGCTGAAGTGACCCCATCAGTGAAACAAAAACCACAACTCTTCTCTCCCAAAAATCTTCGTAGATCACTAGGCTTCAGCCTAGCACTCCGCCGGAAACTAGAAGCGGCGACTACAACCCAACTACAAAAATGATGACGACGACGACGATGTCGAAGAAGATACTACTACTTCTGCTCAATTGAAAAAGGGGCCTTTCAGAATTCGGAATCCCCAAAAAAGACCCCTGCTTTTGCGTTTCTTTTCATCTGGGTCCTTGCAATGGCCGCTACGAACACCACGGCACCAGCGCCGGTGAACTCAGGCTAGGCCGCCGGAGAGGCTGGGTTGGTCTCGTGGAAAACGTGACAGCGATGATCGAAAATATCTACAGGGGGTATTTGTAGGGATGAGATGGTCGCCAGAATATTCATTTTCCGGTGAGGATATCGTCGCCGGCGAAGGTTAGGGAGAAGACAAGGAAGGGCTTGGAAGGTTTTGGTTTTTGGTGGAAACTCATGGATTGGGTATGGCCGGACAAGGAGAGACGTGAGAGAGAGAGAATGGAATTTTTTAAGGGAAAGGCGGGCTGCCACGTCATTTGGGATGGGTTTTCGGGGAAAAACTCTCGGGACACCTAGCAACCCACAATTTCTATTAGAGAAAACAAAAATTATTGACAGATGGGTGCATTGCAAATTTTTTATACTTTATTGGGGCATATTGCAAAATTTTAAGCATTGGAGATTGAATTGCAAATGGAATGAAACATTAGGAGGTAAAGTGCATTTTTTCCAAATATATAATATATTGTTAAAATAAATATAAAATAATTAATAGGGGAAATTTCACTTTAAACTTCTGAACTTTCACGCGATTTGACAAATCTCTAAATTTTAAAATATCTCAATTTAGACCCTCGAACTTTCAATTGCTCTTAATATGAACTACTCTGTCAATTTTAGCCGTTAAAAATACAAAAAAAAATCAAAATTTTCATGATTTTCATTTTTAAAAAAAAAAAAAATTTGGAAGTTTAAATTTTATACAAAAGTCAGGGATATAAATATTATGTAATGTTTAAAATTTGACGGAATGGTCTATATTGAGAGCAATTAGAAATTAAAAAATCCAAATTGAGAGATTTTAAAATTCAAGAATTTATCAAACCCTACAAAAATTTAGGGATTTAAAGTAAAATTTTTCATCATTTTTATTTAAATATAATAAAAAGGCCCGACTTGAATCAACTCCCTCTCGAGTCTCGATCCCCCTTAACAGTCACTCGCTCTTTCTCTGT
This sequence comes from Carpinus fangiana, assembly GCA_006937295.1. Taxonomy (NCBI): domain Eukaryota; kingdom Viridiplantae; phylum Streptophyta; class Magnoliopsida; order Fagales; family Betulaceae; genus Carpinus; species Carpinus fangiana. Next base: position 8,391,633 of record CM017321.1, read on the forward strand.
TCTCCCTCTAACTGTCTCTGCTCTCACGCTCTCTCTCTGCTCCCAGTCTCTCGCTCTCTGTCTCTCTCTCTCTCCGTTCTCTGTCTTGGTTCATTAGGCTGCAGAGAAAAGAAGAAGTGGGAAGTAAAATAAATAAAGAAAGAAGGAGAAAAGAGAAAAAGGGAAAAAGAAGTGTGTCGGCGGAGAGGGAGAGAAAGAAAGGAAAGGAAAGGAAAGGAAAGGAAGAGAAAAGCAAGAAAAAAGAAGAAGGAAAAGAAGGAAAGGTGGCGAAGTGGGTGGAGTTGTCCGGCGGAAGAAAAGAAAGAAAAGAAGGGTGAGTGGTGGGGGAGGGGAAGTTAAATTGACTCATCACTTTTAAAATAATTCATGTAATTCTCTCTACAAATTAATCATCAATTCTCTAAATTCTGCTTGCCTTATTAAATTATTATATCTCTTAAATCCTCAAATCAAATCATCTGAATATAATCTCTCATAAAAATTAAAGCTTATGATATGATATTCTCAAATCAATATTTATACATATAATATTTATATAATCTCATAAATATTTTTACTTAATATGAATATTAAAATAATTTTTATTATCAAACTAATCTTGTTACGTGAGAGTTTTAAAATTTAGGGTGGTATAATTTCGCTAATAATTCTCGTTGGAAAATATTTTTTTAGAAAATGATTTATTAAAATATATTTTAAGGTGTTTAATTCGCATGGAAAATCACTTTTTTTTTTAATATATATTTTCATTAAATCATTTCATTTCATTTCTAAATATGTTAGCTTATTTCCTTCACAAATTTGTAGCTGGCCAACTTGTGAAGAGATTTAGTCAGGATGCAGTTCAATTTCAACGACCCTTTTAAGGTTTTAACTTTTAAAGTGTGAAATTATGAGTTGCTAGCGGAACAAGAAAATAAGTATTTGTTAATGGCATGATGGCTTCTATTAAGATTTTATCAAAAAGAAAAAAAAAAAACTATGAAAGATGATGATTGCTGAGGTCTGCGAGAAAAAGATCTGAGAGGACATTTGACAGGAAAAGCTATATATGAAGAGTGATCGAGAGAGAGAGAGAGTTAAACTCAACAATGTCTCAACCAAGTAAGCAGGTCAGTCCCTTTTCCACACTTTCAATGTTTCTCACTGTGCTTGGTTGCTGAGAAAATATGAGAAAATGAGTGAAGGAAAGAATTTGGAATCTCGTAACCAGTGTCTGTATTTGCTGCTAACAGGACGGTTCCAAAGTTTTCCTTTTTAAATGCATGCCTCTGTTTTCTTCTTTATAGTTGTTTTAAGGCTTATTTTCCAAGAAAAGCGAAGGAGCTTCAATTATAGTTTATGGCCTCTCAAGTTTTCTGTTTTTCTTGATTTTTTTGGGACTATTTTGTTCTGGGTAGTATTGAAATGCTCATAAAGTGAACTCATTTGAAATTGATTTAAAATGCTCATGACAAAGATGCAAACTTTTCCATCCATCTGAGTGGTAATGTATCAAGGAAATAATTATTTTTCTGTGAAGTTAACCAAACTAGCTTTGCAATATCTAATCTGTGCAGAAACTTCAAGATGATCTACATATGCTGGAGATGAAAATAAAAGAGCATGAGGAAAACATAAAATCTCTGAAGACTCAAAATAACAAGTTAGATGACTGCATTCTTGATTTGCAAGGTATAATCGTTTTCTTATTTGCAATAGATTCATGGTCGATGTAGAGCAAATGAATCTTAAACAATTGAATGAATCTGTAGACCAGAGATGAGATTCTGTTTCTCAAGGATATAATTATAATTATCATCTTGTAATATATCTAGCATTTGTTTAGATATTGCACCACAAATTATTAGGGTTTTAATTGTTGGTTGTCAAAGAAGATACTTGGGCAACCATCTCTCATTCTTGACATCATTGTATAGGTGATGGGAAATTTTCTAAATAAGTTTATGGAAGTTATAAACTCAACAATGAAGCACTTCAAAGTGTTTGAATTAAGTTCAATGTAGTTCACCTTGGATACTAATTAATTTAATTTTAAAATTTTACAATTTTTAAGTCTTTTGACTCTTTGTTTTGTAGCTTATATTCTTACAAGTTTCCTCATTTAATTTAGTCAAGTATCCTACCTCAAGCATTCCTGAGATTGAACATGAGAACAACTCCCAACTTCAGACTGAGGAGCAAACAACTGAACAGATTCTACAGCATGAAGAATCTGCTGCTGGCATTTTGTGTCAATTGAAAGCGCCGTTTGGTACTCAGGCTTCTCGTCTTCCATTGACCAAGGATGTGCTGGGTATTGTTGCTACACTTGGAAAAGTAGAAGATGATAATCTTAGCAGGTTTTTTTGACTTTGCATTTCATTTTCTGTGTCTTTCTCAGTTGCGATCTCATCATGAGCTGCATTTGATCATTTATGGTTATATTTTCATCTAAATAAGTGACAATCATTTATTAGCTTCATCATTGAAGCTCCGTTGTAGGGGTTTTTGTGTGTACGCTATGCTTGACATAATATTTGTTTACTTATTTGAAATGCAGCCTTTTTGCAGAGTACTTGGGAGTGGAGACCATGCTGGCGATTGTCTGTAAGACATATGAAGGTGTTAAAGCTCTAGAAGCATATGACAATGAAGGCTGCATAAATAAAAGTTCTGGTCTTCACGGGCTTGGGGCTTCCATTGGGAGGGCTTTGGATGGCCGATTTCTCGTTTTTTGTCTTGAAAATATAATGCAAGAGTCTCATATGCTGTATTTTTTCCTTCTCCTGACAATCTGGACTTGTTCTAAAATCTTTTTCCCCCTTTCACAGACCATATGCGGGTGAGTTTGTGGCTGATGACCCACTGAGAAGGTTTGATCTTATAAAGCCAAGGTTACCTAATGGGGAGTGTCCACCTGGGTTTCTTGGGTTTGCTGTGAATATGATCAACGTGGACAACACAAACTTATTTTGTCTCACAGCTAGCGGGTATGGCCTTAGGGAGACGCTATTTTATAAGCTCTTCTCTCAGCTGCAAGTATATAGAACAAGGGCGGAAATGTTACTTGCTCTTCCTTGTATAAGTGATGGAGCTCTTTCTTTAGATGGAGGGATGATTAGGAGTACTGGTGCTTTTTTCCTGGGGAATCGGTGAGAAGCTCTGCTATCACAAGTGAAATGCATATTTATTACTATTTATTCCATTGTTTTACTCTCTTCAAAGCTCAATGTTGTACTTAGATGTTTACTGTATTTTGGCAATGCATGTGCCTTTATAAATAAGGTTCTTCTACTTAACCGGGTGGAATTTCAGTGAAATTAGTTAAATTGCCGGGTCAGCTGCTTGACTTCTAGACATTTTTTCTTTCCTTTCTGGTGTTACAAAAGTCAAAATCATGATTGCAAAAAAATATTTATACTTTTTTCTTGTTCAGCCACTGGTCTATGAATTCAGAAGTCCTAAAATCTGGATCCATGATGTTATTTGTTTATTAATATGTAAGTATGGTGGCTTTTTAGGATAGAAAATATTTTTACTTTCTAAAAAAACTCATCTACTATGCAAATTGATTTGAAAAATATTTATAATATTAAAGTTTTAGCAATATTTAATATTTTTTAACTTCATAGCTTACTAGGGTTTGTGAATTAATATAAATTATGGATAAAAAATTTATAATTTAATTATTTTTACTGGTAAGTTGTCATAAACAGTTGTAAATTAAAAGATAAAAATTTTGAAGCTTACGGATGTGAATGCCATTGGTTAATCAGTTGGAATTTCATATGCTGTAACATCTTAGTTTTGGATTCTGTCTGATGTTAGGGAAGATGTAGATGTGAAATTCCCAAAGCCCTCAGTGACATCAACTCTATGTGAAAGCTACATTGAAGTTGAGAGGCAGGTGAAGGAGATGAAAGGGAAAAAAGAAAAGATGCTGGAAGATATGACGAGAGAGCAAGCATTGTTGGACACTGCAAAGTTCGATTTTGATAAAAAGAAACAAGAGTTTATCAAGTTCCTTGCTGAAAGTTCGTTGAATGCAACTCAGGTAGTTGCCTTGAACTAGTCGAAACTAACAATAATTTGAATCTTGCTGATGGAAGTAAGAGCATCTCCAAAAGATTATTTAAAATACCAAACTCTTTTAAATTTAACTGTTAAGACTCAAAAACCTCATTTGAGAAGAGAATGCTCTCTTCCAACTCTTCATATCAACACAATGCTACAGTGGTTATTTTTTAGAAAATTATCACTGTAGCATCTTCATTTGTTATTTTTTTAGCATTAAACGTTCATCACCTCTCTCTTTCATGAAGAATTGCTCCGCTCCAACACCTCCAAATGAGCTCTCTATGAGCAAAACGAGCACGCCATCATCAAGGTTAGTTCATCCGAGTCTCTTGAGACCCAAATCTCTCAAATTTTTCTTGAAATTTCTTTTGATTTGTTCAGAGGTCATTTTAGAAGGGGTTTTTTGGTGGTCATATGGGGTTTTTGAGGGGTTTGATGTGTTGAAGATGGAAATATTTTATCCGTGATTTCTTTCATGATCTGGTTTGATTATGTTTTTATTATGATTTTATTTTGTTTGATATGATTGTAATATTTCATTATTTTGTTTGATAAGATATGTAGCCACATGGAACTTAAGAATCAAGAGTTAATAAGAATATTTTTACTCTTTAAGATATTTCATGATTTGTACTTTTTAAGATTAGATCAGTTGGAGAAAAGAAGATTGCGTCTCTTGTTTCTTTTTCTTACGGATAATTATTGCTTTTTAGCTTTCATCTTTCACTTTTAGTTAGCATTTTTTTTACTCATTGTGATTCTTCTTGTGCATAGTCACATCCTTTGGGCACTGTAGAATGTGTCTAGAATCCAAAGGGGGATCTCACAGCGGGTTGGAAGGTACTAAGGTGAGACAAGTTAGAAGGTCAATAGGTGTTGGAAGGGACTGTAGGATCGGACTTGTCTACATGATGAGGAATGTAATATCTCGATTAGACAAGTTAGAAGGTACGAAGGCTGTTCTTAGAGATAGAAGGAAAAAAGTTGGGAGAGGGAGATCACTCACGCATTGAGGGGGAGTGGTAAGAGACCTACTTAGTATAGGTGATCTTTTAGCATGCCTAGGTTTGAGTCTCGTGCATACATATGCATCCTAGGACATGCATGTTTCAATTTTTTTTTTGTTTGCTTCTATGCCTCAAGTATTTATTTTCTTTATGAGTATTGTGTTTTATTTTAATTTTTAATTAAAAAAATGGGGTGTTATCATAATGCTTGCATGCGTTTTTGCATCGATTCTCGATTGATTTCACACAAGTATGGTGATTGTGTGTATCTTCTTCTTCTTCTTTTTTTTTTTGTAACAAGATTGTGTGTATCTTTATGCATGACTATTGATGACTTTAATGCATTGTATGTTTTATGTGTATAAATGGTATGACAATTGTGACTTTGTAGTTGCTTCCTTAAGCACGATGTGTCTTTCAAAAAGCTCAAGTTTGACTGCATGGGTGAGAGCGTGGTGGGCAACCATGTATGGGAGTTCGATTAGCGCTGACCAATCTGCTAGTTGAATCTATGACATAAAACTCTTAACACTGCTTTTCCTTGACTAAGAGCACCTACGCATAATAAAATAAACCATTGTTCCTAAATTGTAAAGATTAGTGAACACTGCACTGTCAACTAAATTGTTTTCAATGTCCTTAAAGAAAAAGTCGGTGTTTTATTCATTGCAGAAAAAGAAAAATAGTGCTCGATCTTAGGGGAGTGTGTGTATGAGAGAGTCTCTAGACCCTAGACATAAGGTTTGACTTTTGGTTTAAGTGGCTTGGCTAACTTCTCCATAAGGTTTCTTTTCACAGCCTGAGCTCCTCACCAAATTCAAGTCTTAGAGTGCTTGTAAAAGCTTTCACACACTTCACATAATACATGGTCTACCTGCTTCATACTATGAATGCCTTTTTTGTGTTTCTTGAGGTCCATCAATAGTCTGAAACTTATGCTTTTGCTACACATGTTGGACCTATTGGATGAGTTGTCAATTCATTGGGTGTCAATTGTTTTGAAATGTGAATTTATTATGCAAAGTATCTTGGTAATATCCTTGGGGGTGGGGAGCTAAAGTTTCTGCTGATTTTTGTGGTTGACTCTGTATTTTTGGTCAGTCAAGCTACAGCTGTGTCTGGACGAGTCCTAGTTTTTGGGATCATAAATATGTGCTTGTGTCTGGGCACTTTCACTTACCCGCCTAGACTGACACAATCCTGTTAGTTTTAAATCACTCAAAACCGCTTCATTTTGGTTCTCATCTCAAATGTTTTTGCATGACAGTGTGCATTACTCAATGGTGTTTAAACATGGTGCATTTGTCATATCTAAGCATTGGAGTATGTGGTGTCCATTGGGAGCTTTTGCACACTTAGGTGCTTTTAGCTTAGGTGGTGGTCTAGACTAGTTCACAAATGTGCACGTTAAAGTTGGTTTGTGTGTCATCGTTTGGATCTATGATTTGTCAGTGTGTGCCTAGGTGATTGACTTTTTTGTCTGGATTTGTGAGTTGGTTGATTTTTTTTTTTTCAGAAATATGAACGAATCATCCAAGAAGCGCTCTCACGATACGGTAAGATTTGGAAGTGAAGCTGCTGATTTGGCTTATCATGAAAGATTTCAATCCCAGACATTGATTTTAGAGAGAAAGATTGCCGATTCCGACTTTGAGGAACCCCAATTTGCTTTCATATTACGTGTCTTTGAGTCTAGGGGTTGGGAGTCTCTTGTTTTAAGACGATATCTTGCCTATCCTAAAATTGTTCGCGAATTCTACGCGAACATTCATAAGATTAAGATGGACCCTCCCTCTTTTGAGACTTATGTTCGGGAGGCCAAAATTGTGGTCAACGCCGAGCTTCTCTCAGAGGTTGCTGAAATCCCTCTTGTCCCTGAGCCTGGCTATCCTTTTGGCAATCCTGAGCTACCATCCAAAGACACCATGATGACCAAGTTCGCCTCTGCGGATAGTCCTTCGTGGTATGAGCATGAGAACTCCGTCCCTTTAGCCCGTTTCACTCCAGCCATGCACCTCCTAGCTCGGATAATTCTCCAAAATGTGTGGCCTATAGATCAGCACACTGAAATGGGTGTTGAGAGGGTTAAGTTTATGTTTGCTATGGTAGATGAGGTACCCATTGATTTCTGCACTCATGCCATTGTGGCTATGATAGAGGCATTCCATGATAAAACAACCTCTCTTCCTTATGCTGGCCTCATCTCCAAGATTGTCCAGCTTAGAATTTCCATCCCAGATTTTGAACGTTGCCAATTTTATGACATTTTTAGGAAAGACACTGTTCAGTAATCTCTTGTCGAGTTCTCTCTACAGCCAAAATGGGGATTGCCACTAGCTCATGAGGACCCTGCACCAGCCGCTGGAGATGACACTGGTGGTGCGTCATCCTCTGTTCTCATGAAGGAAGTTAAAGCCCTTATTCGGATGATGGGCAACATGGAAAAAATGGTGAAAAACATATACGTGCCCTTAAAGTATTTTCTTGGCTAAATTTAGCTACTATGTCATATTTTCTTGCTTTCAGCAGTCATTGTAAAATATCATTTTTCTCAACAATTGCTACAGTAAAAGTTTACTGTCATATTTTCTTGCTTTCAGCAGTCATTGTAAAATATCATTTTTCTCAACAATTGCTACAGTAAAAGTTTACTGTAACAACTATAAGTAATGTAATATGATTTTCAACTGTCTCATCTTCTTATTTTATTCTTCTTTCCAACTGTCTCATTCTCAGCACCCAAATTTTTTTTTTCTAACTTCTCTTTCTCTCCCACTTTTTCTTCTTCTCTCTTATCACCGAAAACACATTCTCAGCACCCAAAATTTTTTTTCCTTGAAACCTTTGTCTCCGAAACATAACGAGTTAACGAAAATGATGGGTTTTTAGAAAATTTTGGTTCAAAGGGTTGATCAAGATGATAGGTTTTACGAAATTTTGGTTCAAAAGGTTGAAATCAGATTTCACGGGTTTTACTAGATTTGGATTTTGAAGCTTTGCTGAATTTTTATTTAATTTCTTGAATAAATTTGGAAATTTTTTTAATTAAATTGGCTTGACGGTGAGCGTTTGTATATAGACATTGTGGTGAATTGGGGTTCAATGTTGATGTTCGTCACTTTCTTTTATTTAATTTGCTTATGGGTTTGACGTGTGTATATAATTGAAGGAGAGAGTTGTACTTTTTCATTAGTCAAACTAACCACCAGAGATGCTCTTAAATCTTAATGGAAAAGAGGTAGAATAATGATATAAGAGCATTCGAAATGGAGGAGTTAAATAACACTTTTATCTAAAATAGCTCTTTTAATTAATAAAATACCATTTACATTGGAGAAGTTAAAAAAAATATAAAATAGATATTTTATTAAATGAGCTAAAAAAAAAGCTACATGTAGCAGTACTATTCAAAGAGCTATTTTCCTAAATTTTCTTCCCACGTCTTTTTTTCTCCCACTATCTCTCCCAAAATTTTCTTCCCACGTTTTTTTGTATTGTTTCACCTATTTTCTCTTTTTTCAAAATTTTCTCCTACTATTTCTCTTTCACATCTCATTTTTTCCAAATTTTTCTCCTATTATTTATTTTTCCACATCACTTTTTTCTCAAAAATTGAAAAATAAGATATTTAAGAAAAATACAATCATTATAAAAAATTAAAAAAAATTAAAAATAAATGATATAGATAAAAATATAACTAATCGAATGTAGGAGACCCTTAAAAAATTATTAGCTAAACTAGATAAATTGAGTTTTGAGGAGCTATTTAACATAAAAAATTAGCTCTTCCATTGTGAATGCTCTAAAGAGGATTAGAATCATCCCAAATGTAATGTGGCATTTAAAATCACTATTCAATTTTAGATGATCATTATTGAATTTTAATCTATGAGTGATTTTAAATGCCATATCACATTTGAAATGACTCTAGTAAAATACAAATACCCTACTCAAACTACTATCTCCTTATCAATGTGCCCCAAACTACTAATTGTCTTAATGTCCTCCTTAAACTACTAAAAAAATGTTAATGTTTCCCTTAACGCAAGCAAAAAGACAAAAGTGATACTAAAAAATTTTCAATAAAACAAAAATGTTTTTATAAATTTGAAAAAAACTAAAAAAGAAAAAAAAAATTATAAAATTATAAAAAAGAAAAGAAAAATGACTTGTTTAAAAAAATAAAATAACCCCCTTATTTTTTTTATTTTTAGTTTGTTGTTATAATTTTAAGATTTTTTTAAAAAAATTTATGAATTGTATTTTTTTTTTCATTGGATGGATATAGACCTTGTTTTGATGGTTTAAAAGTGATTATGATTCCTTACAATTTTTTTCCCTTACCGTTAAGAGTTTTCAATATATTTTTTGAAAACTTCATTTGACTCCCTGAATTATCTTTACTTTTAAAATGTCCCATTTAAAGTTCAATTTCTTTGCATCGAACTTTGAATTTTTTTTTTTCAATGTCCCTCATTCATTAGAATTTTCCGTTAAATCTCAACAAAATTCTCAAAATACTCCAATTTGTTTTAGAAAAAGAGAAAGAAAAAAATTGCAAAGATTAAGGTGTTTGTCCGAATTTAACAGTTTTTTGCAAAAATAACCATGCCTCAATCTTTACAAAAAGAACAAAAAGTTTAAATGTGTTTTATTTTATGAATTGTATTTTTTTTTTTTTCCAATGGAGGGATGTGTCTTCATTTGTGCATCTCCTGCCCCCTTTCTGCTTGAAATGTTCCTGTAATGAAAAAGTTCCCCGCATCTGCATGTTGTGCAAGTTTCAATTCCGGTCAAGTTTAATATTTTCACCATTTTTATGAAAGTCTAATTTTGACCTTCCACGTCTCCCTCTCCCCAGGAGATTTCCATTTCTCCCCGCCTCTCTTTCTCTTATATACATCTCTCTTTATACACAGGTTAATGAATTTTAGAGGTAGATTACCATTATATTATTTTACCATACATGAGATGTTGACTTGAGCGTTGGAGGGTCTTTGGCCGGAGACCTTTGACCATACTTTTATTTTACAGAAACGTTGCAGGTGCACATGAATTCTACTCGCAGTCCAACTGTGAAGAAAAACTAATAATATTTCAGACCAGAAATTGCATCAACACCATTAAACTAGTTATACGGAGCCTAAGGCTTATTAGTGAGCAAGTTGTGGAGGATGAAATGCAAAATGGAGTAATCATTCTAAGGGGGTGACTATTATTGAAGAGTTGCTTTAACATGGTGGTTTTCTGTTTCTGTTTCTGTCAATAAAAATAATGGATCTTTCATTCTTATCAAGGTATGAGTCATAACAAAGATGCAAAATTTTCAATCTGTTTCTTAGTTCATGGTGTATGTGTCGCTAATGATCCTTGGACTAGATGGAGAGTGGCGTGACAAGTTCACCTATCAAAAAAAGAATAAAAAATTCATTTGTATATGTCACTTTTAATGTATAGTTTACTTTGAGTAGTAATGGTATCGAGGAAATAGTTATTTTTCTGTTTAAGTTAACCAAACTAACTTCACAATGCCTAATCTGTGCAGATGATTCAAGATGATCTACATATGCTAGGGATGAAAACTAAAAAAGCAAGAGGAAAACATGAAATTATTAAGAACAACTGCATACTTGTTCTTAATAATTATTTAGATTGAGTTGTCACACAGATTTAATTGTTGGTTGTCAAAGAAGATACTTGGGAAACCATCTCTCATTCTTGACATCATTGTATAGGTTTATTATACTTAGATATTTGATTAAAACCGAATGATCGATCAAATTTGAAACGACCAAAGGTTCGATCAATCTTAGTGCATTAGCACGATCAATCGCGATAAGATGAAATGATCGATTGAACTATTAAAATTGAAGAGTCATATTGATGCATTAGCCTGAACAATCATGATACAATGAATGATCGATTCCATTGCATNCTTAGACAAGCTCCAGCCGAAATGATAGGTTTAATCTTCTGAATGCCTTGCCAGAGCCAGGAGGCTGTAGATGGTGTAGGAGAGGAGAGGAAGTCCCCATATTTTATGTACTTTCCATGTAGTTGACGAACCCAAAGGCAATCTGCTTTGGAAAGGAGCTTCCAACCTAGCTTGGCAATAAGAGATAAATTAAAGTCATGCATCCTCTTGAAACCGAGGCCTCCCAAATGTTTGGGGGTACAAATGGAACTCCAAGATTTTAAGGAAAGATTCCGAGTGCTACTGACAGGGAAACCCCACCAGAAATTCTTAAAAGTTCTGTCTAATAGGTTGGAGAGAGAATTAGGAAGTAGAAAAGTGCTCATAGCATAGGCGGGGATGGATGAAGCCACTGTTTTAAGTAGTACAGAACGCCCAGCCTGGGACAGAGTTTTTGCTCGCCAGCCCTCAATTTTCCCTGACACTTTATCCAAAATATCTTTGAAATCAGCAGATTTTGACTTGCCAAAAAAGATAGGCAAGCCGAGATATTTAGCAGAAGACAGCGCCCTTTGAAAGGGTAAGATACCCCGAACACTATGAATGACAGAGGACTCCGTATTTTTGCTGAAGTGGATAGACGACTTGGGAAACCATCTCTCATTCTTGACATCCTTGTATAGGTTTATTATACTTAGATATTTGATTAAAACCGAATGATCGATCAAATTTGAAACGACCAAAGGTTCAATCAATCTTAGTGCGTTAGCACGATCAATCGTAATAAGATGAAATGATCTATTTAACTATTAAAATTGAAGAGTCATATTGATGTATTAGCTTGAACAATCATGATACAATGAATGATCGATTCCATTGCATTAGTTGATCAATCATTAGGTGGTGTGCTGATTTGTTTCTCTTGTCGGATTTGGGTTTGTTTTTCATACACAATACATTTGTTCAAAGATAAGAGGACTTGCTCAAATGAGAAGCAAACAGAGAGGTAAAAAAAAAAAAAATGTCATTCGACAAGCATTGATAAAATGGTCAATTACCACTAAAATCTAGTCCAATTTTAAAAGAAACTGTTTTCGAGAGGTAGTTTAATCGGTTGGATTCACGCCTAATGAAGTGGAAGTTACTAATTCGAATTTTTCTCTCCTTATGCGGCCATGTAAAAAAAAAAAAAAAATTCTTGAAAAGAAACCCAACATTCTACGAAGAAGAGAAAGAACGACCAAAATCGAATATCCAATACAGACAAAAAGAGAAAAAAAGAAAAAAAAAAATCTGAAGCCCAAACGGTTGGGGATTCCACCATAAATAAATGCAAGATAAGGCCTTGTTTGTTAACCTACCATACATTTTCCCACATTACAAAACATTCCCCCACATTTTATCACATTATCTACTTTAATTTTTTTTTAAAAAAAATCAAATTATTCACTTTTTATATTACATTATTTATTATTCAAATAAAAAAATTGCTTCAAAATAAAAAAAAAAATTATTTTTCAATACCACTTTTTTATTTTTTCATATCAATTATTATTTTTTTAATTTTATTTTTAACATATGAACCGTATTTAACAGTACTACATCGTGGAATGTGGTGTTTTTTTAACAAACGCTACGTCGCTACCAAAGAAAGTCGAAACTTGATAGTTCAACGCATAAATCTCTCGGGAATTTAAAAGAATCCATGCGCCCGCCTTTCAGCCTGTCTGATCACGAATTGCTCTTTTATTTCCAAGAAAGCGTGCGAATTGACAGGAAATGTGTTGCCATTTCCGTAGTGTTAAATGGTTTCATTTATATATGTCTGCCTTTAGATTTTATCAAAAAAGAAAAAAAAGATTGCTGAGGAGTGAGGTCTGCGAGGAAAAGATATGAGATGACATTTGATAGGAAAAGCTATATATGAAGAGTAATCGAGAGAGAGAGACAGAGACAGAGAGAGTTAAACTCAACAATGTCTCAACCAGGTAAACAGGTCAGTCCCTTTTCCACACTTTCGATGTTTCTCACTGTGTTTGGTTGCTGAGAAAATATGAGAAAATGAGTGAAGGAAAGAATTTGGAGTCTCGTAACCAGTGTCTGTATTTGCTTCCAACAGGACGGTTCCAAAGTTTTCCTTTTTTTTTCCCACATTTCTCAGCAAAACCGAACAGCTTTATTTTCCAAGAAAAGCGAAGGAGCTTCAATTATAGTTTATGGCCTCTCAAGTCTTCTGCTTTTCTTGATTTTTTTTTGGGACTATTTTCTTCCGAGTACTTTTGAAATGCTCATAAAGTGAACTCATTTGAAATTGACTTAAAATGCTCATGACAAAGATGCAAACTTTTCAATCTGTTTCTTTGTTCATGGTGTATATGTCACTTTAAATGGTTTATTTTGAGTGATATAATGTATCAAGGAAATAACTCTTTTTCTGTGAAGTTAACCAAACTAACTTTGCAATATCTAATCTGTGCAGAAACTTCAAGATGATCTACATATGCTGGAGATGAAAATAAAAGAGCATGAGGAAAACGTAAAATCTCTGAAGACTCAAAATAACAAGTTAGATGACTCCATTCTTGATTTGCAAGGTATAAATGAGAACAACTCCCAACTTCAGACTGAGGAGCAAACAACTGAGCAGATTCTACAGCATGAAAAATCTGCTGCTGCAATTTTGTGTCAATTGAAAAAACCGGATGGTACTCAGGCTTCCCATCGTCCATTGACCGAGGATGTGCTGGGTATTGTTGCTACACTTGGAAAAGTAAATGATGATAATCTTAGCAGGTTTGTTTGACTTTGCATTTCATTTTCTGTGTCTTTCTCAGTTTCTGGTATTCTGCATGGTTGCGATCTCATCATGAGCTGCATTTGATCATTTTTGTATATATCTTCATCCAAAATAAGTGACAATCGTTTATTAGCTTCATCATTGAAGCTTTGTTGTAGGGGTTTTTGTTTGTACTTTAGAATGGGATAGAGTGAATTTAGGTGCTATAATATATTGCAAGAAATGACTTACTGATTATGAGGTTCAGATGAATGAGGTGGCCTATTTACATTCTGATACGATACTAGTGTCCCACATAGGTTAAGTCTAATCTTGACCATGTGTATACAACCTCTTGAGTATTGTTCCCTTGTAAGCTGATTTTGAAGGGTGAGTTTTACCCAAGGTTTGTAAAATTTGATATCAAAGCTAGCCAACATGTTGAGGGGTTCGAGTCACGGAGAGGGTGACCTATGGGCTAGATTAAAATATTGATAAGTGAGTGGAGCCGCCAAAAGAGAAATGGCTACCATCGGGTCTTTGTCAATAGAGTGGGCCGTCATAGATGTCGGTCATGGTAGCGTGGTGGTATGTTACAATCCTAGTGTCCTACATGAGTTAAATTTAATTTTAATTATGTAAGCTTTTGGGCACCCTTCCCTTGTAAGNCATTAAAGTATGTCCCTTATGTCACATATATTATTGTAATATTGTGATTACGGTGTTTAATGACTTATTCCAATTAAAGCTTATTCTATGAAATCAAATATTCTGAATTAAATTGCCGATTAATTCTTGTGGAAACAAATATTTGAATTCAATACTGATTTTATTTTATGGAATCAAATATGCTGTATTGATTAATCATTTGGTTTTTATTCCTTGATGGGAGGAATAATTAAGGTAACAGCTTTAATTGAGGGTCCCTGACCTACCTATAAATAAGGCATGTGTATTCCATCAAACGGCACTCACTGGTAGGCATAGGTCAGAAGAACCTCTCAATATTTTTCTATTTTGCTTTCTGAGTTTTGTAGATGTGAAGTTGTTCTTCAATTGGCTTGAGCAAAGCACGGCTAGAGGTATTTATATAATTATTCATTCCGCTGCTAATTTTATTAGCATTTAATTATATTTAGAATTCTTACAAAAGAACGACCAAAATCGAATATCCAATACAGACAAAAAAAAAATCTGAAGCCCAAACGGTTGGGGATTCCACCATAAATAAATGTAAGATAAGGCCTTGTTTGTTAACCTACCATACATTTCCCCACATTACAAAACATTCCCCCACATTTTATCACATTATCTACTTTAATTTTTTTTCAAAAAATCAAATTATTCACTTTTTATATTACATTATTTACTATTCAAATAAAAAAATTACTTCAAAATAAAAAAATTTATTTTCCAACACCACTTTTTATTTTCTCATATCAATTATTTTTTTTATTTTTTATTTTTAACATATGAACCGTATTTAACAGTGCTACATCGTGGAATGTGGTGTTTTTTTAACAAACGCTACCAAAGAAAGTCGAAACTTGATAGTTCAACGCATAAATCTCTCGGGAATTTAAAAGAATCCATGCGCCCGCCTTTCAGCCTGTCTGATCACGAATTTCTCTTTTATTTCCAAGAAGGCGTGCGAATTGACAGGAAATGTGTTGCCATTTCCATAGTGTTAAATGGTTTCATTTATATATGTCTGCCTTAAGATTTTATCAAAAAAGAAAAAAAGATTGCTGAGGAGTGAGGTCTGCGAGGAAAAGATATGAGATGACATTTGATAGGAAAAGCTATATATGAAGAGTAATCGAGAGACAGAGACAGAGAGAGTTAAACTCAACAATGTCTCAACCAGGTAAGCTGGTCAGTCGCTTTTTCCACACTTTCAATGTTTCTCACTGTGTTTGGTTGCTGAGAAAATATGAGAAAATGAGTGAAGGAAAGAATTTGGAGTCTCGTAACCAGTGTCTGTATTTGCTTCTAACAGGACGATTCCAAAGGTTTCCTTTTTTTTCCCACATTTCTCAGCAAAACCAAACAGCTTTATTTTCCAAGAAAAGCGAAGGAGCTTCAATTATAGTTTATGGCCTCTCAAGTCTTCTGCTTTTCTTGATTTTTTTTGGGACTATTTTCTTCCGAGTACTTTTGAAATGCTCATAAAGTGAACTCATTTGAAATTGACTTAAAATGCTCATGACAAAGATGCAAACTTTTCAATCTGTTTCTTTGTTNATGAAAGGGAAAAAAGAAAAGATGCTGGAAGATATGAAGAGACAAGAAGCATTATTGCAAGCTGCAAAGTTTGATTTTTATAAAAAGAAGCTAGACTTTCTCGAGTTCCTTGCTGAAAGCTCATCGAATGCAACTCAGGTAGTTGCTTTGAACTAGTTGAAAATAACAATAATTTGAATTTTGCTGATGGAAGTAGAGCATGTCCAAAAGATTATTTAAAATACCAAACTCTTTAAAATTTAACTATTAAGACTCAAAAACCTCATTTGAGAAGAGAATGCTCTCTTCCAACTCTTAATATCAACACAATGCTACAGTGGTTCTTTTTTAGAAAATTACCACTGTAGCATATTCATTTGTTATTTTTTTAAGCATTAAAAGTTCATCATCTCTCTCTCTTTCATGAAGAATTGCTCCGCTCCAACGCCTCCAAAGGAACTCTCTATGAGCAAAATGAGCACGCCATCATCGAGGTGAGTTCATCCAAGTCTCTCAAGACCCAAATCTCTCAATTTTTTCTTGAAATTTCTATTGATTTGTTCAGAGGTCATTTTAGTTTTTTGGTGGTGATATGGGTTTTTTGATGTGTTGAAGATGGAAATATTTTATCCATGGCTTCTCTCATGATCTGGTTTGATTATGATTTTTTTTGTTTGATATGATTGTAATATTTCATTATTTCTTTCCATATTAGTTTTTAGGTACATTGTAAAATATACCTTTGCAATCTAACCCTGCAGATTTGGTGGGTTAGATTGCAAAGGTATATTTTAAAATGTTTTAGCTTTTTTTGGAGGAATCGGTGTGTGTGTTTCAGTTAGATGTTGAACTGCAGTATATTGGGTTGATCTGTTGATGGTTGATAGTGTGTTTGTTTGAACTACAAAATCTCTATGTGTGGGTGTTTCAGTTGATGTTTGAACTGCAATATATTGGTAGTAAAGGGTTATAAAGATGGTTTTATGTCTTTGAAAAAGAAGAAATTGCTCACTCAGACAGCTCATTCATTTAACTTGTAATCTTTTGTTTGTTCATTTTTCATGATCTGTACTTTTTAAGATTAGATTAGTTGGAGAAAAGAAGATTGCGTCTCTTGTTTCTTTTTCTTACAGATGATTATCACTTTTTAGCTTTCATCTTTCACTTTTAGTTAGCATTTTTTTACTCATTGTGATTATTCTTTTGCATCGTCACTCTAGAATGTGTCCAGAATCCAAAGGGGAATCTCACAGCGGGTTCAATAGGTGTTGGAAGGTACTAAGGTGAGACAAGTTAGATGGTCAATAGGTGTTGGAAGGCACTGTAAGATCGGCCTTGTCTACATCATGACGAGGGACGTAATATCTCAGATTAGACAAGTTAGAAGGTACTAAGGCTGTTCTTAGAGATAGAAGGAACAAAGTTAGGAGAGGTAGATCACTCACACATTGAGGGGTAGTGGTAAGAGACCTACTTAGTATAGGTGGTCTTTTAGCATGCCTAGGTTTGAGTCTCATGCGTGCATATGCATCCAAGGACCAGGACATGCATGTTTCAATTTTTTTTTTTTTTTTTTTTTGCCTTTTATTTTCTTCTATGCCGCAAGTATTTATTTTCTTTATGAGTCTTGTGTTTTATTTTAATTAAAAAAAAGGCCAAGTTGACCAATCTGCTAGTTTTCCTTGACTAAGACCAATTTGCTTGTTGAATCTGGGACATAAAACTCTTGCACTACTTTTCCTTGAATAAGAGCACCTACGCATAATAAAATAAACCAGTGTTCCTATATTGTAAAAAATTAGTGAACACTGCACTGTCAACTAAATTGTTTTCAATCTCCTTAGAGAAAAAGTCGAGTGTTTTATTCTTTGCGGAAAAAGAAAAATACTCAATGGACATTATTACAATTAGTGCTCGATCTTAGGGGAGTGTGTGTATGAGAGTCTCTAGACTCTAGACATAAGGTTTCACTTTTGGCTTAAGTGGCTTGTCTAACTTCTCCATAAGGTTTCTTTTTACAGCCTGAGCTCCTCACCAAATTCAAGCCTTAAGTGCTTGTGAAAGCTTTCACACACTCACATAATACATGGTCTACCTGCTTCATACTACGAATGCCTTTTTTGTGTTTCTTGAGGTCCATCAATAGTCTGAAACTTATGCTTTTGCTACACATGTTGGACCTATTGGATGAGTTGTCAATTCATTGGGTGTCAATTGTTTTGAAATTTGAATTTATTATGCAAAGTATCTTGGTAATATCCTTGGGGGTGGGGAGCTAAAGTTTCTGCTGATTTTTGTGGTTGACTCTGTATTTTTGGTCAGTCAAGTCTACAGCTGTGTCCGGACGAGTCCTAGTTTTTGGGATCATAAATATGTGCTTGTGTCTGGGCACTTTCACTTACCCGCCTGGACATGACCTGGACAGACACAATCCTGTTAGTTTTAAGTCACTCAAAACCGCAATTTGTCCCTCATTTTGGTTCTCATCTCAAATGTTTTTGCATGACATATTGAATTACTCAATGATGTATAAACATGGTGCACTTGTCATGTCTAACGATTGGAGTATGTGGTGTCCATTGGGAGCTTTTGCACACTTAGGTGCTTTTAGCCTAGGTGGTGGTCTAGACTAGTCCACAAATGTGCACGTTAGAGTTGGTTTGTGCATCATTGTTTGGCTCTATGATTTGTTAGTGTGTGCTTTAGGTTATTGACTTTTTTTGTTTGGATTTGTGTGTTGGTTGATTTTTTTATTTTTTTTTTCAGGAATATGGCTGAGTCATCCAAGAAGCGCTCTCGCGATACCCGAAGATTTGGAAGCGAAGCTGCTGATCTGGCTTATCATGAAAGATTTCAATCCCGGACATTTGTTATAGAGAGTAAATTTTTTGAATCTGAATTCGAGGAACCCGAATTTGCTTTCATATTACAGATCTTTGAGTCTAGGGGTTGGGAGTCTCTTCTTTTAAGACGACATCTTGCCTATCCTAGAATTGTTCGCGAATTCTACGCCAATATTCATAAGATTAAGATGGACCCTCCCTCTTTTGAGACTTATGTTCGGGAGGCCAAAATTGTGGTCAACGCCGAGCTTCTCTCAGAGGTTGCTGAAATCCCTCTTGTCCTTGAGCCTGGCTATCCTTTTGGCAATCCTGAGCTACCATCCAAAGACACCATGATGACCAAGTTCACCTCTGCGGATGGTCCTTCATGGTATGAGCATGAGAACTCCGTCCCTTTATCCCGTTTCACTCCAGCCATGCGCCTCCTAGCTCAGATAATTCTCCAAAATGTGTGGCCCATAGATCAGCACACTGAAGTGGGTGTTGAGAGGGCTAAGTTTATATTTGCCATGGTAGATGAGGTACCCATTGATTTCTGCACTCATGCCATTGTGGCTATGATAGAGGCATTCCATGATAAAACTAACTGTCTTCCTTATGCTGGCCTCATCTCCCGGATTGTTCGTCATAAAAAAATTTCCATCCCAGATTTTGAACGTACCCAAAGTGGCTATTTTGGGAAAGACAGTTTTCTGAATTCTCTTGCCGAGTTATCTCAACCGCCAAAACGGTTATTGCCACAAGCTCATAAAGTCCCTGCACCAGCCGCTGGATGTGATACTGGTGGTGCTTCATCCTCTGTTTCTATGTCTTCTCTCATGGAGCAAGTTAAAGCCCTTATTCGGATGATGGGCAACATGGAAAAAAGGGTGAAAAACATAGATGAGCGCACAGCTAAGATGGAAAAGAGGCAAGAGCCTAGGGGAGAGCACTTTGAGCAACATTTGGCAGCAGGAGGAAATCAAACAAAAGAAAAAAAATCAGCCGAGTCAGATTCAGTCTGATCCTGCAGTGGAGCAGTGATGGGATGCTGGCTTCGTTGATTGGTTGTCTTTGTTTTGAGTATTTTTGTTGTTTGTTTTCTTCCTTTTGGCCTTGGTGACAAAAAGGGGGAGATTTTTGGGGATGACTTGACTTATATATATCTTGATGATGTATGACATGTAGATGATGGTGTTTTTAGCTTAATGGCTGATGGAGTTGAACTGAATCTACTAATGTGTATGATGAAGTAAATGTAATTATTATCTGGATGGAATGTTTTGAAGATAATTCATTTTTGAAATTCAGATACTTCAGCTTTATGTGCAATGCTTCTACTTTTCAAAATCCCCATGTGTTTTAGAGTTTGTTCATGATTTTTGGACTTGATAATGAGTTCAAGTCTAACCTATTTTAGTGGTTTGATAGATTTAGATTGAGTCTTGGTTTTAATTCTTGTGTAAAGATGAACTTTGATTTGGTTGTATCAAGTAATGTCACCGAGTAGTCCGAGGGGAAGTTTGTTAGGTTTTTGATTGGCCAATTCGGGGTTCAAAACAAGTATTTGAATGAATTTTTGGTTTGATAGATTTGTACTTTGGTTAGGAAGTGAAAATTCTTCGAGAATGTCAAGTACAACAAGCTGCATTTGCAAGTATCACGTCATTTCAATTATATGGCAGTTGTATGACACACCACTAAATAACATTTTTCTTAAAAAAAACAAAAAAACAAAGCAGATTCCTAATATAGACAAGATGAAATAAAAGTATATAAGCAAAATTAAGAGATGGAGTCCGACTTTTGATTGACCTAGAGTTTTGCTCTCAATGGTCAAGAGATCCGTTGATGGAATCTTTAATCAATTCCTTCGGTTATTAATGAAATTTCTAGTTGAATATTGATTCGAGTCGGGACTTGCTTGTTGAGGGCTGCTGCTTGAAGCCATGACGCAATCTATTAAATTTAAAATACCGAGCTCTCTTTCTAGCTATGTATAGGGCATAAAACTTCAAAACTTTTTTTTTTTTGGCCCTTCACAAGGTTGATCCTAACCTCAGATTGCAATTAGTATAGGTTAGAAACTAGTTTGAATAGAAACTAAATGGAACTAAACTATTCTAAAACTCAAAATTAGGATATCCTATTCTCGCAATAGGACACCCCAACATGCACAACCAAACCGAAAACATTCCTAAACCCAAAGAACGGAAATTCACATGGAGCCAAACACCCTCCTCCTGCTTCTTCTTCTTCTTCTTCTTCTTCTTCAAAGGAAGCTGCCACACAATCCACTATGCCAGAGTCATTGCCAGTCATCCTTCACCATGCCTTTGATGCACCACCATATCACCCCGTGCAACACACAACTCAAGAGTAATTCTGTTAGTTTCTCTTGTGTCTTCCTTTAAGGCATGCAAAAAAATAAAAGCGACCTTTGCAGACAAAAGTGACCCTACAAAATTTCAATAAGGCAAAAATATCTTTATAAATTTGAAAAAATAAAAAACTAAAAGCAAAAGCAAAAAAGTTAAAAAAGAAAAAAAAGAAAAAAAATTCAAAATAACCCCCTTGATTTTTTATTTCTTTTGTAATGTTTTTTAGTTTATTGTTTTAATTTTAAGAGTGATATTTATTTTTTCATTTGAGGGATATTTACATTGTTTTAGCAGTTTAAAGAGAGTATTGACACAATTGATAATTTTGGAGAGACATTGAGAATTTGATGAGAGTATGTACATTTTTTCCAATTTTCAATTACAAGATGCATTCGAAGACCAATTTAAGATTTTTTTTTACCGTGAAGAGTTTTAATGTCACTTTTTTATATCCTTCAGTGTTATTTATAGGTCACGGTACTCATTGAAATAACGTGGATTAGTCTCCAAGAAATAACTTAATTGACTATAAATTACAATTCACCAAGTGGAGATCACTTGTTTGGATTTTTATTTTTTTTTTTATTATTTTTTTTTTTTTACAAGGGGACTAATTATATATATATTTTTCCCATAATTTTCACCTAATGATATTTCAGACTTCAGTAAGTACAAGGGAGGTGAGTGACTCGGTGAAATTTCCTAAAAACAGAGGAGATTCCTAATATAGAAAGAGACGAAATTGACGAATACAAGCAAAATTAAGACACAGAGAGAGACAGAGAGACAGTCAAACTCAACAATGTTTCAACCAAGCAACCAGGTCAGTCCCTTTTCCACACTTTCAATGTTTATCACTGTGTTTGGTCGCTGAGAAAATCTGAGAAAATGAAATAAGGAAAGAATTTGGATTCTCGTAAACAGTGTCTGTCTTTGTTGCTAACAGGACGGCTCCATACTTTTCTTTTCCCATTAGGTTTCTAATGCATGCGTCTGTTTTCTTCTTTATAGTCGTTTAGAGCTTTAATTTCCAAGAAATGCGAAGGAACTTCAATTATAGTTTGTGGCCTCTAAAGTCTTCTGCTTTTCTTGATATTTTTTTTTTTTGGAGTATTTTGTTCTGGGTAGTTTTGAAATGATCATAAAGTGAACTCATTTGAAATTGAAGCTTAGGTTTGTAATGGTACTGATTTTAGCAGTTCTGGAGAGAGCTCTGTAAGAGTGGGTGAGACTCTTAAACTATGTAGGTTTTTAGTTTTAAGCAGTCTCTGAGTATGTGGTGATGAGATGTCTACACTGCATTGGCCATATTGAAGAGAAGAATTGACAAGCCACTGTTATTGTAAAAATATATAGAATGAAACTATTCATTTCCTTGTGGTAGCAGTTTGTGTCTGAATTGGGCTGGATATTTTTTTTACCGAAATATCAATTTAGAAGTGGACATTTCCTTCTGGCTGTTTGTTTTTGAAGCTCTTGTAATGGCCTAATGGATTGAAGTGATTTCTCTGGCAAGCACATTATGTAGGTTGGTGGATAGAGATTGGGGAATAGTATTTTTTTTTGTTGCTGACATGCTTTCAAATATACATTCATTCTGTGGTGTAGGACAGTTAGGAGGCATTAAAAGTTGGAAGCTATTGCTGGTTAATTTTAAACTAGGAAACTTCCCCTCATTTTTTTTTTTGTAAGTAATTCCATCTTGTAAAAAGCGCAAAAGGGTGCAACTCGAATACAAGAGAAAATACCCAATTAGAGAGAAGAAGAACACAAATCTAGAAATTCTAAAAAATTAGAAAATCGGGAACTGTTGTAAGCAACCATCTAAACATAAAGAGATTTAAACATAATGACTTGTAACTCTATCATCGTCCTCACACAATCTTCAAGGTTTTGATCATTGCTCTCCTTCAAAATACACCACATTAACCAAAAAGGAACCATTCTCCAAACTTCTAAATTGCAATGACTTCCAAACTGACCTCTCGCACGAGCCAATAGTTTCACCACCTGTTGGGGCATGATCCACTCTATCCCAAAAAGACGGAAAATTGATACCCACAAGCCTCTAGCTATTTTTCCTGAAGGCAATTTCCTTGATGGTGAAAATAATTTTTTAATGCATATAAGCATGATTCGCATCAAGGGAATCAATAAAACTCTAACAAACAAGAACTATCCAGTCTTTTGCATAATACATGGTTATATGTTTTTTTATTTTTGTAAATTATATTTATTTAATTTTTCTACATGTTTCAAACACCAGATTTTGGAAGAGTAAAAAATGAGAGGACAAAGCTGTGTTCATGCAGGCTGTTCCCATCTTTAGTGTTTACGCTTTCAAAGAGTATCTTCAAATACCTGATGATTTCCCTCTCTTTGCAGCTTGCGATTGAAAAGCCAATATCCATCAAAGATTCATCAACATTGATGCAAGTTGATCAGAACGAGACCAATGTAGTTGTGAAGGATGAAATGCAAAATGGAGGATCTTCGCATGCCGAAACCATCATATACCATTCTAAGGTGGTGACTATTATTGTAGAGTTGCTTTAATATGGTGGTTTTCTGTTTCTGTGTCTGTTGATAAAAATAATGGATCTTTCATTCTTATCAAGGTAATGAGTCATAACAAAGATGCAAAATTTTCAATCTATTTCTTAGTTCATGGTGTATATGTCGTCAATGATCCTTGGACTAGATGGAGAGTGGCGTCACAAGTTCAATCCATTCGGATGCATCAGTGTTTATTCACCTATCAAAAAAAGAATTAAAAATTCATTTGTATATGTCACTTTTAATAGTTTACTTTGAGTGGTAATGTATCAAGGATATAGTTCTTTTTCTGTTTAAGTTAACCAAACTAACTTCACAATGCTTAATCTGTGCAGAAGATTCAAGATGATCTACATATGCTAGGGATGAAAATAAAAGAGCACGAGGAAAACATAAAATCTCTGAAGACTCAAAATAACAAGTTAGATGACTCTATTCTTGATTTGCAAGGTATAATCGTTTTCTCATTTGCAATAGATTCATGGTGAATGTAGAGAAAATCCATCTTAAAATTGAATGAATCCAGTTGAAATTGGCAAATGACGAGTTTTTGTAGACCAGAGATTTTGCTTATCAAGGATATAATTATGATTATCATGTTGTAAAATATCTAAATTTTGGTTAGATATTGCACCCAAATTATTAGATTGAATCACATTGTCGGGTTCTATGAGTCTCTATTTGCAGAGCCTATGGGTTGGAGGCCGCGGCTTGATAATCTTGAGTTTGACAGGTTGAATGTAGAGGAAGCCTCCAGTTTGGAAGAACCTTTTGAGGAAAAGGAGGTATGGGAGGTGATCAAAGGTATGGATAAGGACAAGGCCTCTGGCCCGGATGGGTTTACCTTGGCATTCTTCCAAGATTGTTGGGGTGTGGTCAAGGGGGATTTCATGGCGGTCTTCGCGGAGTTTCAAGCTAGAGGTAAATTTGTGAAAAACATTAACTCTACTTTTATTTCGCTTATTCCGAAGGTTCATGGGGCCAAGGAGATTAAAGACTTTCGCCCAATTAGTCTTGTGGGTGGTATTTACAAGATTATCGCTAAGGTCTTGGCTAATAGACTGAGGAAAGTCATGGATAAAATCATTTCTAAGCCTCAAAATGCGTTTGTTAAAGGGAGACAGATCTTAGACTCGGTCCTTGTTGCGAATGAATGTTTGGATAGTAGGCTTAAGTCTGTAGAACCGGGCGTGTTGTGCAAGTTGGACATGGAAAAGGCATATTACCATGTTGATTGGAACTTTTTTATTTATCTTTTGAGGAGGTGTGGGTTTGGGGAAAGGTGGTGTTTGTGGATCAAGCACTGCATTTCGTCTGTCCGATTTTCAGTTTTGATAAATGGTGTGCCTTTCGGCTTCTTTGGGAGTTCTTGTGAGGTTTGTCAAGGAGATCCTCTCTCTCCTTTTCTCTTTGTCTTGGTGATGGAGGCGTTTGGCAGGATGCTTGGTGCCTTTATCTTGAGGGGGCTGATTTTGGGTTTCACGGTGGGTTCGAGTGAGCTGAATCGGGTTAATGTCTCTCATCTTTTATTTGCGGATGACACTTTGGTGTTTTGTGGGGCTAATGAAAGTCAAATCAGGCATGTAAGGGCTCTTCTTGTTTGCTTTGAAGCGGTCACAGGGCTCAAGGTAAATTTGTCAAAGTCTGCTTTGGTTCTGGCTGGCTCACAGGGTGAGGTGGATCAATTATCCGGTGTGTTGGGATGTGGCATAGGTGATTTGCCGTTGAAGTATTTGAGCCTACCGTTGGGGGCTTCTTTCAAGCTCAAAGCTATGTGGGTGGATTTGGAGGATTTGATGTCGCGGCGGTTGGCTCCTTGGAAATGGTTGTATCTTTCCAAGGGGGCTAGGGTCACCTTGATCAAAAGCACTCTATCAAATTTGCCTACTTATATGTTGTCTTTATTTCCTATCCCGGCACATGTGACTAAGCGTATTTAGAAGATTCAACGAGACTTCCTTTGGGGGGGAATGAATGATGAGGTCAAATTTCACTTGGTTGAGTGGGAAAAAGTGTGCTCTCCCATTGATGAGGGTGGGTTAGGGCTTTGGAACATGAGGAGGTTCAATCAAGCTCTTTTGGGCAAGTGGCTTTGGCGTTTTTCTCATGAGGAGGGGGCGTGGTGGAGGTCGGTTTTGGTAGCCAAGTATGGGTCGGTTTGGGGAGGTTGGCACACCGGAGCTATTTCATGTTCTCATGGAGTGGGTCTCTAAAAATATATTTGTATGGGGTGGTAGACTTTCAAGAGCCACATTAGGTTCGATCCGGGGGAGGGCTCTAGGATTCGTTTTTGGGATAATGTTTGGTATAGGGATAGACCTCCTAAAGTCGCGTTCCCTGGGCTGTTCAACATTACCAGCTTCAAGGAAGCGTCTATTGCAGACAATGTGGAGAGATCTAATGGTGCTATCTAATGGAACATCTAGTTTACGCAGTTGATTCATGACTGGGAGGTGGAGGTGTTGGCTTCGTTTTATCGGTGCTTGTACTCTTGCAAGTTGAGAGAGGATGGGGAAGATAAGTTGTGGTGGGCGCCTTTGCGCCAGGGGGGTTTTGAAGTTAAGTCTTTCTATCGAGCCCTCTCGGTCCACGGGCCCATATCCTTTCCTTGGAAGAGCATTTGGAGATCAAAGGCTCCTCCGATAGTGGCGTTTTTTGCGTGGACGGCCGCTCGTAGTAAGATTCTCACCTTGGATAACCTTAGAAGGAGGGGAATGGTGGTGGTGAATAGATGTTGGCTATGTGAATTAGATGGAGAGTTAGTTGATCATCTCCTTCTTCATTGTGGGGCTGCGAGGGCTTTGTGGGATGCTTTCTTCACTAGGTTTGGTCTTTGCTGGGTTATGCTTAGCACAGTCAAAGATTTATATGCTAGCTGGTGGACGGGTGGCAATTCGAGGAGTGCGGTTGTTTGGAAAATGGTTCTCCTATGCATTATGTGGTGCATCTGGAGGGAGCGTAATGATAGGTGTTTTGAGGACAAATCGAGGTCCCATGAGGAACTTCTCCATTTGTTCTTTTTTACACTTTTCACTTGGATTGCGGGGTGGCTGGCCCCGCGAGTGATTAGTTTTTTTGATTTTCTCTCTTTCTTCTCCCCTTCCCTCTAGTCCCATTTGTATACTCCCAATGCGCTTTTGATATATTCTATTGACTTTTCAAATATATATATATTAGATTGAACTGTCACACGGGTTTAATTGTTGGTTGTCAAGAAGATACTTGGGAAACCATCTCTCATTCTTGACATCATTGTATAGGTTTATACCTAGATGGGAAATTTTCTCAATAAATTTACGGAAGTTATAAACTCAATAATGAAGCACTTAAAAGTGTTTGAATTAAGGTCAATGTGGGTATACTTCTTGTGTACCTAGGGGCGCCTTACGCTTTTATTGACATTTTGATTACTTATAAAAAAAAAGAGGGGCATCAATGTAGTGCACCTTGGATACCAATTAATTTAAGTTTGAAATTTTCAAATGTTAAGTCTTTGACTTTTTGTTTCATAATTTATTTTCTTACAAGTGTCCTCATTTAATTTAGCCAAGTGTCATAACTCAAGAGCTCCTAAGATTGAACATGAGAACAACTCCCAACTTCAGACTGAGGAGCAAACAACTGAACAGATTCTACAGCATGAAAAATCTGCTGCTGGCATTTTATGTCAATTGAAAAAACCACATGGTACTCAGGCTTCCCATCTTCCATTGACCAAGGATGTGCTGGGGATTGTTGCTACACTTGGAAAAGTAGACGATGATAATCTTAGCAGGTTTGTTTGACTTTGCATTTCATTTTATGTGTGTCTTTCTCAGTTTCTGGTATTCTTCATAGTCGTAATCTCATCATTAGCTGCATTTAATCATTTATGGTTATATTTTCATCCAACATAAGTGACAATCGTTTATTAGCTTCATCATTGAAGCTTTGTTGTAGGGATTTTTGTGTGTACTTTTGAATGGGATAGAGTGAATTTAGGTGCTATAAAATATTGCAAGAAATGACTTACTGATTATGAGGTTCAGATGAATGAGGTGGCCAGTTTGCTTACCTGGTCGGGGATGGGGTATCTTAATCGAGGGACACAGTGACAGTTGACTATTAATGGTCCTACACTGTGCTTGACATAATGGTCGTTTTTCTTATTTGGAATGCAGGCTTTTCGCAGAGTACTTAGGAGTGGAGACCATGCTGGCGATTGTCTGTAAGACATACGAAGGTGTTAAAGCTCTAGAAACATATGACAATGAAGGCTGCATAAATAAAAGTTCTGGTCTTCACAGGCTTGGGGCTTCCATTGGGAGGGCTTTGGATGGCCGATTTCTCGTTATTTGTCTTGAAAATCTAATGCAAGAGTCTCATCTACTGTATTTTTTTCTTTTTCCTTTTTTTCTGACAATCTGGACTTGTCGTTTGTGAAACTTCTAATCTTTTTCCCCCTTTTCACAGACCATATGTGGGTGGGTTTGTAGCTGGTGACCCACAAAGAAGACTCGATATTATAAAGCCAAGGTTACCTAATGGGGAGTGTCCACCTGGGTTTCTTGGGTTTGCTGTGAATATGATCAACGTTGACAACACAAACTTATTTTGTCTCACAGCCAGCGGGTACGGTCTCCGGGAGATGCTATTTTATAATCTCTTCTCTCGTCTGCAAGTATATAGAACAAGGGCAGAAATGTTACTTGCTCTTCCTTGTATAAGTGATGGAGCTCTTTCTTTAGATGGAGGGATGATTAGGAGTACGGGTGTTTTTTCCCTGGGAAATCGGTGAGAAACTATGCTATCACAAGTGAAATGCATATTTATTACCATTTATTCCATTTTTTCACTCTCTCTTCAAAATTCAATGTTGTACTTACTCAGATGTTGGCTGTATTTTTGTAATGCAAATGCCTTTATAAATAAGGTTCTTCTCTTTAATCAGGTGGAATTTCAGTGAAATTAGTTAAATTGCCAGGTCAGCTGCTTGACTTTTAGAGTTTCTTTCATTCCTCTGGTGTTCCAAATGTCAAATCATGATTGCTAAAAACATTGTGGTTTTAATGTTATCTTGTTCAGCCAAGTCCTAAAATCTGGATCAATGATGTTATTCGTTTATTAATATGCAAGTATGGTGGCTTTCTAGGATAAAAATTATTAATACTTTCTTAAAAACTCCTCTCCCATATAAGTTGATTTGACACAATTAGGAGAAGAATTCATGTTATACTTTATAATATTAAGGCTTTAGCAATATTTAATGTCTGAACTTCATAGCTTACTAGGGTTTGTGAATTATTATAAATTATGGATAAAATTTTGTAATTTAATTCTTTTTACAGGTAAGTTGTCATAAACGGTTGTAAATTAAAAGATAATGTTTTGAACCTTTTGGATGTGAATGTCACTGGTTGATCAGTTGGGATTTCCTATGCTGCTACATCTTAGTTTTGAATTCTGTCTGATGTTAGGGAAGATGTAGATGTGAAATTCCCCAAGCCCTTGGTGACATCAACTCTATGTGAAAACTACATTGAAGCTGAGAGTCGGGTCAAGGAGATGAAATGGAAAAAAGAAAAGATGCTGGAAGATATGAAGAGAGAAGAAGCATTATTGCACGCTGCAAAGTTTGATTTTGATAAAAAGAAGCAAGAGTTTCTCAAGTTCCTTGCTCAAAGCTCATCATATGCAACTCAGGTAGTTGCCTTGAACTAGTATAAATTAACAATAATTTGAATCTCGCCAATGGAAGTAAGAGCATCTCCAAGAGTATTTAAAAGACCAAAATCCTTAAAATGTAACTAATAAGACTCAAAAACCTCATTCGAGAAGGCTCTCTTCCACCTCTTCATACCAACAAAATGCTACAGTGGTTCTTTTTTAGAAAACAATCAATGTAGCATCTTCATTTATTATTTTAACATTAAACGTTCATCATCTCTCTCTCGTTTATGAAGAACTGCTCTGCTCCGAAGCCTCCACTTTGCAGTTCTTTCTCCCTGACAAAGGAACTCCCTATAATCAAAACGAGCATGCCATCTTCGAGGTGAGTTCATCCGAGTCTCAAGACCCATATCTCTCATTATTTTTGTACCCCTTCTTGGGTTTAACTTTGAATTCGCGGAGTGTTACTCTAGTAAGGAAATCACTAGGCAAAGGGCATTTTTTTCCTCATCTGCATAAATTTTACATATGGGTTTATTTATACATATTTAGTAGGAAGATGTAACATAAATGGATTATAAGGTCTGTTTTGATTGCCTCTTTTCACCATTTTTAGCATACCAAATTAATGTCACCCGTCTCTTACCTATTCATTGCATGGTATAATTAAATTTTTTTTTCAAGTCATTTACTCAAACACCAAGAGGTTTTCACCGTAAGGAGGGAGTAATTTGGGAAAAATTATCGATGCCCTATAATGGTTATTGATGGGTTTTTTGTGTTTGTTTCTCCAAAAATTTCTGTTGATCTGTCCTAGTTTGATGGGTTGGACTGCAAAGGTAAATTTTGCAATGTTTTGGCTTGTTTTGGGAGAAGCAGTGTGTGTGCGTGTGTTTCAGTTAGATGATTGAATTGCAATATATTGGGTTGATGGTTGATAGCATGTGTGTGTGTGTTTTGGTTGATGGTTGAACTGCAATATATTGGTAGTAACGGGTTCAAAAGATTGTTTTATATATTTGAACCCTGACTGGTTGGTCAAGAAGAAAATTTCAGATAGCTTTGTCATTTAACTTGTAATTTTTTGTTTGTTCATTTTTCATGATTGGTACTTTTTAAGATGGAGAAGATTGCGTCTCTTGTTTCTTTTTATTACAGATAATTATCTTTTTTAGCTTTCATCTTTTTCTTTTAGTCGACATTTTTTATTCGTTGTGATTCTTCTTTTTCATAATCACATCCTTTGGGCTCTGTAGAATGTGTCTAGAATCCAAAGGGGGATCTTACAATAGGTGTTGGACCTTTTTCTGTTTCAAAGTTGGGCATGCGGACCTTGTTGCATATAATGCTTTGTGATTCTTGGAATTCAACCTGATATGGTGGGGTGTATTTCTCCTCATAGAAATGATGGATAGATGAATCAAACAATTCTTTGCCGTGTATAATATCATATATCAAATCAAAGATAGGTTGCTCCTACTTACTGATAAAAGGAGAAGATCGCGAGAAATAAATATTCAACTTTTACCTTCTAAAAGCCTCTTTTGTTATTCTTTGATGATGCTAATACCCCACCATATTTAAGCAGCATCACTCTGGTTGTGGAAAAGAATGGGGTGATAATATTAATTTTATCATTTATTGTAAAGGACAATGGATTGCATTACTTGCTTCAATTTGTGCAAGTAATTTAGACCTGTTTATGTTTCTATTCCCGTTGTTTTAGACCTGCAATATTTTGGATTTATGGTATATGATGGATTATGTTTCCATCCATGTAGTTTTAGAATGAAAAATATGATTCTTAATTTATACCTCTTTTCCAAAATGAACTTGTGTTGTAGGCTATTAATGGACTCGCAAATGGAAGGAGACTCATACTTAACCATTTTGCATGAGGGGTCTCAGCTTGATAATGAATTGATGGGATCTTCAAATCTAATGGATCAAATGTCTCCGTCCCAAGTTGAAATAGAATCTAGTGCTAGGAGACGACGGGGTAGTAACTTCACCATAGAAGAAGATAATCTCCTTGTATTGGCGTGGCTAAATACTAATTTGGATTCAATGCAAGGAAATGAGCAAAACCACACTACATATTGGAGGAGAATTTGGGAGTACTTCCACGAGAATAAGACCTTCATTTCTAAACGTACTCAGGTATCTCTATTGAATCGATGGTCACTAATTAATAAGAGCTCAGCGAAGTTTTGTGGATACTTGGCCGAGATTGAAGCAATGCATCAAAGTGGTGTGAATGAGCAAGACAAGGTATAAATTCTATTGAATGTTGTGTCAATGCATCAATGCACCAGTAGTGATAGGGTTCTAATTATTTTCTATTTGTTAATTTTGCAGATTGCCAAGGCGAAACTTATGTTTCACAAATTTCAGAAAACTTCATTTCAATTTCAACATTGTTGGAATGTGTTGAGGTGCCAACCAAAATGGATTAATGACAAGGTAAAATCGAGAAAAAGACTATTTGCAATGACATGTTCTCCTTCTACTCCAGATTCGATAAATATGGGGGAAAATGATATCTTCACCAATGACTTTGTAGATTCAGAGAGACCACTAGGCGGGAAGGTTGAAAATGAACAATTGAATAAACAAAATAGCAAAAATAGTGCGAGTGTGGATGTTGCAGGGATACTAAATGAGATAAATGAAGAGAAGAAAATGGAACTTATTGGGGAAACATTTGTTCAAGAGCAAGAGAGACTTCGTATTCTGCTCGAGCACGAGCAAGAGCGACTTCGATTTAAGCAAGAAAAGCTTCGAGCAGAACAAGTGAGGAAGGATGACAAAATTATGCTGATGGATACAAGTGGCTTGTCTAAAGTTCAAAAAGAATATATTCAACATCGCCAAATGAAAATCGTTGAAAGTCGAAGGAAGAAATAGTGTTTAATTGATCATGTTACTATGAAGATGGTTCATCTTCTTTGTTTAATGTAATTGTTAAATGAAATTATATATCTTACTTTGTTATTGGTGTTGAACAAATTGAAGTGATAGTATGATGTGTAGGGATTAGTTCATCTTTGCAAATTTTATATAATATGTCATGTAGTTGGTGATCAAATAGATAGTCATTGTCTATAATATATGTTGGGTAGATAATTGATTCTCAAAAAAACGCACTAAACAAGGAAATTAAAAGTTAATAACAATAATTTTAGTTTTGACAAATGATAATTTTTTATTTTTTTTTTAATTAACAAATGATATATAATATGTCATGTAGTTGTAAGTTTTATATAACATGACATGTGTTTCGCCAACTTCTACCAATCTGGTAATGCCAATGTTGTTCAGTAACCTTAAGTACTCGTCCAAAAAAATTGAAACCGCCTATTTTAAAAAAAATTCTAGACTCTATTGTGGTGCTTTCTTCAATCTTGACATATTTGTCTACAAAATCGTCAGTCACTACTCTATAAAGTCAGTCGTTACTTAACATTTTGAGTGCGACGGTCCGACGGTCATCTTTTGAAGGGAAGACGAACCGAGCATTTCTGCACAATTTATTTTTTGAACAAATTATCTGTGAACTTCTAATGTATATTGAATAAAAAGAAAAGGAGAATGATTCATCGGAAGCCTTCTTCGAAATAAATTTTGATAATGCTACACCCAATGTCATATTTAAAAAGGCACGATTTGCTACACCCAATGTACTTGCTAATCTTACTCAAAATGCTTTCCAAAGTCGAATCTAAGCCCTGTGAAATATATGAGGCTTGCTCTCACATAAATGAACCCAAAATGCTCAGATATATAAAGAAAACACTCTACTTAAACATTACTGAAACAGCCAGATATCATGCCGGCATAAATAAAGTACAAATAGTTTTACTCTGTCCTTCAGAAAAGAGATAATGCAAGTTCAGACACATCGGCTGCAACTTGCTTATAATCTGCCTTTAGTTTTTCCCCTTCCTCTGGACCTAATTCTCCCTTGGCAGGCTTGGTTAGCACCAAAACACAGCATGTTGGCCTCTTAGTGGCCCCTGCATTTGCAAGGTCCTGCAAAGCATAATATTATATTAACAAGAGAAAATCACTACAGCAAATCATTGTTATCTCATATTGACAGATTGATCAATTCGTATGTGAGCTTGACAAAAAACATTAAAAATGCCAACTAAAAGAAAACTACAAAAAGCAAGTGTAACCAAGGATTATTTGTGCAATTCACCCAGATTTCTCTTCTTTGTCAAACTGCATATATCTCGAAAGGTTAAGACCTTTCAAAAAATCCACTTAATGGCATTCTTCCCAATTCCATTGGAAATCTCTCCACTTCTCAACAATTTTACATATGGCAACATCAAGGGTGGCATTTCTAGAGATATTGGCAATTTAAGTAGCTTGACAATTTTGAACCTAGAGAATAACGTACTGGCTGGACTTATTCCAACTATAGTGGGAAGCTTGCACATGCTCCAAGTTTTGAGCCTTTGGGGTAATAAATTACAAGGTCCCATCCCATCTGATCTTTGTCATTTGAAGGGCTTGTTTGAATTATATTTAGGTGCTAATAAGCTTTTTGGAGACATTCCTACATGCATGAATAAGCTTTCTATGAGATTGAATCACTAACATATATTTTTAAAAAATCACAAGGATCTTATATCATTTCTAGGCCTACTTTATTAGTTAAAATAAAGAAGCCTGTAAGTTTCAACCAAAATAAAAAGCGTCACCACCATAAACAGAAGAGGACCAGCCAGTCACAATGCATTCAGTTAAAGTTTGAATTTTAATGATATAGTTAAAGGAACATATAAATAAAGAAAAATAAATGATAATCCCACTGTAAAACAAAAGAAAACTTCCCCAGAAGCCAAAGGAGAACAAATAAGTAGAACACAGTTATACAGATAAATTTGTCTTCCACTATATAGGATGCAATGCTATGGGAAAAAATATAAAATAGGAGAATCAAGGACAAGTGCAAACTTACTTCTTTTGAGGGAACATATACATAGGGAATCTCAGCTTCTTCACATAGGATTGGAACATGAGTGATTACATCAATAGGAGATATGTTCCCAGCTATAACACATACTCTGCACTCAACAGAGGTGGGGAAGTAATTATTTACAACTTCCCAATCACAAAAATCAATTATTGGCTATACTTTTCAAAATAAAGCTACTTTTCACTAAGAAAATCAAACACTCTATATCTCAGTGTTTGGGCAGGATTTGAATAGTAAAGAACTACTTCCACCCCCCACCCCCACCCCCTGTTCATCCCACCCGCCCCAACACAGAGTCACAACTACCTCTTGTACCCATTTTTATTTAATTTGCCCAATACGTCTTTTTTAAGCACAAATTCCAAAACTAGTGCTCTACTCAAACTGTAATTTTCACCAGTTAGTTTCAGTTTATGTATTCATCTCCGAAAAAACATGAGATCTCATTAAGCTTCCAGTTTCAGTTGTGTTAATAGGGGAATATAAAAAAATAAAATAAAAAAGTAAGTAAAGTTCAGTTTCATGCTATATAAAAGACTCATATGGTTCTCACAAATCCATTGTCAGCATAACCATATAGAAGAACGCTTATCAACAAAATGCACTGCAAATACATCATATGCATGATGCTAAACAATTAGAATAAAGGGAAGATTAAAAAAAAATTAAAAAGGAGAGGTTCCCAACTCTTTTATGACAGCACAAACTGATCATTTTGCCACATCATTTATATAATTCATATCTCCAAAAGAATTCAATGTCTTAGGTAAAAGAACTTCAGCTATGTTTAAGAAAATGAAAAAAAAAAAAAAAATGCAAGCAATTTCTGTACTTTCCACTTTCTGTTTAAGAAAAATTGCAGCCTTCATTCACTCGTATTTGGAAAGCCAACAGAAAGAAGGGGAATATCACAGAAGACTTACCCTTTATGACCACGTCTTATACTTTTAACCACCTCCTTTACTCCTCTCTTCAAGCATTTGTGTTCAGCAGCTGGAATAAAAAATTATAAACATAATTATTTTAAGCAAAATAGTACAGAAAACATTATCAAAGCAAAAGTTGAATTCTTTTTGTTTTTCCATTGGTCTTGAACCTATGCTTCCGTTCTTGTGGAAGGACGCAGTACTATTTAAGCTAAAGTTCATTGGCTTGAATTTCATAATCTGTTTCTCTTTCTTTCTTTTTTTTTGTAATATTCCTAAATTTCATCAAACAAAATTCTACAACATCTATCATATGGCTAGAACACAATATTACATGTTCAAAATAAACCAAAAAAAAAGAGTATTTTCTCTGGAAAACTCTTCAAGTAGCTAGTTCTAGGCCAAACCCAAAGGAACAAGCATAAAACGAAAACAACCAATGTCTTTAGACCGTAAACCAAGTGTAAATAAAACACAAATCACATACCGATACGAATATTTATAGATCAATACTATATATATGAAAAATTACCTCTGCGGACGAGCTTGAGGGTGCGCTTGCAGAGCTTCTTTCCGGCGAGGGGTTTAGCAATGGGGGCAATGGCGAGCAGCTTCTTGATCTCCTTCTCCTTCTGCTGCGCCTTCTCTGCTTCACTATCGCTTCCCATCCCGTTTGCTTTCTTTCTTCTGATGCGGAGGCGACTAGGGTTCTTTTAGCAATGGGGGGAGAAGAAGGTGATATTTGTACCTACAGCGGTAACGGCCGGGTTGTGCTTTAAAATTCAGACCGGGGCGGATCGGATTTTATAAATTGCGGGTTCCGACCCGCCCCGTAAATAAACAAATCATATAAAAAGAAGAAAAAAGCAAAAATATTAGTAAGGATGTGGAGTCATGTCAAAAAAAAAAAAAAGAAAAGAAAAGTAAGGATGTGGAGCTAAACAAATGGACCATTCATTTTTCTACATGAAAATTACATACAATAACTCTTTTTTCAAAATTTAATTTTGGAGCCCCTACTATGCGGTCGGTTTGCAATTCCAACCATTTGCAGCACCCAATGGTTGATTGGCACATCACCTTATTGCACAAATAAACAATATAACTGAAACACCTAATAAGTTCTTCTGTCTCTTTAATAAATCGAAAATACTCTTCCTGTTCTCTTCCTCTTCTCTCAGAAACACCATCTCTTTCATCTAAACGTCTCTCCCTCTCTGGAGTTTTCGTTCGTGAGTTTCGAATTTGCGGCGCACATGAATGGTTTTTGTTGATTTTTCCATGTATAGAATGGGTTGCGGCGCACACGATGGGGTCTCACCAGACCCACGGCACCGTGGGTCTGGCGAACGCCCAGCAGCATTATGGGTTGGCGTTTGGTGTTTGGGATGGCATTCTGGGTGGCAGCAAAAATGTTCTTCATTGATTTTGTTGGGTCTCTCTTGATTTGAAGTTTGGGTTTTGTTTTGGCTGATTGGGGTTGTGTTTTTTCTGGTCTAGCTGAACACCCAGCGGGACTGGTTTTCCATGAAAAAAATAAAACAAAAAAATTGCAACAAACTCACCTTGATGAGCCCTGCTATGCAGCTGCCATGTTGCGGCAGCCTAGCGTAGGCCATGCCCCCTTTTTCTTTTTCTTTTTAACAGATTTGATTTTTTTTATGTTTTTTGCATTCTATATGTTTGATAAAATGTTTTGAATTGTATTTTGAGATATTTGAGTAATATTAGCTAAATTTTCATGAGCTAATATTTGGGTTCTAATGCCTCAAAACTCATTTCTGGATTCAAAACTAAAACCTAAGAATGAAATGTTAACCCTTTAAAAATTGTATAACCCTAAAGGGATTCGGTCATCTGAAATTTGGTGCTAATGCCTCAAAACTCATTTATGGATTTAAAACTACAACTTAAGGGTGAAAAGTGAACCCTTTAGGGATGGTATGACCTTAAAGGGATTTGATGATCATAAATTTAGTGCTAATACCTCAAAAAGCTATTTCAGTTTTATATAATTTTGCTGATACTAATTTTTGATCAGTGATGCATGAAGGCCAATGAATTTGATATATAATTTAATCAATTTCTGATAAATGATTATCAATTTTAAATTTGACAGGCACTTTCCCTTTAACCTCTTTCCTATTCAATTAAAAAGAAAAAAAACATGGCAGACGCTAGAGGCAGCCAAAAAGCACTACTCCACCTTGATGGAAGGAACAAACCAACAAAAAAATCTGTCGGGATACGATTGAACGTTGGGCAAGGGCGGCAGCGATTGGACAAGGCTTTTAGCAGGGGCGGCAGCGATTGAGCGAGACATTGAGCAGGGGCAGGAGCAATTGGGCGAGAGGCTTGGGCAGGGGCGTGTCTTCAGGTAGTGTTAGGGATGAATAAGATTAAAAAAAATGGGTATATTAAATGTTTGTATTCCAGTGTTGTTGTTACTATTCTATTAATTGTAGCTTAGGTGTAACTCTTATATTGGTTGCTGAAAAACTTAGCTTTTGCAGATAGACCGCATAGCAGGTTTTCCCATTTAATTTATATATATATTAGGTGATACTGTTAAATTAACATTAAAAAATGTAATATTTATTACAAAAAGAAATCAATATTCTTATACAAAAGGACAATGCTATATATTCTGCACCTTATTCATCGTCACCGATTGATCGGTCCAAGACAATGATCGATCAGTGTCAAACTTGCATGCGAAAGTAATTTGAAAATTTACAATTTCTTTAAAATTCTAAGAAATCCTCGTTCCATCGATCGTTCCATATCCCATGTTCGGCCCAAATGGGCCAAGGCCCATGTTATCGGGCTAACTTAGCCTTGTGTAGGGCCTTGGTCTGGTTTACATTGTTCAGCAGGCTGCCTTTCTAAATTCTAGGCCTGCTGTTGGTGGAAGGCTTTGACTGCTTTACGACATCTCGCACCCAACAGAACGACAAAGAAAGATACGCTTAATTATGAAGCTGTACTATCTACTTCAGTCAAAAAAGCCAAAAAAAGAAAAACATGTGCCATAGGCTATAGCTCTTGATCAACCCCACCACATTTCTCCACATACCCGGGCCAAAACTCTATGGAAATTTATTCTAATTCACCCATCCATGTGTATACTTGATAATACAAAAGTCTACAATCAAATTAATAATATTGATCGGACACCTTCAAGGCTTCAACTAAGAACTAACATTTAGATTAATCTTTGTTAACAAATAAAATTTAATTAATACTGCCACTTTAGGGTTATGAGATTAGTTTTTTTTACTTGAAAGGAGATTGCTAGATAGATAGTGCTTTATTAGACAAATTATATTATGTTTGACACGTGACACCTAATCCAAAGAATTACATAAATGGTCATGTGAACCACCGTTAAAGGGCAAAAATAGCCTCCCCAACAACCCACAAGGCCTATATTGGTAAAATTGTCAATTAATTAAACTAATTTTAGCGGTAAAAGACAAAGAACAAAACGGTGAGGATTTGTGCTTTTTCTACGCCTAGTCTCCGACAGCGAGTCACGCTGTTTCCGTGTTCCGACAAAAACCTCTTTAATCCGGTCCAGCACACACACGCTTAAACACTTAACAGCACTAGAAGCCTAGAACGGCATCGTTTTGTTCTTCGCTTTTATATAAGGCAACTCTTAGTCTCTTAGTCAGAGAGAGAGAGAGAGAGAGGGAGGGAGTGAAAATGGCGTCTCTGAGTCTGAGTCTCAGAGCAATGGCTACGGTGATCTTGATCTTGATCTCGATCGCCATGAACGGAGAATCGGAGTCCCACGAACTCCGGCCGTCGGATCACGGACTGTGGTACCAGAATTCCTCGCCGGCGGGAGAGAAGTCGTCGTCGTCGTCGCCGCCGGAGATGAAGTCGTTTTTCGGGGGATCGTCGTCGCCCACGTCGACCTCTTCCAACGTGGCAATGCCTAAGGCCATGGATTCCAACTCCACCGACGACCCAGACGACACGTCGTGGTGGTCCACCGTCGGCCGGCATGACAACGGGCACAAAGATCGCGTGCGGGACGTGCTGCTGGTGGCCAGCGTGGCGTGTGGCGTCACAGGTGTCGCTCTGTTAGTGGCCTCCGCTTTGCTCTACATCTTCAAGTTCCGAAGACAAAGATCACCCACCACCACCACCAGGTCCACCACCACCACCACCCCACTAGCACTGCCGCCGCCTCCGCCCCCACCACACCATGAAAACGACAACAAGTTGCAGATAGTGGTTCGTGAATAATTCTTGCTTTTTTCTTCTTACGTTTTTTATACGTCTTTCTTCCACTTTATGTAAAGTGAAAGACGTATAACGCAGAAAAAAAACTTGCCCATCTTTCCATAATTTCTCTTATTTATATATATATTTTATATATTTATAAGATCAGTGGTCTTTTTTTTATTTATTAATTAAGGTTAATAATTTGGTGGATTAGTGGAGAGAGAGAGAGAGAGAGAGATTTAATAGTTCCATGCAAGATCGACAAAAGGTTAATGGAGGTCTCCATTGATGTAAACTTGAGCTTAATTCTGTTTGTCTCGTGTACTTCTTCTTGCTATTTCTTATAATTACCAATCATTTCTTCATATGGAAGAATATTATATATCATTTTCTAATGTAGAAAATACTGTTAAAATAGTAAAATTAATTTATTTTTTTTTATTAATTTAAACTTTTAAAATAAGCAAATGTCTTGAATTTGGAAGCAGACGGGAAAGAAGCCTGTCCTTGTTATTATAAGGATAAAAATGTACTATTACCCTTATAATTTCAAGTATAGGCTTTTCTTCCGTCCATTTTAAATCAGTTGATATACGTCAATCTTTTGTTCAGATAGGTTATTCAAATCTTGTACGGAGATAGACAAAAGATAAGAATGAAACAATATTTGTCGATATTTGATGTATTGGGCTTTACTTATGGGAGAAGAATTGTGGTGAGATGTTAATGAAATTTAATATAATATATGAGTGGTCAATACTTAGGGTTAAAAGTAGTATATTATTGTATGATTGGGAAAGAAAGAATATAATCTTAGGGGGACACGAGGAGTTTGAAAATGGTGGTTATAGGTAAAATAGGAGGGGTTGAGAATCTTTTGGTGGCAAAATAGTGAAAAAGTAAAAAGTAAAAAAAAAAAAAATAATAATAATAATAATAATAAGATGCTTTTTATAAATCAATAAGCGGAGAGGAGATGATGGCCGGCCTTGACTTTTCATGAGTTTGGTTAGAGTCTGAGACCCTTAACCACCGCCTACAACAGTAGACATTAATTGTCGGTTGCTATGGTTTGGTCCAGCTCAACCGCTTCATTTGGATAATGCCTTTCACATCAACTTCGACATTTGTTCCAATAATTGGTAGTAAACCCTAGTAGTTGTTTCTTTTTTTTTTCTTTTTTCTTTTTTTTTTCTTCTTTTTTCTTTTAAAAAAACAAATATATATATGAAA
This sequence comes from Carpinus fangiana, assembly GCA_006937295.1. NCBI lineage: Eukaryota > Viridiplantae > Streptophyta > Magnoliopsida > Fagales > Betulaceae > Carpinus > Carpinus fangiana. Next base: position 8,432,405 of record CM017321.1, read on the forward strand.
ATATTATGTATTTTTCTAATGTTCTCCAGGTATTCTTCCAACTGTAATGTGATTTTTAAAATTATCATTGAATTTAAGATTATTATTGACTTTTAATTTATTAGTGATTTTAAAAGCCACATCACAGTTAGAACACACTACAAAAATATATAGCATTTTCCATATATATATATATATATATATGATTTAAGTTTTGTACAAAGTTGGATAGATAAGTATGAGAAATTGGGTTTGCAACAAAGCAAATAGACTGACAGACAAGTTTGGACTACTAAAGGCGAAAGTTTGCATTGTCTTTATCATCCTCAATGGAGTTTTTGAATCAAACGAGTGCATTGTTGGGGGTTGTAGGTAGGGTGTCAATTCCTATTTGCGTGTGCCGAATTCGAGTCGTATTGAAATGACTATATAAGACAATCATAACTTAACTCATTTAATTAAACATAATCCACTAATTTCATGTTGTTTTTGTATTAGGTTAGCAGGTTGTGTCAAAAATTGCCATCCTTTATGTCACTTGTTTGGTTCGTTTAATTGAACTATATAGGTCAACCCCAGCTTGACCAATTTAACTAAAGTTTTTTTTTTACCATTATTTAATTAAGGGTTAAATATTTTATTAGTATCCGGGTTTGCACATTTTTATTTTTTTCCACCTGAAGTTTAAATCCTATTATAAATGATACTTGACTTATGAAAAAAGACCAACTTAGTACATCTGTTAGGTTCCATCACACATGTCATTACATAGAAATGCCACATGTCATAAAAAATTAAAATAACAATAATTAATTAAAAAAACTAAAACATTAATTTTTTTAAAAAAAAAAAAATAAATTATGGGATGGCCCGGCTACCCCATTTTGGCCATGGGGGTGGGTTCGGTCACCTTCTGCGGCCAACCCATAAATTTTTATTTTATTTTTTTGGTTTTAGTTTTTTAATTAATTTTTCTAAGTATATATATATATTAGGACACGTGGCATTTCTATGTGAAGACATGTGGCATTCCATTAGTTTGGGCGAACAGAACTTAACAGATGTATTAAGTTGGTCTTTTCTTGTAAATCAGGTACTATTTATGATAGGATTTGAACCACAAGCAGAAAAAAATAAAAATGTACAAACCCAAGTACTAATAAAGTATTTAACCCTTTAATTAACCTGATCACACCTTTCAACCCTAACTCGCTAATTTCACGTCAAATTAACACCAGGTTTGCAAGGCCAACCACATTGTATGTCACATAAATGCTAATGGCATTCAATTTTTGTACCTGTATTTCACTATGCAAATCTGAGTTCCCCCAACTGCTCTTTTGTCGATATCCTTTGAAGAACTAAATACTCATCTTTGGCTTTAGTACGTATCCAAAAATGTTGTGTCACATCTGATTACACCACAAGTTATGGTATATTTGTATTCACTCGAAGGTCATTTTCACAATCCAGAAAGCAAATCGTAGGAGCCAAAGCTCTCAAACAGCTGGCAACCATGCATGCTGGAGCATTTATAGCATAAACTGAAAACACATGGTTTATGGATAATGGATGCATCTGTACCTATCATTAAGATGTTATTGTCATTTTAGATAATGCTATAATGAGGTTATACAACCGATCAATCAATTCAAACAACTAAGTACACAGATACACTGCTTCATTTTAGGACAGATAAATAATATTTAGTAGATTGATATACAACTGTGATAACATGACAATAAAAAGATTCTCAATTATATAACAGTCTAATAAATAACATTATTCATTTTGTTCCTTTTGTTGAATGAACATTAAATTAAGTTCAAAAAGCGGTTGATATATTCATGATGTTTTTGTGTCACCAGTCACCACCACACCAGATAAATGCTATTTAGGAGACTGTCACGTCATCCCAGTCGTATGGCAGTTGTATTGCATTTTACTGGACAACATTACTCTTTTTGTTGAATGAAAATTAAGTTCAAAAAGCGGTTGATATATTCACAATTTTTTTTGTGTCACCACCACACCAGAGCGTTACAAGGATAAACCAATATACAAAGTTGCATGTATTGATCTTTGTCACTCCCACTAAATTTTGATAGTGACAGGCCAAAAAGAATTAAATTCAAATAAACAAATAGAAGTGAAAGAAGACAAGTGCACTGAATCATTACATATGAGTAACTCAATCAATACTACAGCATTTTTATTAGAAGCCAAGGCAAGAAGAAAAAAAAATTATATATGTACCTATTGGTCAAGAGGCATCCACTCTAGTTCTAGATATAGTTCCCCAGATTCCACATTCTGGAGCTTGAGGGCCACCTCCTGTTTCACCTTGCCATCAACAATGTTAACAGTGCTGTCATCTATCAGGGCATTATCATGCGATTTCAGCCATTTTCCAATCTGCATGTCCCCAAACATCCCTGCATCTCCAAATGCCATTGCTGATGTTATTAAGGGCTGGAGATCGACCTCTGCTTCTCCCATAATATCGTCGGATGAAAACGTGTCGTGATCAAACACGCGCTGCAACATGCCAAAATATGTGAAGTCAGATATGTTCCCATTATTCAATTATTTGCTTATACAAAAAGTAGCCCCTCAACAAGGTGGCTTTTTGTTTCTAACCTTGATTTATAAATAAGATGGGCAGGATATACTTGAATCCTTAAGGAAGAAAAGAGGGGAGAAAAATAGAGAGAAAAAAGAGCACCTAATTTAGAAGTTGTAGAGGGATCAATGACTTAATTTTCAAGCTGTGTTGTAATTTGGTTCGACAAACTAAAAGATTACTCTTTTTATAGTTTAACACGAAGAACAGAAGTTATTGCAATAGGAAATTAATAAGCCAAACTTACTATAGTTTCAAATACCCCAAACTTGAATAACAATTATGTGATGCACCATGAATAGTCCATTGCCTGAATTCTTTCCCTTCTTAGCCTATTATAAACTGGACAAAATTATGTTCAAACCCAATTTGTGACAGTAACAATGTCATATGAGTGAGACAAATGGTCCCCTGGGCCTAGCTCAGATAGTAAAGGGATGGGTGGGGTTCTGATAGATTGCAGAATCTAAGAAGGGAAGAAGGCAGGCCATGGAGAATTTGCAGAGTGAATGGGCTCACTTGGGGCTGGAAACCCACTGCAAGCAGTGGTACTACAATAACAGGTTCCACGACTGGCTCATCAACTGTCCAGGTGAAACTAAAAGAGCAATACTGGCAACTGCTCCATATATATGTACACTTGGTGATATAGAACAATTACAGTTATACAAGTACAAAAAAGGCAGCATCCAGCATGCCAATTGCAATCATCAGTTAAAGTATGGCAAGAGCTCATTTATTGTGAAAACTATATCTGCAAGAGAATATTAAGAAAAGTTACTAGAAATCGCCAAGAAGAAAGAACAATAAGCAGCTTACCAACTTCAAGGGTCCAAAACGCTGAGGCACAGACAGCATGAGTTCCTGATTCCAGACCGGGTTCAAGTTGCTCCTTACAACAGTCGTCTGAACAGTCTAATAGCATCAAGACCAATCGTTATCATCAGAAAAGAATACGATCCTATGAACTACATAAAATCTCCTTAAGTTATTTAATGATAATGGGTACATCAAAATGAAGATATGTGTTTGGCTATTCTAGCAGGAATCTGACCTGCCATCCACCCAATTGAATGACTTTTAATATTAGAAAAATAATTCACAATGACAACAAACGCATATGTGCAGACACACACAAGCACAGACACAACTTAACTCAACTCAACTCAACTCAGTTAAGCATTAATCCCAACCAAATGGAATCGACAACATGTATCCATTTATGCCTCGCCCCCAGTTACCTCTCTAGCAATCATGAACATATACATATACACATAGATACATACATATGTATATATTTTTACACACGCACACATATATAGTATATGTGCTCAAAAACTAAAAGTAAAACCAGAGTAGAATATACAGTATCCCCAAAGATAAAAGTGAAAAAGAAACAGCGACTAACCTGCTGCCCAAGAGTTAAGATAACATAAGGATCACTTGACATCATATCTCTGATGGCTAAATTTGTGCCTTTTATCACTTTGACCTTCAATAATCCAATAAATTCTACCATGCCTTCCTGTCATAACTTTTAGCATCAGATAAATTGCAGTTACCTGGTAACATAATGTAAAATTTTTATCACATCAAATATATGCCCGGAAGAAATTTTTTATCTGTGATAAACAACAATGTATCTATCAAAGAAGTCTAATCTATTTACCAAGTGTGCATGGTATTATGCTCACTGAAAAAGTTTATCTGATTATGTCCCTCTCACTCCAATGCTATGAACTATTACTTTTATCATTGAAGCAAAGAATCTGCACGAAGGAGAAAAGGTAAACAAAATTTACCGAATTTTGAGAAGAATTTGATCGAAAACCACCCAGAATCTTTCTGGAAGCAGTTGACTGGAGAGAACTTTTTCCTGTAGGAAGTGACACAATCCGCAGGCTGGGCTTCAAAAATTCTTGAAGCTCATACTTAGCCCTACAAGAAAGGGTAGCAAGTAAGTAACACCCTAAGAGCCTGAGATATACCCAACAATTGAATCTACCCTTAGTACCACTCTCCAGCCTGCCATGGTGGTCAGTCAAGTGTCAAATTAGCATAGGAGTCTGACAGTAAAAGAGCATAAGTACAAATAGGACAAAGTAGTTCAATGGTAGGTTGGACAGCAAGTAGGATGCTTATAGTAGTTGGAGCACTTTCATATCAAAATCAATTACGTGGTTCACCCAGCAAGTACATAGTCTGAATCAAGTACAGGGTGACCAAACATATAGAGATGTCAGAAAAGAGACACAGATGAATGGATTAAAGAATTATAAGTTATGTCTAACCGAATAAATTTCGAACGCTGCTCATGAGTTGCATCTGGTCCAGGCTTTGCATATCCTTCTGGGACGAAAGCCTCATAAATTGAATTAGCAGAAGTATTTCCTCCAACTTCAACCATTGCATCAATTTCATCATCAGACCACTCATCCAACGTCACAGACAAAACCTAAAAAAACTAGATTAATATTGTTCAGCGAAATAGCTTGTGAATGTGTATGTGTTAGGAGAGAATATGAAAAAGCTCAAGCACCCAAGTAAATCATGACATTTATCGTTGAACAAAAGACTAAACTTGGCAATAAGAATTGACAAGGTGCATAGATATAGGATCAAATGAAGATTAAGCAATTAGAAGCAAGCAGATTCCACCATGTAGGAGGCATTTCCTAAAAAAATTCAGGGAGTAAACCTGGGCTGGAAAGAGGACAGGTAGACAGCCCAAGCAGTCCAAATGCCCAGTACAGTCCAGTTTTAAACTTGTAAGAAATGCAAGCAAACACAGACTAAAAGCTACTCTGGGCAACTCAATGATCTTTTAGGCTTCAGCAAAGAAGGTGAGTTTGTTTATTCAATAAGCTATATTTTCCATTTTCACAAATGGAACAAATTCAGCATGTCAATCAGAAAGTAGTCAAATCAACTCAAGCCTTATTATAGATATGGTACATTATCTAAATTGACAACAGAAAGATTTAGAAAATCTATCTACATATGCATTGTGGTGGTTTATAATAATAAGGGTTGTGATTTAAGGGTTTTTTATGGCGAGATAAAGGCTTGAGAGTTTCTAGAATATGTGTTTAGAAATATAGGAAATAAAGGTAAGAGGGAATTGTTTCTTAAAAGAAATAGGTTGCAGGAAAATTTAAAGCAGTTGCGTTTGAGACTTTAAGGCTGGTTTGATATGCAATATGGTGGCTAAAGACTTTGGAGGGTGTTCAGAGCTGAATAAATAGCAGGGGCGGAACCAGGATTTTGAGTGTGGGGGGACAAATTTTTTTTTTTCCTAATTAAAAGGGTAGGCCAAGGAGATCAATTGTAGCTATCTTACCTAAGTGTGACCATAATAGCACATACTGAACTTATATAAATGCATAGATACATATGGTGAGATACAATTTCATAGTAAATCACAAGTCATTTTTGTTAGAATTTTATTATAATTCTTATTACTACTAATAAGTGAAAGAATGCCAAATAAATTAATGAATTCAAACACATCAAATATTTAAGTTAATTAACAACAATGAAAGCTAAAAACAAAACTTATATAATTTTTTTACATTAAATACTTATTCAAAATCTCTAATCTTATGGTGACAATTTGCTGAAGAATTTTTTGGTGAGAGAGAGAGTGTGACCAGTGGCGGAGCCAGAATTTTGGTTTAGAGGGATTAGAATTCTATGAATGAAAAAAAAAAAATACAAATATTAAAAAATATATAACTAATGAAATAAATAAATAATTTAACAAAAATAAATTATTGTTATAAATGTAACATACAATTTATTTTGTGATGGTCTTCACATTTGATCTCTAAAATTATGAAAGTAACTAAAGTTTTCTTTTTTTTCTTTCTTAAGCAAGGTTTTATTAAAAAATTTGTTAAATCTACCTCGATACGAGCTCATTTAGAATTGAGTAACGTAGCCTTTCTTGAATACTCCCAAATATAATGTGGTTTTTAAAATCACTATTAAATTTGAGATGATCATTATTGAATTTTAATCTATTGATAATTTTATAAGCTAAATCAATATTAAAGTTTGAGTACACACCTGAAAATTTTTAAGAAAAGGAAATTGTCAAAAAGAGCAATTGATCTGAATTGTTGAAGGCTAAAAAAAAAAAAAATTAAAAAATTTGACAAATTGAAACAAATTTTTGGTTTGGACTGACGCATTGATGCCATTGACCCAGTTTCTTTCTGTAAATATATAGGCTTTTGTTCACTTCAAAAGGAAAAAAAAAAATTACAAAGGCTTTTGTTTTGTAAGTTGGTCCACTAACATGATTTATTTTCTAAGCCTACTGACGCGTTTTACTGTCTTGATTGTGAGGTCCACAAACAGTCAAATGAACCACAGTTATTTAAATGGTGAGTTTAATAAAAGTGTCATCTTTATCATCATCTTTTTCCCCCTTTTCATGTAACCAAAACCTAAATGCCTGAAACCTTCTAACAATGGCGGAAAAAATTCCAGATGTCCTTGGATAAAAGGAAGAAAAAAAAAATTTGAGGGGACAACTTTCATTAATTTGGGGGGACAAATTAAGGATAGATATATAAAATATACATAAAATATACCTATTGTAGCAAAAGTTTTGAACGTAGGTCCGCCCTTGATAAATAGTAACATGAACCAAAAGACTCAAATTAAGGCAAGCATGGATTTTAATAAACCAAAGTCTCCTTATTAAATCTGAAATTGTCTCAGTACAATGGTAAACATATATATAGACTCTTGACTCTTGACTCTTGACTCTTGACATTTCTTAGTAGGGCTAGGACTGAAAAACCAACTTGTAATTTTACTAGCAAAATAATCCAAGGGAAACACCAAAAAATAAAAAAAGACCCACAGTCCGCGCCACAGCCCATGTCTAACAATAACAGAAATTACTAAAATACCGTTGACTCACAAACTTAAATAAAAGCTGAATTTCGACAATTACAATACTAACTCCTAACAATCTACCACGAAAATGTCTTTTCAAACCAAAAAGCCTTCTTAGATGTCATGAAACCTAAAGCTTCTCTGTATCCAGGAAATGGCTGCGACATCATAAATTCTTTAGGCTCCAATTAGTTCATATTGTCTTAATGCAATAAAAACAAGTACATTGACTAGAAAAAATACCTACTAAATAAAGCGAGAAATCAATTTTCGTCCTTGTCCAATGCACAACGAATTCATATGTCCAGAATATATCATTGCGCATGTGGCCATCAACAGCTAGTTGCCATTTACGTTTTATAATTTTTGTACAACAATATAAGTAAAAGGTAATCTGGGAGCGGTTACCTTAGATATATGGGTACCGAGGCTCCTATGTACACCACAACATTTCAAGCATATAAAAACTCCTATATTTGCAGACCTGAAATGCATTTATTGACAAAAATTAGTACTTATCAACAAATTCCTCGACATCTTAAAGGAAAAAGGTGATGCAAATAACATGATTTTAATTTGTTCTCTGACCATGAAGCCATTTCCCCAACTCCATCCACAGGATGTCAATTAACAACTCGCACAGAAATTCTTCACCTTCTGATTCTAATTCTCCAAATATCAATTGTCACAATACACACACACTCAACGTCACAACACACACGCACACTCAGCATAACATAATTAACAAACTAAAGGTGGTGAAACTTACGCCCATTTAGGATCTGGGGCACCACAATCAGCACAAACGCGATTGTCACTTTGAAGCAATAGATCTTTTAGTCTTCTTTTACCTGTACAAAAAGTGCACATCATTCAATAACAAGGTTAACAAAAAGATATCATTTCCACATCATACCAAAAATATAAAAAGGAGGCACAGTCTTGTACAAAGCCTTGAAAGAACAAATTGCAAAATATCTGTTATCAAACCAGTTGTAACTGTCAATATCTAAGCTTCACGAGCAACAAAATGGAGCATCTAGCCTTTATACTTACTCCACACAGTTAATTAGCTACAATTAAACACAAGAATAGACCAATAAAAACAAATCTTACAATTTTTCAGAGTTTTAAGTTTCAACATAAGAACAGGAGGATCAACTAAAAGTTGCTTTGTAACAAATCAGAATTTCCACCAAAACAGTGGATTAGAGGTGGAGAAAAGGACAAAACTGAAAATACCACTCACTCCTTCCTCCACAAGACTACAAAACACACATTTCTCCTTTCACCTTCACACCAGATGCTACAACACTAAGCATAATTCAACAGCATGCAAGAATTCTCAACTACACTCATAAAAATCCACCCTATGCATACAATAGGTCTCTAATCGGCTAAGGATGAAGAGGCGCTGTACTCTAAACTCTTTCTCAGGTACTCCTCACTCTTGCACCTTTTTTTCTTTTCTTTTCTTGTTATGGGTTGGTAACTAAAACTTGGTTCCTCAGGAGCTTCTTCAATTCATATCAGACTGCAATTGTGTGAGCTTCCACTCTGTAATTATATGACGGACACAAATATACAGAAGAAAAAATGCAATTTACACATCCCAACACCATAGTAAGGGAATATGAAAGTGCCCCTGCTCCAGCATATCTAAATTCAACAAGTCAGAATAAATAATAATTTAAACTCCATTGAGTGGCACAAAGAAAAAGAAAACTGACATGCACTCAATTACAAAATAGATGTTATGTTTGTGGATGCACTCGATTACGAAATAGATGTTATAAGAATATCCAATTACTTAGAGCCCACTGATCATAATAATAACACACTTGAAAGAATTACAAGAATACCTGAAGCAGCCCCCCCAAGTTCCAGCGGATGGTTACTCATTGCTGTGCTTGTAACCCACAATGAACCAACAAAACCTAGCTCTTCCAAATTGTCTAGACAAAATGACCTGAAAAAGGAGAAGAGAAAAAAAGAAAAAGAAAAAGAAAATCCATATCAGTAAACGTTATGCTTAAAGCCAACAGCTCACACCCCCGGATAAATTCTCAAAATTAAAACTTTTTCGACATTCAACCAATAAACTACTCTAGACAAAACAGGGATTACCAGGTTAGGATTACCAAACTTTTTTTTTTTTTGATAAATAGGATTACCAAACTAACAAATAAACTTACTTTCTAGATCATAGATATGGAATTGAAACATGAGAACAAAAATTCAGAACTTGGTCACAAAAGTAGCAAAAAATGGGACCCAAACTAAGCACTTTTATAAAGAGTGATAATCTCAAAAACTAAAAAGTAGCAGGGTATTTCAGATCATTTGTAGGCATTTCAACCAATTATTGAAACGTGCACATATTCATCTTACTGAAACAATCATTCAATAAATTATTTATATGCTTCTTTTTTCTCGCTGCTGAGAAAACAAACCAAACAAAAAAAACTGGGTCAAAGACTTAAGGTCTCAAATGATGGGAAATCTAGAAAGACTCGAAATTCAAATATAATTCCCAATCCTACATTTTCTCAGCAACAAAAGGCAACAAAAAGAACAAATCATATTAAATACATTAACAACAGATTAAACCCAAATCAATATTGGAAAAATATCATACAATGATCAATGATGGTGGGTTCATTCATTAACGGTCAAAAAGTTGGAAATTTTGGATTTTGATTGTGACCGTTTGGATAGCGTTATAAAAATGAAAAAGCATTCACATCAGAGGTTTCAAAACCGTCAAATGGTTGTAACCATTAACAACACCCAAAAAAATGAGGAAAAAAACCAGAAACAAAAAAATGTCAGAGATGATGAGATTCATTGCAGCCAAAATGAAAGATCTAAAGAGAGAAAAAGATAAAGATTCACCAGCAAATTTCAGATAACAAAATGCCCAACTCCAAACCCAAAGAGCTCCTTCGAGAGACACGGAGAGAGAGAGATGCTGAGGCGCTATCCTTGGTATTGTGTTTTGTTTCACACGAATCACACCCTTTCGATTTGGGTGATGAAAACTTTGTGTTTTTATTGTTTTATAATCATTTTATTTATTTATTTATTTATTTNTGAAAAAGCATTCACATCAGAGGTTTCAAAACCGTCAAATGGTTGTAACCATTAACAACACCCAAAAAAATGAGGAAAAAAACCAGAAACAAAAAAATGTCAGAGATGATGAGATTCATTGCAGCCAAAATGAAAGATCTAAAGAGAGAAAAAGATAAAGATTCACCAGCAAATTTCAGATAACAAAATGCCCAACTCCAAACCCAAAGAGCTCCTTCGAGAGACACGGAGAGAGAGAGATGCTGAGGCGCTATTCTTGGTATTGTGTTTTGTTTCACACGAATCACACCCTTTCGATTTGGGTGATGAAAACTTTGTGTTTTTATTGTTTTATAATCATTTTATTTATTTATTTATTTTTATTGCTTTCAAACGGGTCAGACCAGAAATGGGAATAACTTTGCTGACATTAAATTAAATGTCACTCGACTTTTTGATTTAAAAGTCAAATAGTTGATGAGAGTTTGAAAGTCATCCAACGCGGTGATCTTTCTTCGCTCGCATGGCCTTGTAAAGAGATAACAACAACCTTAAAATGCACGTTTACGTACTTTCCTATTCGAGCCAGCTTTGGTCGCCTAGGTTGCCGTTGTTCTGTATCCTCCTACCTATTATTATATCTGTTTTTTTTTTTTTTAATCTTCTAAAAAAAATTGAAAAATGGGTCTTTTTATATTTTTTGGTTGTGTGAATAAAGTGTGTGTTAATTACTAATTATTTTAAAATTTTAAGTTCATAAAAAATAAAGAATTTAAGGGCGGAATTAAATATCTGACTATAGATCATTCATCTCAAATCCTAAAAGAATGGAAAAATAAACAAGGGGTAAGCTTAAAGGCTTAGCAAGTAATATTTCCGACTGACCTTAAGTCGGTTCATTTGAAAAAAAAAACGTTTAACAAAATGAACAAAGATCAACTGGGGTAATATTCATTAAGGTAAACTTTTTTATTAACTTATTAGAAAGGAAAATATTAAGTGTTATTCTAATGTTTTTTGGGTGTTCTCCCAATGTAATGTGGCTTTTAAAATCACCCGTAAATTAAAAGTTAATAATAAAAATCTCAAATTCAACGATAATTTTATGTAACATGGCACTTAGTGATGGTCATACTTTTATGTAACTGTAACTTCAATATAGTATACTCCATCTTAGCACTTAGTGATTATTACGCTTTCATATAAACATAACTTCAGTGTAGCGTACTGCATCCTAACCTTAGTATCGTGCTACTACCTTTTCTTTTCGTATCTTTCTTTTAAAGATAAAACATATAAATCTCAGTCAAGCCATTTTTCTCTAAGGAAAATCAAATAGTCAATTCTCTAATGTTAATTCTTTACGAGTCAAGTTATTTTTAAGATGATTATTATTAAATTTTTATTTATTAATAATTTTAAAACTTACGTCACATTTAAAATTAAATTAAATTAAAAACGCTAATTAGCAATACTTGCTGAATTCCAATTTCATCAACCAATGGAAGGGCGGTTGTGGCGGTTTAACAAAAGGCGCCACTTTCAATATTCTTTTCCTCTTTGGTGAGAGTTGGTAGTTGAAAAAGCATGAACTACTTTCGTTCAAATTGACTCTTCCCCCCGTAAAAATGTCACGGTATGACCCATTTTTATTATTATATTAGATTTTTGACACTTGCAAATAAAAAATATATTTCTTCAGGTAAAAGTCTTCTCTTTTGTGTTTTTTTCTTTTTCTTTTTTATTTAATTTACTTTCTTGTTGATAATTTAAGGCATCAATATTCAATATTAAGTAGGAATTCAATATTCAATACGTTGGGTACCACATGCGTTTTTTTAAGTTTGACTTAATCATAATCTGATTCAGCCTCATCAAAGCGTCAACGAGAACCAATGTGACTAATACTAATTAAGTATATGTGGGAATTCTCTATTATAGAGATTCGAATGTACTAGGATATGAATTCAAATATCCGTAATGGAAAATCTCCGCATATGCATAATTAGTATTAGTCATCATGATTCTCATTGATGTCCAGGTAGGTCTAAGTCAGACTATGACTCAGTCGAACTTGAGGGAGTGTTTGCGATTCCTACGGTCTAGGTTTTTCCTATGCAGCTCCCAGCAAGTAAGTGTTATTAATTATTATGGTCATGTCCAGATAAGATAGCCACAATTAATCTCGACAGCCTACCCGTTTACTTAAAAAAAGAAAAAAGATGAGGGAATTAACTTCATGATATGATAGCACATATATTATATGATGTGATAGTACATATATGCATGCATGATACAACCCAATCCTCATCCCACTAGGGAATGTTTGTGTGCCAATCTTTATCAAGCACTAGTCTCTGTCCAATTAATTAATAGTTCGTCACATTTTGGGATTGAAATTTTAATAAGTACGATTTTAAAAATTACGTTTTTAAAATTATTATTTTTTAAAATCGTAAAGACGTTTAGTAAAATATGTTAAAATTTTCTTTTTTATCAAATATTTATTATTGAAATCATGATTTTAGTTTAAATTCGTACTTTTTCAAATAAGCATTTCCCAACCTGTTTTTAGAAATCATTATTATTTTACATTAAATGTGTGTTTGGTATTGCAGTTTCACAATAATGTTTTTAAAAGATATCGCAAAATTAAGTATTTTTAAAATTGTAATGCCAAACGCTTTACGTTTCACGATATCTTTTAAAAACGTAAATTATTCCACTATAATTAATTAATTAATAACGGGCACATAAAGTTTACACGTGACATTAATTGATTGGACTAGAATTGCATACCATTAAGTAATTAGCCGAAAGTTTGACGGAAGAACATATTTGAAATAAGAAAATAAACCTAAATACTTAATTCTTAAAACTTACAGCCTAATCCAATTTAATAATTATGAGCCAATTAATAGTCGGTGAATGTCTATAAATATTAATTAAATTAAAAGGAAACAGATAGGCTGTCGTTGTATGCACATGCCTACTCACGAAAAGTTGGAAATTAAAGGTGCTTCAATTCGGATATTCGGTAGAGAAAGAAGCTTCGGAAAATACCAAGGCATATGTGCTCTTTCTACATAATTGAGTGTCGGGAAACTTTACTTACTTCCATAAATTTACACATATTTTATAAATACTCTTTTAATATTTAAAATTTTTTATTTTAGTGTATCGAACTTTCGTTTTGTTCTAAATACTATTATATAGTTAAATATTGAAGTTAAATTAAACAGAAAATAAGAAAAATGATTAAGGGTATTTTAATAATTTCACATCCCTCCGTTAGGATTAAACAGAAAATCTTAACGGAATGAAAAAATGAAAGGAAATCAAAGTGAAAGATTTTAAATATTGGGAGAGCGTTTATAAAAAGCGCGTAAGTTTATGCCATGATCGAGTATTTGATGGAAGTTTTTAAAATACCTTTTTTTTCAAAATTATTAATAAATAATTCTGTAAGACACTTTTTAAAATATTCTTGGAAAAACTTAAGTATTAGTGGTTTGGAATCATAATCTCAAACTTATAAAAATATAAATTTACCCTAATTAAACAATTAAAAATTAGATAAAAAATAATTATAAAAAACTTTTAGAATCCATAGCTTGGTCATGGGTCAGCGACCGTTAGGATTTAACAAAAAAATCTTTAACGAAATGATAAAATTAAAAAGGGCTAAATTAGAGAATACTAAATTGCAAAAATTAAATGTTGGAAATTATGATTACAAAACTGCTAATACTTCAAAACTAAATAAAGTTTTCCAAACAATTTTAAATGTAGATCACACCAAAAAAATATTTTTCACGTTTATATTACATCAAAATAGTTTATCAAATCAAAATCAAAAGACACTTTTTAGAACATTTGTTTATTAATCTTTTTTTATTGGTGAGTGAAAATGCAGTTAGTTAAATCGACTCACCACCTCTGCTAACCGCCTAAGTGATTAACCGGCGATTAGTGGTTAGTAGATTTATTAATTGCTTTTTAAAGGAAAGAAAAAACAAAAAAACAAAAACAAAAACAAAATGATGTCATTTTTATGGTGATACGATTATATCATATTATATACGATATCATTTTTAGATTTTTATATATTTTTTGTTGGAACTAGTGGTTTATATTAGAACACTAGTGGAAGGTCAAATAGACAGGATAACAATGTTTACAGAGCGGGAGTCTATTGGCCCATTGGCGTAATTAAGTTTATGGGAGGGACAACTAGGTTGTGAGAGTGCGGAATGAGGTACTTAGGAGATTTTCAAAATATGTCCACACAATTAGGGTATAGGGTTTTCATATATGTGTGTGTGTTATGATGTAACTCCTGAATTAATTTCTCTTTTTGATTTTATATTGTTCATCATTGTTGTGCACAACAACATCATTTTTATTTTTATTTAAAATTTTAAACACAAAAAGAACATCGTTTCATGCATTATATATATATATATGTATATGGGCGGTTAGCGATTTAAAAAAAAATAAAAATCGCTAACTGGAACCGTTTAGGCAATTAGTAATTTTTTTTAACCACTTTTAAAATAGTTAGCGATTAATACGATTAACAATATTAATAATTAGCAAACAGTTAATAACCGTTTGTCTTTTCAATCCTACGGCGTGCTAGACCATTCAAAGTGGTGTGAGTCGAGAGATGATCACAACTCCATACCATTCAAAGTGGTGTGAGTTGAGAGATGACCACAACTCCATTATGGCTTAAGAGATGTTTACCGGATGATTACATGGATCCCATCAGCCTTGACATGACATGGCGCATTGCCTGGATGTCATGTCAATACATAACACGACTAGTGTATAGCAATTAGCAGGGCAACAGGCAGACCTACATAGAGATTTTTGGTTGTCATGTTATGATAAATTGATATTTTGAATTGTAACCAAATAAAATTAATCAATAACATATACATCAAAATTTACGAGATTCTGCTTAAAAGCTTACATATGTCATGAAAAGATTTTACCAAAAAAAAAAAATTGGAATATAAAATAGAAAAAAAATTCAACCTAAATATGAAAACCGCTACATTCAAAGTCTCTCGCTCTTTTGATTGCTTATTTCATGTGTATGAGACATTGAGACACGCGTCATTTTTATATATTGAGTTTGAGAAATTTTTCTTTAATTTAGTTTAAAAGAAAACTATGTCCGATCGTCCTCAAAACTCACTAAAGAACTTTTGTTACTCTTTGTCTCTCCCATTAAGTAGCTTTCTTTTGATGTTGTTTGGCTAGAGTTTTTTCTAGTCATTTTCGTCTCTTGTAGGGCCTCGGAACATTGACATTGACCTTAACAAATTAGCTTTTTGGGCTATTTTAACTAGTAATGTAACAAAAAATGCTTCACATCTATCGCCTTCGATGATTTATTCTTGATCCTCTCAAGATTGCAACCCCAGCTCCTGCAGCTTTCTCTGACTTACCACGTTGCCTCCACCTATATTCCTTGGTTTTCTAAATTTAATTTTTCAAAGCTAGATCTACCTCCCCACTCTCCTCGTTGTTGCCCTCTCGCGCCTTCGTTAGGTGCACCTTCACATTTCCAGCTCTTTCGCTGGTGCTGTTGATTTTTAGGTTTGATGATTTATTTTTTTTCGTCATTGTTTTCTTTGTGTTTTTGTTGGATGTTGTTGTGTTCTTTGTATTGTTGTTTTCAACTTAACCCAAATCAGTTGTGCTTCAGACTCATTGTTTGTGAAGGAGATCATGTTTATGTTGTTCTTCTCTTCTTAATCCTTTCGGTTTTCTTGAAAGATGGACAAAATCTAAATATTTAGGAGTTTTCTTACTCCCAATAGTTTTATCCATCATAATAGGTCGCATCTTTTATTAGTTGCATTCCCAATCAGTTTTCACCTTTCTGGTTTGAGAAGTGCTAAAGATCCAAACAAATTAACCTAAAAATTTTTTTAAACTAATGTGGCAAGGATTTTTAATTTTTTTTTTTTTTTTTTTAAAAGTAATTATCTTTCCCTTGTCTGCCACTCACGGTTTGTCACGTAAGTTTAAATTTTTTTCTAGATTTATTTGTTTAGCTATCTAACACTTCTCTTCTGGTTTTCCTTCCGTGCAATAAGGTGCTAATTGTATATCTTGGTTGGTTTGTTTCCGTTTCTTGTCGTCACCGGCTTCCAAAAATCTGGTTTGGGAAAAGGTCACAAGTCAGAATTCTTAAGACAACTTTGAAACCAAAAAATAATAATAATAAATAAATAAATATATTTTTTTTAAAAAAAAAATAGTGTACTGGTAAGGGATTTCCTTATTGGTGATCGGGGAAGCTCGGTTTGTTAAACACCATCCATTCCAAAATACTATTCATTTTTTTTTTCTCAAAAAAATCAACGTCAAAACATTCTCACTTTTTATATCACATCATTTACTTTTTATATCATATGAGCTTATAACCCGCGCATTGCGTGGGATTTTTAGGGTTATATTATAATCTTACTTTTTATAAATATTATGAAATTTACTTTTCATAATTATAAGAAGAAAACTTGAATTTTGCTTAATCAAAACATTAATATAAAATTAGAAAGAATTTCTAATATTGTTGGTATAATACTTATTAGATTTCAATATAAATAAAACTCAAAATTATGAACATTCAAAAAAGTATTAGTTGTAGAAAAAAGCACACGCGAGATTCTTTGTTATAGTTTAATTTCAAAATTTAAACACATTTTTATCAAACTTTTAATTATAGGTTGTAAAAAAAAAAAAAAAATCACGCATTTTTAAATAAAAAAGACAAATTAAAGGTTATACACTAAATATTACTCAACATATAAATTCGGATAAATCATACAAATATAGTTAATGAAGAATCTTGTGCATAGCGCGGGTTATGACAGTGAATGACTTAGAAAAAAAAAAAAAAGACGTTGAATGAGAGTGAATGACTTCGATAAAAATAAAATAAAATAAAAAAGAAGAAGAAAAGAAAAGAAAGAGAGACGTTAAGAGAGAGGATAAATGAGAGATAGAGAAAGAACAAAAATATGAACCGGTTAATTTTTAAATGTTCGGTTTTTAAAATAATGAGTTAAAAAATTGGTTTAGTCTTTTTTTTAAAAAAAAAAAAAAAATGGTTTACGCCACATGTCGCAATTTGAAGGCACTTCAAAAGAAGGTTTCGGCTATTATATATGATATATATGATTTGATGTGTATTATTTGTTTCCTTATTTGATTTTGACATTGATAATGCTTACTTTACGAAATAATTTATATATAGAAAACTCTTGAAATATAATTAAACGCCATTAATTACGCTAATTTAATGATTGATTTTTACTTTATTTTTAAAATTTAAACACATAATTTTCATTATAAGTTAAAAGGGACTCTTTAAATAAAAAAAATAAATAAATATTTGTTCCTAAAAGTATATATGATTTAAAATGAATAGTATAAAGAAAAAAATTAGCAAGAATAATACATGAATTATAATATAGTTAACGCAGTTAATGATGCTGATTAATGACATGTGGATTATATTGAAATATAATTAATACAATTAATGACATCATATAGATATATAGATATAATTAACGCAATTAATGACTATTTCTTAAGAAAAAACCTGTTTTATATATAACATTTTTTTTTTTTTTTTTTTAGAATCCTAACCATATTAATATACATATTAAATTGACTAAATGTATTAATACATAATAATTTGATTTATATTATTTGTTTCCTTATTTAATTCTGATATTAATAATACTTAATTTATTAAATAATTTATATATGGAAGACTCTTGAAATACAATTAATGCAATTAATGATGCCAATTAATGAAAAAAAAATGATGCCAATTAATGACCGATTTTTTCTTAAAAAACCGGTTCACAAATTGTGTCTTAAAAAACCGATTTAACATTACAATAAAAAGGGTTTACGCCACATGTCGCAATATTAAGGCACTTCTGAGAGTGATTCAGCATTTATATATATATATATATGATTATTTACTTTTTACTAATATATTCAATTAAAAAATTCACTACAAAACAAAAAATTTTCCCTTTTCAATACAATTTTTTTCCACTTTTCTATACTAATCATTATTCTTTTTATTTTTTACAAAAAAATGTGAATGGTATTTCATGTCTCCAAGAGAGTGATGTTAAGGGGACCAAACTTATGCTTCTTAATCTTTGTCACTACGTCCCGGTAGGATTGAGGTTAGGCTATAGCTTTGATTCATATTGAAGGAGCCGAGTGCGTACGGATATCTTGCATAGTGAGCTCGTTTAGGCCCCTCTGGTACATCAATAAATAAGGTATTGTTATGATTACGCTGAGATAGAGTGTTTCAACCTTTGGTTACACCATTTCTCTTTAAATTTAGCTTAGATACCCTAAAATTAAATTTTTTTAAAAAAAACTACAATATATGTGTTGTATAGTATTTTAACGGTCTAGATTTAACTTTATCATCTCTCTTTCATATAAAAAAAACTTGAAATTAAATATGAACAGTTGAAAAAACTACAACATTGCAGCCAAATGTTTCCCTTTACAAAAATATAAAGAGAAGGAATAGGTGAAATCTTGCATGCAGTTTTCGGACTCAAGTATTAAGCAAGGCCCACATATGTGCTATAATGACAGCCCAAAATGAATATTCGGCCCAAACCCTGGTTCCAGCCCAGTCAGCCCACAATAACTATATAACAGGCTTGGATCTCCCAACTTCTGTCGGAGAATAGATGGAAAAACATTTGCAATTTCTCTAAAGTTGGCCTCTTGTTTGACTACATATTATATCTCCTAACTTTTTTTTTTCTTTCTTTCTTTTTTTTCTTAATAAAGACAGATCTAAGGGTTAATGATCATTGTCATTAGGGGCGGAACCAAAATTTTCTGTGTGAGGAGTCTGTGCTTACGTAAATATATAAATACATATAGTCTGTGTCTATGTGTGTGCGCAGGGGCAGAACTAGACTTTTAGTTTTGAAGGGGAGAAACTATAAAATAAAAAAATAAAATAATTGGAGGGGTAAAAAAAATATGATTTTAAGGGTATATTTATAAAAAAATAAAATAAAATAGGGGAGGGTTTTAAAATTTTGGGGGGCTTTAGGACAACCTGGGTCCTTCCCTGTGTTTGCCCGCAAATTTAAGTAAAATAAAGCAAATAAATCTTTAATCTTAATTCTATATTGAGTCATAAGGCATAACTGTATAAAAATGTTATGTCTATAAAATTATCTAAAAAAATAAAAACTTAGTATCTCTTTTGAATTATACTTGACAACGATCTTTCATAAAATAAAATTCATCCATTATCATATTTGCAATAAAATATTTAATTTTTTCTTTCTTAATATAACCTACTATTTTTTTTATTTTTTATTTTATAATTGATATAACCTACTAATTAGTTAGGTATAACCTTATGCTCAACACCCTTTGGAGAAAGCTCCTCTTTACATAATGGCTGCCCACATTCACTACTATCCTTAACTTTAACCCAAAAGATAATTATTATAAAATTAATTGCAGAATATTTTAATGTCAACCTAACAGTTGTCCATTTGCTGCAGAAAGGTAGTTAAAAATGTCCTTTGCAAGCATAGAGTAATAGAAGTCACTGCACCTTGTACCTAAAATCGGCAGTAGCAAACAAAAATAAGAAAAAATAAATAAATAGTTGTGATTGATATGATTTACATAGATACAATGTAAATTTGGATGTATATTGACATGACATGACATTCACAAGATTTATAGAAATCAACAGGTGACCACTCATGTTTGGTCTTTGATTTGGGATCCTATAAAACAATCAAAATTAAAGTGGCACTCCGCAAAAAGGAAAGGGGAGCGGCGGCGCCGTCTCCGATGCTTAAGTCAATAAAGTATAGAGGTGAAAATGAATAAAATAGATGGAGATTAAGACTTGAGAGGATATTCGAGTCTAGCCTCCTACTAACCTTATATAGGCTAAATATCGTTAATGTCGTGTGTTTTCGTAAGGCAATTGTCATGAACGTTTCCACCCTTTAATGAATTGTCTTTTTCTAATTTATGTTATATATTGCTTTTCATATAGGATTCTTATGAACTTGTGCTTCAAGTAAACTGTGTTTGGGTCAGCTGTCTGTTGGGCTAGTGGGAGCATGGGCTTCCATTTCAATTGCAATGATAGTTTCTGCATGTCAAAAGTAATTGATAAAATTAAATAACTCACAACGCTGATTTACGCTATTGGAGCTTAGGTATAAAAAACTGTGTGTTTTATAGGGAGTGCAAAAATTTTTGAGGGTTTTCAGTGACCTCCAACCTATCATGTAGGTTCATTCTTGACTATTACATTGGTTTAGAAATGAAAGTATAGGATGTAACATTATTATGTTGAGAAATACAATTAGAGCTTTTTTTCTTTTGTTTTTTTCCTTAAGCAAATGAGGAAACAAGGATTGAAACACCTAAAAAGGTTACAAGGAACATATCATTTCAAATTTATAGCATAACTCACTGGGGTAAAATTCAGATGTACATGTTTAGCAACTTCTTAATGTAGTACGAATAATATAAACAACAGAGCCCTTTCTAAAACAATTGGGCTCAGAGGATGGGAGGCTTTCAAGTTTCAAGCTTATATGCAAACAAATTGGCAACTTTGTTGGTTATTTGGCAGTGACAAGACGGGAACCTAACCTTCAAAATCCTGCATTGCAAACAACATTTTCATTTTCACATAGTCGTAAAGGTGGCAATTCGTATTCACGTGTCGGATTCGAATTGTATTAAAATATGAGTATAAAATTATATGGATAATTCGTACTCGACTCAATTAATTAAACGTGTCTAACCACTTAACCCTGTTATAACTCATTTAAATACATAAGTGGCATGTCCTGCCCGCATTACTCATGAAATAAATGTCCTATTGGGTTGACCCAACCTATATGGCCCATTTAGTTAATATTCTGAAAACGCCATTTTATACCCAAAAAAAATTGGCACAATAATTTTCAATTATTGAACATGAAAATGAATTACTGTACCAAAATTGATTCGTTTATTAATCGTGACTAATCAAGTCAATTCGATTTGACCTGAATTATATTTTACTAAACCAT
The DNA here is from genome assembly GCA_006937295.1 of Carpinus fangiana. NCBI lineage: Eukaryota > Viridiplantae > Streptophyta > Magnoliopsida > Fagales > Betulaceae > Carpinus > Carpinus fangiana. The sequence goes on from CM017321.1 coordinate 8,454,122, forward strand.
AATCTTTTAATTTCGTATTATATTCATAGGTCGTGTCAAAAATTGAGAACCCTACTTATATGCTCTATTCTCAACTTAAAAGTACTAAATAAGTTGGGAGAATGGAAGATAGCCTTTTGGATATCTGTCATCCTTCATCTTGGCTTCTCAATCTCAAACACAGAATATACTTTAAACTATTTATGCTCCACCCAATATCAAAAGAACACAACAAGGAATAACAAAAGCAAATTCCTGAAAACAAAGTTAAAAATAAAATGATAGTTTTAGGACTTTCTTCAAGCCTACATTAGAATGGGCATGGGTTGGATTCGGCTGCCTGGGAAGGTTTCGTAGGGACTTTCTCGACCATTATTCTTTCTAAAAAGTAAAAACCATCATGCAAAGCTGACAAAATACAGCATCTTTTTGCACTTAACAAAACCTCAAAATAACTCAGGCGACAAGAATCTTAAAGATAAGGGTTCTTAATTTGTATTAACCAAGAAAATCTAACTTGTCTTATTGGTTTTTAATGATAGATAAATGATAAACTGCTACTCAAGCTCTCACCTAAAAAGCTGAACAAATTGAAAAAGGCCAATCACCTAACAGCAAGTGGGTGATGCAATTTTCATGAAACAAGCATCAACAGCATCAATCAGTAGACTTCAACATGCCATTGTTTGTTCTTTTTGAGTTGTGAGAGCTTCTCTTCCCAACTCTCCCCTCTTTGTTCTGCAACCCTCTTAAGCGTTTCTTGGATCCCAGGCATCATTCCTTTAAGACCACAGAAATAAATGTGGGCACCACCATCCAAAAGTTGGAAGATTTCATCACTGTATTCCTCAATCTTATCCTGAACATACATCTTGCCTCCATTCTTACTCTTTTGCTCTCTACTAAGGGCCCGGTCGTAGCGGAAGTTCTCTGGGTAGTCCTTAAGATACTTCGAAAATTCGTCGTCATAGAGGAGACTATCAGTATTGGCCACCCCAAGGAACAGCCACGCAAGACCATTGAACTTGAATGTGGGGACAGACTCCATGAACATACGACGAAGATAGCCTCTGAATGGAGCAACACCAGTTCCAGTGGCAATCATTATGTGGGTGGCATTTGGGTTGTCTTCAGGCAAAAGCATTATCTTGCCAGAGGGGCCTTCCATATAATTCAAAAAACAGAGCAGATAAGAAACGAGTCTAGACCAAAATAAGAGTGAAAATCTATAATAAAGTAACACCAAAGAATCATCAATCACATAAGAAAAAAATGATTTATCCTCTAAAAAGATTTGTGTTGATCGTAAATAAAACCAATTTAGCCACACTATATATCCCAACTGAAAAAACATTAGGAACCATAATGCCAAAGCAGGACCAGCTTGAAGATAACATCAGCAAAAGCTTAGGATGCTTAACAGAAAAAAGCCAAATAAAGTTAACAAAAAATTAAAAATGAAAGCAGGAAAATAAAAAATGCAACATGAAGTTTCCCCGTACAAAATTCCGATCTCTTCAAAATGTACTTGCTTAGTGCCAAAATTGGGTGGGAACAACAGGTAATGTATAATAAGAACTATTTATGTTGACTTATGAATAACATATGAGGTTATGTATAATAAGAACTATTTATATTGAATTATGAATAACATATTAGTTAAGCCTAAAGTGATGATGTCTGCAATTGAAACAACCTCCCCCCCAAAAAAAAGAAAGAAAAGAAAAGACAAAATGAAAAAAAGAAAAGAAAAGTCCTTTGCCCTAGTTTAATATAACTTTGGGTCCATGAACACACTGAAATTTGAGAGCGTGAAAGATAAAAGTATTGGTTTGAGAAAATTATATAAGAGTTTCTTTTCTTCTCTTTCCTCCCAACCTTCAAATGATGATAGTTTGATATCATCCAAAGCATCTAAATGTCAAACTTTGATGNCCCCCCCCCCCCCCCTAAAAAAAAGAAAGAAAAGACAAAATGAAAAAAAGAAAAGAAAAGTCCTTTGCCCTAGTTTAATATAACTTTGGGTCCATGAACACACTGAAATTTGAGAGCAAAGATAAAAGTATTGGTTTGAGAAAATTATATAAGAGTTTCTTTTCTTCTCTTTCCTCCCAACCTTCAAATGATGATAGTTTGATATCATCCAAAGCATCTAAATGTCAAACTTTGATGAGAGAATCATTGACCAGTAGATCCTGATCCACCACTCTGCATCAAAGCAAACACTCCACGATTTTGACCATCTAAACCAGAGCAACTAGTCATCATTATTTCACTTTTCACCAACCCATAGAACCCTGATCAAAATATTAAACTGCCTTATTTCTAGTTTATTGCACATAGCCAAAATAACCCAATCGACAATTTAAAGTAGCAGCTGCAATCAGTACTATTCACATTCTAAACTACCAACACTATTCCTATTTGTTGTACAATGTTCGACTAGAAACTTGCAATCTAGTTTCTTACTTGATGTCAATAGGGTAGTTACATTTAAAAGCTAGATCCAACCAACAAATCAGTAGTGACAAAAAAGTTAAATTATGAAAGAAACTGCAAGTGATGTGGTCCTTGACAACGTGTGCAGGAAAGGTTCAAAAACATCAAATTTGTTGATCTTTTATGCAGAATAAGCCTTACCTGTGATCTTAATTTTATCTCCAGGCTTTGAGTTGCATAAAAAATTGCTGCATACACCATTCTTGGAAGGATCCTCCTTTCCGGTATCAGGGTCATAAAAAACAGCACGACGGACGCATAAGCTGGCTGTCTTTCCATCGAAATTGTCTCCATACCTAGTCGAGGCAATTGAATATAGACGAACATTGTTGGGAGTCCCTGGTTTCTTTGGGTTTTCACCCTGCAACACATGGAAATGATTATTTAAGTATTAAAATGGTATATTTTTAGTTCCGATATACAACTATTAGCATGGTATGAACATATTTCATAAATATCAGGATAATGATATGAGTGGAGAACCTCCATCAAATGGAACTGAACACCAAAACTAGATCATTATTAGTTAGATTTCCTTAATCCTAGCCAGTAGCATCAGAGATTCATAGGCAAGGACAGAAACGAGGGAAGGTCACAACAGCATTTACAATATAATGTCTTAATCTTACAAAGAGAACCAGAAACTCTAGAGAAGCACAATAGAAGAGGGTATCAACAAGGTAACTAGTCACTTACAGGAGGAATTACGCCATAACTCTGTCCTTCCCAGTATGGAACATTGCCACCATGATCAATCACAATATGGCAAGTCTCTCCAGGAGCTTTTGGGCCCACAAGCCTCTCAACAGAAACAATGGTTGCTGTATAAGGTTCCTTAGGCTTGTGTGTATTTAGTGGGGGCTCTTCTGCATCTTCAAGGTTTAAAGGGGAAACAGCAACTTTAGGTACGCTAGCTTGTTGCACTGATTGGCATATTATCTGTCGATTTCTGAACCATGCATTCTTTGTTTTTAAGTCCAAGGACAAGAAAGCTGCCTGTGGTTTGTCATGAAAGGCTATCCTATGTGTCTGCAAAAAAATGAAGAGCCGTTGGATTGATAAATCATTAACCATACACAATGCAGAGAAGGTCAACTTGTATATAATGATAAAGTATACAAGTTAGGCATCAGAACTCAACCTCCACTCTACAAAATCTGAAAAGTAAAAAAAGCTAACAACAAAATTACATTTACACGAACTTCCACAATTTCTTTATTGGTTCATTTGGAAGGAAGTACCTGAAGAGAAGGATTTGGATTTCACTCTCTTAGCTTAAATGACTTGAAATGTATGATATGCATCAATTTTTCTGTTCATGAACTTTAAAGATTGTTAAGCCCAACTGGCAACTAATATCTGAATCTGAAATGAGAAGCTGTAAGATATTATTTCAAAATTTCCAAGACTATGAAAACCACATTTTGTAGAAAAGTAACCAAACAAGCCCTTAAATCTTATGATCCATAAGATAACCAACCACAGAACTAAGAAAAAAAAATACTTAACCACTTAATTTAAGTATTTAGAACTGTAAACATTTTAAGCACAAAATCAATCAAACAATTAAATAAATTAGAAAACCTTAAACACGGATCTCCTGGTGGACAACTCGCTTCCAACAGGAACACTCACTGCAACCTGAAAGCAAACCCACATACCCAAAACATCAGTAAAGAAATAAAATTCAATAGCAGAGCAAATATCCTCTTTTTGGCAGCCGAGACACTTTTGAATCTCATATTCCTCATTGCACAGTCCCCACTTAAACCATGAACAGACACGAAGTACAAGATTCAAACTTTCTTTTATGTTCCTGCGGCTTCTCGGCAGCCAAACAGAGGGTGAGGATCAAGACACGCAAAATGAGAGAAATGGGTCAACCTGAGATGCGGCCAATTGAGCCATGACGACGAGATCAAGAAAGATTTGGAGAGTTGGGGTTTGGATGAAACCTGATGAATTAGAAGTATCTAGTATAAATAGTGAAATTTATAAGGTGGGTTTGATCTCGATCATGCAGAGGAGGAGGAAGAGTAGCTGGGGCTGGCTATGAGCCCTTCGAGAGTGGCAAAGGACAGCTTTCTCTTTGCCTCCTCGGACTGTTATTATTGGTTTATTTTGCGCTATTTTCTGCTACTTGCTCATTGTTAATTAGCCTGTACTATATAATCATTTAATCATTTTCATTTGCCCAGAAATTTTTTTTATTAAAATTTGTCAGACATGCAACTGTCTTACAGATTCTTTAAAAATAGTATTATTGAGTTCATAACAAAATAAAATTATTATTATTGAGAATACAAGTAATTGGAATGGAAAGATAGTTTTTTTGAGGAAAGAATGGAAAGATAGTTTGATGATAAAACATTGCTCTCATATTGATATTGAATAAAAAATCTTTAAATACCTAAGATTTATAAAATAATAATAATTTTTAAGGATAATTTCACTAACCCCTCAAACTTTAGCCACTTTTGCAAACACCCCCTAATATTCAAAAACTCTCACTTACCCACCTTAAACTTTCAAAAATTCTCACTTACCCCATCCGTACAAATGAGGGCACAAATTTTTAAAAAAAGACCAAAATACCCCTGTTTTTTATTTTTAAAAAAAGATAAAAAAATATCTGGAAGTTGAAATTTTATACAAAAGTCACCGCTTAAAATTCACTATTTAAAATGTCAACTTCCAAAATGTTTTTTTATTTTTTTAAAAAATGAAAAATAGGGGTATTTTGGTCTTTTTAAAAAAATTTGTGTCCTAATTTGTACGGATGGGGTAAGTGAGAATTTTTGAAAGTTCAAGGTGGGTAAATAAGAATTTTTAAATATTAAGAGGATGTTTACAAAAGTGACTAAAGTTTGAGGGGTTAGTAAAATTATCCCTAAATTTTAAAAACATTGTGAAACATTATATGGTGGTCACCTTAGCAGAACATTAGGGGTGATGCGATCATGCGATCACTCTTGGGGCCATCAAAGGACAAGACCACCCTGGACGACGCTTGGGGTGACAGCGACCACCTCGAGGGACTTCGAGGGTAATGTCGCCGCCCCTGACGTTCAGCTAGGATGTCCTACCAAACATTGAATTTTTTTTTATTTTTTTTATTTTAAAGATTGTAGAAAAAAAAAAAAACTATTTTCTACAGATATCAGTTTATATATCTTAATGAATTATAATATCAGTTTATATATCTTTCCAAATGGAAATAAATATCATTATAAAGATAGCGATTCATCGTGTCTTAAAACTGTCTTTTTGTTTTAAATTTTTGTTCTTACTTGAACAATATTTTCCTAACAATTTCAGTACTTATTTATGATTCTTCTTCCTTATCATATTATTTTCTTAACAAAATCTCTGAACTTCCCTTCCATTTTTTCTCTTTCTCTCTTTATTTAATTTCTCATAGAGCTTTTGGTTTGTGTTTTGAGGTTTAAGGTTGGACCAAATGAAGCCATAGCCTTAAAAAAACCATTCTTTATAGCTTAAAAAGTGACCTTTTAGCGTTATAGGTCCACCAACGTTCGATCAGTCCTCTAAGACAACATCGCACAACGTTTGGTAAAACATACATAACTTATTTTTATAGGCCTCGAAATTGCGTATGTGACCCAATTCCATAAAGCTCTTTTCGAGGCCTATGTCATGGTAATTGGTGAGTTTCTTATTGGGGTCCAAAAATCTAATGTTTTCTCTTTCAAGATAGTGCTTCAAGTATTTTATTGTCATTTAGGAAACTTAGCTTAACTTTCGCACCTTAATTGTTCCTATAATCATTGTCCTAATCATTTACCTTTAGTTATAATTAGGGGACAAAAATTTCATTCAAACCGGTTTGGAGAAAATTTCATCCAACCCACATAAAATTGTACCAAGTGTCTAAACATTTAATATGCACGTTAAATATTAGATGGTCATTAATAGACATAGTTTTCCTCCAAACTGGGAGGAGGATCTCCTCTAACCTAATCTGTAAAAATGACATGTATCCCTTAAACATGTGAGATGCACATGTTTTTTTAATAATAAGAACAAAGTTGGAACAAATAATATTAAAAACTTATGTACATTTCACATGTTATTAAAAAAATGAACACATGTCACTTTTACATATTAGGTTTGAAGAATCTCCTCCAACCCAATTTGGAGGAAAACTCTGTCCATCATTAATAGCATATTACTAACCAAGGTTAGGTTAACTTATTTTCTTTTCTTTTTTTCCTTTCTCTTTTGGTTAAATGTTAGACTAATTGTTTCCTTACACTAAAACCTATTTGATGAGCATATTCTTTGTAAAACTTATAAGCATTATCATCAAAATCAAATTTCATACCAATTTTTGGTAGTTCAGTAAATCTCATGTTTTGTGGACATGAAGTGTTTGATTTACTTTGGCTTCCATGAGTATACATTTGTCCATTTGATTTATTGTCCAATACACACCTCTCACCAATATCCGACATATACAATAATGAAAATAAGGAATTCTATTTTCGGTACAAATATTTGTAATGAAAGTAAGTGCATATATATATATATATATATATAAGTTGCATTCTAAGGACCCACACATGACACATTGAAAGGACAAAGTGAAATAATTTGAGTGGGTTGTAAGAAGTCAACATCCATTAAAATTAAAAGCAATTAAAAAAGAAAAAAGAAAAATTGAAGTGTAAAAAAAAAACAACAACAACATTAGATAACTCACTGTTAATTTGATAAATGAATAGTTTAAATAAAAAATTCATAAAGTTATATAACTCTTTGTTAATGGGATAATTTAATAGAGATTAAAGTTAATCAAAATATTATTCAAAACACAAAGACTCAATTGTTAAAATATCAAGAAGAGTACCTTAATATGATAACATATTTCACGTATATAGCAAAAAATTATGATCACATATGCCTTATTCTCCTAAAGCAACAATCTTTTAACCGCATACGCAGATAACTTGAGAAACAAATAATGGAGAAAAAGGTATGGCTTTTTTTTAAAAATTATTTTTTATTCTAAGCCAACGTTAGCTTCTTTAGTTCTAACCTAACATCATTTTTTTTTTGGGTTTTTTTTCCCTTCTGATAAAATATGCTTAGATGTGATTTAATATATTTAGATGTGATTTTTTTCTGGTTTTTAATAAAATATGTCGTTAGATATTCCATTTTCAATATTAGTTTTAACCTTGGTAAAAATTAGTCTAACATTTAACAAAAAAAAAAGAAAAAGGTTAACCTAACCTTAGTTAGTAATATGCTATTAATGACCATCTAATATTTAATGTTTAGACATTTGGCATCATTTTATGTGGGTTTGATGAAATTTCCTCCAAACCGATTTGGAGGAAATTTCTGTCCATGATTAGGGGTGTACAACCGGTTGTGGTAGGGTTATTTCATCATAATCGCAACCGTGAGGCCAATTGTGGTTAACTTCAATTGGCGATTATTGAAGATTGGTTATAAATCAGTTTTATATGTAATTTCATCATTTTTTCTTTAATATAAAATATAAAATTTGTTAATTCAAATGATAACAATGTTCATATTTCATAATATATTGTTAATTCAAACTACTAAAGCATTAAAGGCCATTATTTATTTGTGATTTATCTCATATCTTATATCTTAAAATGTGGTCCGGAAATCATATATGTTATTCATAATTCAAAACAATTACAAATCTAAAATATATATATATAAAAAATGATAAACCTTCTATCAGGTCCATCTGCAAAATTGATGTTTTGCAGCATCCAATAGGAGGTGTACAAGGTCTTCAAGAGGTAGCACAATTGACTAAGACCATACTTAATGAAGTGAAGGTTACTAGTTCGAATTTCCCTCCCATCTCTTGTGCAGATATGTAAAAAAAAAGAAAAAATAAATAAAAGGTGTACACATTAGTTAGTTACACCTAATAAAATAGGACCAAAAACTTAGAATTTTTTCTTTTTCTCCCACGTTCTCTTTTTCTTTGGTTCATCTTCACCGAATATTTTAGGGTGATAAAATATCTAAAAGGTTAACATTCTCCCTTTAGGTTTTAGTTTAGAATAAAAAAAAAATGAGTTTTAAGGTATTAGAAACGAATTTTGAGCAATTAGAAACAAGTTTTGAAGCATTAAAAACGGATTTTGAAGTTAGGTTTGGTAGAAAAGTGGTTGGAGGGGGTAACCCACAGCTGAGTTGTGAGTCTCGCCATACCCACGCCGTGGGTCTAGCATGGGTCTGGCCAGACCTAGTTTTTTTTTTTTTTCTCTTTCTCATTTTGATTCGGTACGGTTGTTCTCACTTTTATTTTTTTTGTATTTTTCTTAAATTAAAGATGTATTACATGGTAATTAGAGATTGCAAAATGGGTGTTATTAGGATAAACTTGATAGTAGGGCTCTCATTAAAAAAAAAAAAAAAAAAAACCCTTTGGCTACGGATCTACAGTTTTTAAGTAATTTTTATTAAACATTTAATATATATGTAAAGAATTAAGAAGTTAAAATTAAATTCCTAAAACCACGTTTACTAATTATTTTAGAGCCTTATCTAGAAGACTACAGTACTCTCCCGTGGTCCTGCCCTCGTAAGATCCGTACACTCGAACAAACTGATCATGAAGTGTTACTGAACTAAAAAACGACAACGGTCAGCGGTTACTTCTCACATCCCATCCACTCATCTGGTGGGCCCCAGCAATTCGTGGACTAGATTTGGCGCCTCCACACTCCGGTCAGCACCATTCCCCTGCCCGAATCACCCATCAGCATTTCAACGGCCCAGATCGCTCTCCGACCCACCAAACCTGCTCGACATATAACACAAGTGTAAAGAGGAAAAAAGAGACCTGTAAAAAAAAAAAATCCTTGCGGAAGCGGAAAAGGGCAAAATGGGCAGGTAGCAGTGAAGTACGGTGGTAAACCTTCGTTTTCCGAAACAGAATTCGTTTCACTTCCTGCGAAGAGGAAAAGAAGAAGAAGAAGGAGAGAATTTTTACTTATTAAGGGGCCTGCGAAGTTTCCCTGTTAGGTAAGTTTTCAAATTCGAAACCCTAGTTTGTTCAATTTTTTTGTTTTTTTGGGTTAAATTTCTTGTTCCCGAAGTATGTTTGTGGCTCAGAAATTAAAACAATAATTGAGTGATTTGTATTTATTTGTAATTTAATTTAATTTTTATTTTTTAACGTTGTGACTGTGTTATGACTTCTTAGGCTTCAGCTCCTAATTAGTTGTCTGTTCAGTTTGGTTGCTGGGAAATGTGTGGAAAGAAATGAGAGCTCGTAATTCGATCACTGGGTTCTGAAGATTTGTATTTTTTATTTCTGTCGGTTTCTCGGCAGCCATACGGGTACTTGGGTGAGTTTTTTTTGTGTGATTATAATTGAAATTTTCCGAGTGGGTCTTGGTTTCTGGTGATATGTGGGTTCGAGTTTCTTGCTTTGAATTCGAAAACTGAAGAAATTGGAGATGTATGCAAATTGCACATTTCATTGTTGTTGTTGTTGTTTTTTTTAAAATTTTCTGGGTTTGTTCTGAGTTTTTTTTCCTTGGATGTACATGGTTAATTGTGTATTGTTTTATTAAAAAATTGTAATTGAGTTGATTTTTCAGGTCTAATACTCTTAAGTCTTCTAATCAGTTGACTTTTTTTTTTTTGGCCTTAAGCGAGTTTATCGAGTAGATTTCTGGGTTAATTTGATTTGGTTTTGGTTATTATTGGTGAGGAACTTGCTATTTTGACAGTTAAGTTTTTTGATGAATGAATTTGCAGTATTTTTGGGGTGATACTCAATAGAGCTGTAGACAATGGAATTAATAGTGTTATGCTAAACAGTCAGTCTCCAGTTATCTTGTCCTTTCTCGGGTAATTACACTCTAGGCCTATATGATTGTGCTTCTCCGATGATTATGGGAATTTTTTTTTTTTTTTTTAAATGACATTAAAATTTAGAAAGTATGCTCCTGATTTCATTGTATATCTGAATGTCTAAGAAATCAAATAATTGTCTTGATTGGAAGATTAATTTGAAAGTTAAATTTCTGTAAATACAATTTTCTGGTACTTAAGTTTTCATGTAACTGTTTCCAATTATGTTTGTCATGCTTTAGTTCCCTTGAATTCAACCTTGTCTCATGGCATGTATCATGTTTGATGGAGTTGGTTATCATACTTCATCTTTTATATTAATTGCCACTAGCAAATGAATTTACCTCTCATAATTGCCCTCATCAGTATGAGAACTAGCATATTGGATGTCATTAAAGCAAATGGCTTATGCAATTCCTTTGGTTACTTTATTATTTATGGGAATAACTATTTATTCCTCAAAATGAAGAATAGCCCAATAAGAGCACTCCCAATGGCTTATGCGATTCTTCTTTTTAGCCAAAATGCCTAATGTAAACTCCAAAAAACCCATCCATCAGCTTATGGGTTTGTAAACCCACATGCACAATTCATCTGTGAATAGCATCACGCCACATGTGGTGTGAACTGTTTCTCTCTCTGAGTTTGATGTTGTCGTTCCTCTTCTCCCAATCAAACTTGCTCTCTGCCTCTCCACCCACCATGACTCGCTCGATTCACTCCCTCCGATCCCACTTCAGCCTGTTTGATTCCACACAGAGATCACTACCTCAATGCAATCTCGCCTCCTTTGACGATGTTAGTGGCCGCCGTGGATTTCGAATTGGGCCTCGCTGAACGTTTCTGGATCAAGTTACGCAAGGAATCGGTGCTTGCTCTCTACACCCCCTTCGTCCTCTGTTTGGCTTCCAGGCATCTTAGGATCGAAACCTGTGGGTTGCTTGTGTTTGAATTGTTTGGTTGATGGGAACTTTGTCATCTGTTTGGATGATTGAAACTTCGTCCTGTGTTTGGGCAAAACTAAGGGTTGCTTGTGTTTCGATTGAGGAAAACATTCCAAATGGCACAAGTAACCTCACAATGAAGAAGGAGATGGTCCACAGACTCTCCATTCCTTTTGCACATACAATGCCTATTAACTACAATGATGTGTTGTTTTCGAAGATTGTTCATGGTAAAGATCTTTCCTAAGGTCATTGACCATACAAAAAGGTCAACTTCAACAGAACTTTAGTTCACCAAACACTCTTCCAAGATAAGCAGAAACCCTCATGATAACTCATGGCACTATAGACGAATTTAACACCAAACAAATCTTATTGGAAGGGACTCACCACAACTTGTCTTTTCCTTCCCATCTCATTCTCGCTGAATACAACATCCACCTCTCAATCATGAGTTGCTCTCGCAAAGCTCAAGTTTCATTGAATGGCATCTCTAGAAAATTCCATGTGAGCTGCAACATAAGCATCTTTTGTGCAAGCAATACCAAATAAAATTGGAAAGGTATCCTTAAGGGCCATATCTTCACACCAAAGATCATGTTAGAATCTAATCTTGGAGCCATCTCCCACCTCAAATTTGGTGTGTCAACAAAATTTTCCTCAAGGGAATGGCATCTCTAGAAAATTCCACGTGAGCTGCAACATAACTACATAAGCATCTTTTGCACAAGCAATACCAAATAAAACTGGAAAGGTATCCTTAAGGGCCATATCTTCACACCAAAGATCATGTTAGAATCTAATCTTGGAGCCATCTCCTACCTCAAATCTGGTGTGTCAACAAAATTTTCCTCACCCCTCCTAATATTCGTCCATAAACTCGCCCCATATGCCTCAACATGCTCACTAGTGCACCATCCTCTCCATCAATTTCTATATTTAGAGTCCACCACCATTTTCCACCAAGCCCCTCTCTCAAGCCCAAGAAACTGAGAAAGGGGTGTTTGATGTAAAATCGTTCTATAATGTCTTAATCCCCAATGACAGCAATCCCTTCCCTCGAAGGTGTATTTGGTGGAGTAGGGAACTTTTGAGAGTGACTTTCTTTGCTTGGTTTGCCACCTTAGGTAAGATCTTTACAATGGACAACTTAAGAAAGCGGAAAATCATTGTAGTAGATTGATGTTGTATGCATAAGAAGAGTGGGAAAACCATTGGCCGCCTCTTGCTCCATATCGAGATAGCTAGTGCCTTATGGTACTCTATTTTCTGTCTTTTCGGCTTAGCATGGGTCATGCCTCATCAGGTGAGAGATCTCCTCGCTTGTTGGAGAAGAAAGATTGGTAATCTTCAAAGTGAAGCTTTGTGGAAGATGATCCCGCTCTGTGTGATGTGGTGCATTTAGAGAGAAAGAAATAACTAGAGTTTTGAAGACAATGGGAGGACGGTGGCAGAGCTAAAGACCTTATTTTTTTATACCCTTTTTCAGTGGATAGCTGCATATGATTATTTGCACATTTCTAGTTTTAATGACTTTTTTTTTTTAATCTCCTCTTTTTCAAACTAGGTGTTTCTATGGTATACTTCTTGTGTTCTTGGACCAACAGTATGACTTTTGTTTACTAGAGACTTTTTCTGATAGCATGTCTCTGGAATGCTTTGGTTTTTACTTTGACAATGTTGGTTGTTATGCTAGATTTGGCTGTGGGGATTCAGCGTGCATTACAGCTTCATGACTTCTTCTGCAAACGATCTTTCTGGTATTTTCTTTCTAAGGCTTGATCAAATTTATACAATTGTGATACACTTTTCACTATTCTGTTTTAATCATAATTTAAAACAGAATTTAATTTATGCTCTAATTGACCCAGCATATTTTAGTTTGTTAGCATCAGTCTAACTGAATGCAATTGCCTCTGCTTTGTGTGCCAACTCTTTCGAATCTTGAAACAATAATGTTTTTCCTCCAAAATGCGAAAGCTATTAGTTTCTTTTTTCTTTTCTCCTGTATTAGTATTAGTTATCTTTCCAAAAAGAGAATTACCCTAAGTAGAGAAAACCTAATCCTCTCTTTTAACTCATGCTTTTTCCGAGGATTTGATGCTAAGATCACCTGCATGGGTTTGGTGCTACTCAACCACCAGAAACAAAGGATGTTCAAATTATAGCAACTAGTCCTTTTTTGTGTGGGTTAGGATGGGTCTCAAGTGGGGGTCTTCGTTAATTATGGATTTTAATGTGCTGTTTTTGTCAGTTTCATTACCTTCCATGGTAAATATTTTTTAGTGGTTGGATTTGAAATGGTGACTTACCCCAATCACACTTCACCATTTTACCACTTGAGCCGGTCAAAGTCATATCCATTTGTGGTAATATTGCTTTATGGTGTTCTTTTTGTTTGCTTCCATTGCTACCTTGTGCTGTGATAATTATAATGTTGAAGAAACTTACAATTTTCTTTGTCTCCATGTAAAAGTTGACTCACCAGTCTGATTTCTTAATACTGGAGTCCCTCACTTCAATTGTAAAACTTGGTGCCTTTAATTTTTGTTTTACTAGTTACTAGTTTCTTCGTGGTCTTCAAGTACTCTTTTTTGTTTAAATATTTGTTTATTAACTTTTCATAAAATATTTATGTATTGTAAACCAATGATTGTCCAGATAATAGTGAAGCTGATGAGCAGCAAAAACACTCAGAATCTCAGATTCATGCAACTGGAATGTCTCTTTCTGGTATCACTACTCCAAATGCTCAGTATCCAACACCTCCGCAGCTTGGAGCAGGACATGCTATGGTACTATCATTGAAGTCAACTTTTAAAGTATTCATGTTATTTTTATCTTATTTCACTTGCAACATCTTTTTCGAAAGTTTTTTTTCAATCACATAATTTGTTTGCTATGTATATTGCTGAATTTTTACCTTTTTTGGGGGGATTAAAAGTAATCTGGACATAACTTTGTACTCCATCTGTCTACTGTATTCTTGCCATGTACATTGCCATGTATATTGCTGAATTCTTTCCTTGTGCTTTCATACTTTGTATCTTTGGACAGTAGCACATTTGTCCCCTGTGTCTATTAGTTATGATGACTTCCTTGCTCGTTTTTCTCTTTCTAGTTAGGTGATCCTTTTGTATACTTCCTGTGTACTTAGGGGCGCCTTACGCTTTTAATAAAACTGGTTATTACTTATCAAAAAAAAAACTTTGTACTCCATCTGTCTACTGTATTGTCATAAAAAGTCTTCGTTAGATCCCTAAAGGATCCTGATCCCCTACCTTGTATTTTTGTAACATCTTTACCTCAAAACCTGCTTCCCTACTACAATCTTCTAATTAAGTTTCAAATATTCGTAGGAATCTTATTTGTTCCTGATATCCTACCAATGACAACCAAGTATCTTCCTCAATGTTGTTTTGCTAAACATTTGGATACCTGGTAATTATTTCAGCATTGCAGTCAGTTTGTTCTTAATCTGATCAAGCGAGGATTTCGTTCTGCTGAGATTTCTTGTTTTCTTACTCTTTTGAACATGAGTTATATAATCCTCATGGAAAAAGCTTTTTGGTACGTCCATTACAAAAAGAAATGCAACTGTTAAACTCCTAGGAAATGAAAGAAATTTGTATGGTTATGTGGTCAGGACTCAGGATAAACATATGTTGTACTCTTTTTTTTTTTCCCCCTGCTTCTTATTGAATGTTTGAAATGTGTTAAACCATATGCCAGAAAAAGGATCTCTCGATGCATTAATTATTTGATGTTAATTAATTTGTGGATATCTTCCTTAGTAGACTCAAGATGATTGTCATTCCGAATTTGGAGTAGCAATGAGAACACAGCAGTCAAGAAGTCTGAAAGCACATATCGGGAAAAGATATTGTATGTGGTGAGTTGCAAAAGCAGGCTAATCATTCAAACCCAAAAATAAAAGGAAAAGAAAAGCCACAAATAGATAGAGAGAGAAGGTTAATTATGAAACAATCAGACCTCTTGTTTCTAGGGCACTAGAACCATCAATATACAATTCTTGCCCATATGCAGCAGCTACCTGGCTATCAATGCTTATAGTGAGAAAGAAAAATATAAAATCCAAGGATATAAATAGAACTATGAATTAGGTAAAGGGAAAAACTAACTTATATTGTGGATAATTCAGGTGAAAATAGAACTAATTTTGAAGCAGTGAAGATTTGATGTGGCCAACAATTGCTGTTATCATTGTATGTTTGAGCTCCGATTGATGTTCACCTATATTATTTTTAGTAAGAAAGCAGCAGTAGCCTTATGGATTGGTCAGTTGCGATGTTGCATTGGAGTCCAAGATTCTATAGTACTATCTGTGGTTGGAAAATGGAGGCTGTGGATAGAGTGTTTATGCTCTTAATGCTTTTTGTTTTTTAACATTGGGAATCCCAAGGGGTTGGCCCAAGTGGTAGAGGCCTTGGTCTTAAGGTTTGCTCCCTTTAGGGTCTAAGGTTTAACATCTCATGGGTGCAAACAATTTCTTGGGGCCACACCCCCGGTGAAAAGCCAGAAATTTAACTAATTTTGCGTAGGAAAACTTCCGAGGGTGCAGTGCAGGGGACCGGAGTTTACTCTGAAGGAGTGGGTCCAAAGGGCCCTGCCTTGGAGATGTTTCCTAACATTAAAAAAATAAAATTTTGGGGTTGGCTCAAGTGGTAAGGGTCTTGGTCTTGGTAGCATTTCTATCAGGTCTAATGTTCGAATCTCCTTGAGTGTAAACAATTCCTTGGGATTAGTCCGCCAAAGAAATTGGAATATTACCCAATCCTTATGAAGGGAGCGCTTTGCACGGATCGAAAGTTTACCCGACAATGGTGGGTACCTGAAGTGACCCTGCCTTGGAGGGGCTCCTCATCATAAAATAAAAATAAAAATAACACTACGGTTCCCCATCATATGATGAGCAATCCAGCTGCATTTGTGTCATCCCCACCATACCAAGGCAATGTGTCGTCTTTCATGTATCTAGTGTTAGAGGGATGTGATGTGTTGGTGACCTATTGGGAGTGCTAGATTAAGGGTGAAAACGCTTGTGACTTGCTTTAACATTTCATCTTCTTAGATTATTGTTTTGCTTTCTTCTTATTTTTTTTTTCGGGTTTTGTGCTAATCTGGTGCTTTTATTGAGTGCAAACACCAATCCTTCATTGTTCCATTTTATTGATTTGTTTATATATGTATGTATAGAAACATTTATGGTGGTTGACTGTTAGAATATGTACTGGTCTTATAGGTTTTCTTTGACTGATGCTCCGGTGTTAGCGAGTTGGTAGCCGCAAGAAGCACCATTTGTTTTAAAGGTGATGTGTGGCAGTATGGGTGTTGGGGTCACAGTGTCGGACATGTTTATTTATTTATTTATTTTTAATAAGTAATGGCAAACTTCATCAAATAGTGCAAAGATGCAATTCGAGTACGTAGAAAGTATACAAAAGAGACACCTAATTAAAAACAGAAAAAAGATCTAAAAACACATGAAAGCGCAAAATCAATGATGCAACCCAGTGAAAAAAGTCTTAAAGAATAAAGCCTTAAATTCCACTAATGTCCTTTCACGATCCTCAAAGCTTCGATACTAAAACCTACCACCTAGAGCTCTCCAACAAGCGAAGAGATCTACCACCTAACTATGCATAACCAAGCCATCCCTACATTGCTGAAGATAGCATTCCAAAGAGCAGTGGAAATGTCATAATGGAGTAGAAGATGATCCATTGACTCCCCATTTTTCTTACTCATGTAGCACCATTAAACCACAATAACATGTTTCCTTAGATTGTCTATGGTGAAAATCTTCCTAAATGCAACCGACCAAGCAAAGAATGTCACTCTCAAGGGAACTATATCCTGCCAAATACTCTTCTAAGGGAAATGACTACTATCATGGGGAACAAGAACATTGTAGTATAATCTAAACATCAAACAACCCTCTCTTGGAAGGTACCCGGCAAAGTTTCTTTTCACCACCACCCTGTCTCACTCTAATTGAATACAACAAAGTGAAGAATGAGGGAAAGAGAGTCACCTCCCAATCATGAGATGAATTGAAAAGTTTAAATTCTACTGATGAGCTGGTTTGCCATTGCAGCTTCCTTTGGGCAATGCTAAACAAGTCTAGTTGTCTCAAGGGCTTGATCAATTGATACCCATACTATACATCATGCCAGAATCAAATTTTGGAGTCGTCACCCACCTCAAAACTAGTATGCCTAGAAAGCTCACCCTAGTCCCTCCTGATATTTTTCCAAAGCCCCACCCCATATGACCCACGGACCTCATTTGGATGCTACCCACCCTATGCACTGCCATATTTATAATTCATAACCACCCTCCATAAGACCTCTCTCTCATTAACATAGTGCCAATGCCACTTCCCCAAAGGAGTTCGGTTGTACACTAGTAAATTCCGAATGCCTAACCCTCTTTAGAGATCATAGTACACACCTTAGTCCAGCTAACCAAGTGTAATTTGAACTCTTCACCCATACCACTCCCCAAAAAAATCTCACTGCAATTTCTCTTATGTGATTGGGGACACCATTTGGGAAGGGAATAAGAGACATGAAGTAGGCGGATTTGTTAAAGGGCATTTAATGAGTCCAACTCTCTCACCCTTTGACAAAGACATCATCTTCCATCAAGCAAAACAACACTTTATCTTCTCAATAATATCTCAAACAGATTTGGCCTTAAACGAGGCTCCCAAGGGAAGACAGGTATTTCATAGGCAAGGAAGAAACCCTGCAACCCAAAATAACCCAAAATTGGCAATGTCACCTTCGACATTGGTGACATTGCAAATCAGGACCAACTCTCATTTAGCCAGATTAATCCTCAAACCTAAAACTGCTTCAAAGCATTAAAACAACCAATGCAAATTTCGAAGATGATCTAGATTTTCCCTACTAAATATCAAGGTGTCGTCCACAAACAAAAAGTAATAAATGTTGATAGCATCACCACTCCTAGGTCCCATCGTGAAGTCTAATAAAAAACCCTTATTTACTAAAGCATAAAATCATTTTACTTATTGCCTCCATAACAATAACGAACATAAAGGGGGACAATGTGTCTCCCTGTCTTAAGCCATGGGACCTACTAAAGAAACCCATTGGAGTTACATTCACCAATGCATAAAGCGCACAAAGGAAATACAATATGCTATCCATTTACACTATCTTTCCCCAAAACAGCATATGCACAACATATACAATAGAAAATCCCAATTGACATGATTATAAGCCTTTTCAATATCCAACTTGCACAACATACTTGGTTCCGCAGATATAATCCTACCATCAAGGCACTCATTACCAATGAGAATAGAGTCTAGAATCTTTGTCTCGATTTTCTCTTGTTCTTTCTCTTTTCGTTTCCCTATCATTCATCATTGTTGTGCACAGGAACAACTAATACTCTTTGAGCAACGTGAGATATGTTGTTTTAGGTCTCTCTTTCACTCTATATGAATCGTCAGATGCATTATCTTTATTATATAACTAATGCATTATTGTTTTTAGTTACTGTGAGATTGCAGTGTCATATGTTTTTATTCATTCCTCTAGAAAGAGCTCACTTAGAATCAAATCTGCTTAGTAATAGGTAGTTAGAGATGCATTGGGATAAGTTTGTTGAAAAGCATTAGGAAGGTTAGGGAAGAATTCTTTGAACTTATTAGCTTCATAGTTGGGGGGGGGGGGGCGGGGATTGAGAGCTGTACAAGATTGGGAACTTGAGTCGCTGGAGCAGTTTATGAGGTTATTATTTTCTGTTAACGTGAATAGGGAGTCCAATGAAAGGGTGTGATGGAGTTTGTCAAGGAGTAAGTTTCAGGTAAAATTGCATTATGGGACTATGAGAGAAGGCTTAAGGGGAAGCTTTCTATAGAGGAATATTTGGCAGGGTCATTGCCATGAGAGGTGGCTTGGTTCTTTTGGACCACAGTGAGGGAAAAAATATATTGAATGTTGATAATCATAAAAAAAGGGTGAAATATTTGAGTGCGTTGGTGCTGCATTCGTAAATCAATTGGAAAGTCTGTAAATCATCTTCTGCTGCATTGAGTCATTGTGCGAGAGCTATGATCACTTGTTTTCCCTTTGTTTGGGGTTGCATGGATGACACTGAAGTTTGTTATAGAGTTGTTTGGCCAGTTGGAAACAAAAAACCTGATAACTTATAGAATTCAACCTCTTGTGCAGAGAGATTGACTGAAGCTGTTGATATTTTATACCTTCTCATTTTAGATTTTTTTTTTTCTTTTTGACATGTCCACACAAGAGGGGGAGGAGGATTTGAACTAGTGACCTCCACTTCATTAGGTGCAGTTTCAGCTGATTGAACTGCCTCTTGAAGACTTATTTTAGAATATTTAATATCATTGAAAATATCAAAAAATATCATTTGAAGTTGGGAAGTTGCAGCTTCTCAAAAATTTATGGACTGGGCCGACTGGCAACCGAAAATCAAGGGGGGAAATCAAAATATTCAGCAATATCTTCTTTGGAGATCTCTTGGCTGGAAGTTATAATTTTAGAAAGTCATTAACTCATATGTTTGCATAACAACAGTGTCTCATGATTAATCAATACAGATTGGGAATGAATAACAATAGGTTTAGGAAACTTTCCTTTTAGGTAATTGTAGATTGCATAGTAGACCCCATTCCCCCCTCCTTCGTTTCTTTCGAAGTAGTATGAGTTCTGGACTTCTCTTCATTCTAAGATTATTAAAATTGAACTGGTGGCTATAGTTCTTATTGAAGTTCTACTACTGAACTAGTTGCTAGAATGATTATGGTTTCTCCCTCACCTCCCGATTCTCATATTTAAATTTGGAATTGTGACATATTTAGTTAATTAATTACCTCTTTGCTTGTCTGTTGAAGGCACCAGCGGCCTACCCATATCCAGATCCTTATTATAGAAGCATCTTTGCTCCCTATGATGCACAGCCGTATCCTCCACAACCCTATGGTGGGCAACCAATGGTATGCTCTCTTTAAGGCCATATGTTGACACTCTTACCTAAAAACGCCATGTATTGGTTTTCTGATTCTTTTTATTTTTTTGTAAGTTGTTTTTCTGATTCTTTATGACATGGTAATTGTGCATGTTGAGACCACACATTGCTTATGACCATCTATGTTACAATTATTGGATAATTACTTGTCTCAGGTACATCTTCAGTTGATGGGGATTCAGCAAGCTGGGGTTCCGTTGCCATCAGATGCAGTTGAGGAACCTGTGTTTGTGAACGCAAAACAATATCATGGCATCCTGCGACGTCGACAGTCACGCGCAAAAGCTGAATCAGAAAATAAAGCTCTCAAGTCTCGGAAGGTATGATATAAACCTCAAATTTCTTTGTCTCTTACATGCAACATTGTGGTGAGTCGGCTTCATTGGGTACAATGTATATAATAAAGATTTGTGTGGTTGCTTTGTTTCTCAATTCAATATTGTTGATCTGGTGTAAGTTGATTTACCACTCATTACTCAAGACTAATTTTGCAGCCATATTTGCATGAATCTCGACATTTGCATGCACTCAGAAGAGCTAGGGGATGTGGAGGTCGGTTTGTAAATTCAAAGAAAAATGAGAACCAACAGAACGAGGCGACAGCAGGTGACAAATCGCAGTCCAAAATCAATCTAAACTCTGATAAAAGCGATATTGCTTCCTCGGATGGCACATCCTGAATTTGGAAGCAATGACAAAGCACACAAAGGGCTGGCTCAAACCGGTTTTTCATCAATGATGTCCATTAAACCAAGGTTCAGCACCAGCTCCATGGGTCTCAGTCAGTATTTGCTTCAGTCTGGATCTAAACTTAGAAATTCAGAATCATGTATAGGTTATCCCGTAGTGAGTTTGTAGGGAGGTCCTAGATATAGTATTATTGAAGCAGTGACTCTTTATCTTCTCCTCGATGGATTTCCTTTTAGGCTTAGCTCTTTTTTTTTTTGGTCCCTTCGAGAGTGGTGGTTATGTCTACTGTGTGAGCATTTCTTTGCAGTTAAACATGTGGCGAGTTCAGGACTTTCTAACACAAAATTTGATTCCTGTTGATTGTTTGGTTTGGTTATGTTTCATCAGCCCTTTGATTCCATTGTTGTCAGGTGGGAGAATAAGTTAAGTTAGAATGGTTTAATTGAAATTGGTGTTGATGTCCTCTTGTACTATGTAATGTATTTGTACAAAAGTTGCGTGGCATTCATCGGAGCTGGAATTGTCCTGAGTTCAATAATTAGCCCCCTTTTTTTTTAATGCCTTTGAAATATTCAATAATGTTAGGAAATTATGTAGAACTGATTTGTGGCCTTGAGAAAGAATTATACCGGCAGGGGAAATCTGTGCATTATTAATTCGGAGTAATGTTATATGCTAATATTTTATTATATTTTTATCATCTCAAAGTTGATGTGACTTTTAAGTCAATAGTGATCCATCTCAAATTCAAACATGATTTTAAAAATTATATCAACTTTGAGAGGATAAAAAGTAGCATTTCTCACGAAGCACTTCAGATAAGCAAAGAATATCAATTGTTATATGGACATAATTGTACAATAGAATCTTATCGAGTTTGAACATCTTTATTGCAGATGGAGCCAAAAATAGCATCTCCATATGTAATACATGCATAAATATTCATCCCTTTTTGATCGAGTAGAAAAAAGAAAGGAAGGTGAGAGGATGGTGACTTTAACCAAAAATATTAAACCTAAAATTAAGCTGAGCCGAATATTTTTTTAGAGTAATGTTACACTTAACCTCACTTTTCATATTTATAGGTGACTTAAAACTATCATTGAATATGTGATGATTTTTTATTGAATTTTAATTAAATTATGATTTTAAAAACTATTTATGAGCGTGAAAAAATAGGTATAGAGAAGTGAGAATAAGTGTAATATTACTATATCTTTTAGTTGAATAGATTGTAATTTGAGTGGCGTAGTCCATGGATTTATAGTTATTCTCCCTACCATTCCGTGTGAAATGCTCTCATTAGTGGGGATAGGACTAATAGAAGTGAGAAATCGAAATGAAGTAAAAAAAAAGATTGGCTTTTGTGTTGACTAATGTCAATGATTTAATTGGGTCATTCAAACATTATGATATTCCTCTCTTCAACAAAAGATTAGGGGCTAGGCTTCCCAATTTTCAACGTCTCACTGTTTCCTTCTTTTGTCTTTCATTATCTGATTCCCGATGTTTCTTCCCTGAAATCATTCCATTTTTGTCTAAAACTTGTTTACATTTGTCTTATTGGAAATTGCAAGATTTTTTTTTTTCACCTCTTACCTGAAGTTGGTGGGGGATGGAATAAGAGGACTTTTTGGAACATGCACTCGTGTTCTTTTATATTATTTTCTCTTCCCCAATGATGCTACTTTATTATTATTTTGTGATGAATCTTGCATTCTTTCTCGACGCCAGCACTACATAAGACCTTACTAAATCTACCACCGAATGCTTAAACTCACGTGGTCAAATAGAGCCAAGTGTCAACAAATTGTAGAACAAACAATCCCCACAAGACCATACTAACACTCTCACCGAATGCTTGAACTCACGGGGTCATCAAAAAATTGTAGAACAAGCAATCACATCAAAGAGAGTAAGTATTTAAGGTGTCTTCTTAATTTAATGATAATTTTTATTGTTATATTAGAGAGTATAAAAATGATAGTGCTAAATTTAATAAGAAAGAAATGATAAAAAAATATTTTACATCCGATCTTTAATCTATCTCGGTACTATACATGGGTTAATCTACACTTAAATTTGCAAAATGGATGAATAGGAGATGGGTTGGAGAATGAGTTGTAACATAAAACTAATTTTCTTCTTCATTGTTTACACCTGTCGGCTGTCAGTCAAATCAAGGGGAAAAAAAGAAGAAGAAGAAAGCAAGCTAGCCCTAATGAATTACTAATGCTGAGTGGTGTATGGTGTTAAATTTTATAAAAGAAAAAGTATTGAGTGTACGACTTATGAGTGAAATTAGCAAATGTTTAGCACTTAATGATGTATTAAGACTTGAAGATTACTCATACACCACACCTTACACCTCTGCCCTATTCTATCAATTATTCTTACACCACTAGTCTCTCTCTCTCTCTCTCTCTGTGATACCAAACTTTTCTCTTCATTCTTTGTCTAAGCTTATCTTACATGATTTCACATCAGCATTAATTGTTTTCTTAAAATTATATATATATAGAGAGAGAGAAATAATGTTAGGAAATGTGCCCCAAACATAAAGAAAGAAATAAAAATTCTGGTGACCAATATATATATATATATATATATATGATGTTACGTGTTTTTCTAGTGTTCTCTTAGTGTCTTCTTAATTGTGATGTGACTTTTAAAATCACCAATAAATTAAAAGTCAATAATGATAATTTCAAATTCAACGGTAGTTTTAAAAGTCACATCACAGTTGAGAAAACACAAAAAAAATACTAGAAGAACACTTAACATTTCTCATATATATATATAACAGGAGAAAAGTAATTACTTATTTAAAAACACAACAAAGCTAATAAAAGAATCAAAGAATTAATTGTTATCAAACGTTTAAGTTTGCGTGTGTTGAGAGGCTTAGGGCTTCTTGAATTTTTCACCCCACATTACATTTAAAGATTTCATGTGTGATTCGCACTAGTAATTAAATATTAAATTAGCTCATGCTTATCTATCTCATGCCACATCAGATCATGGAGACAGTTTTTGTCATTTCACTGGAAAATGAATGAGGATATGGTAAATATTAAAGGTGATGATGTACAATAATGTGAATTATAGGATAGTGGAATGTAGGCAAAATTTTGGGATGGTTAGTTCATACCCACCACTATGAAGTGTCTTGTAAAGTTACATCTTGATATTGATTGATAATGGAGTGAAAATGCCTTTTTATAGGTCATATATATAAGGAACGTAAATGACATGCTAATTATCAGATTGTGACACGATTAAATGATCAAATTCACATGACAAGAAAATAATATAATTTAGGGAAAATTTTACTTACCACTCTTGATCTATCGTCAATTTTGTAATCATACCCTTAAACTTAAAAAAAAGTGTCAATTTAGAGTAGTATCTTTCAGAAGTTTGCAACATTAATCTACCCGTTAAAATTCAGCGTTAAATTCTAATGAAGAAAAGTAAAATTTCCTAAATTTAGGGCTACTATTGATTTATAATACAGTAAAAATGCCTATTTATATGGCATATAGATGAATAGTATAAGGAATTTAGTTCTCATGATAGTCAGATTCTAATATGATTACATGATCAGATTCTTACATCATAGAAGAAAATGATACAATTTAAGTATAGAATGAAATTCTATGGATTTTAAAAATGATATTGTTTGGTGGCTATGTTCATATAATTATTAATTAAGCAAAGACCACATCTTATCAATTTAAAGAAGAAATAGTTGATCTTTTCCTAAGATAGAAAAGCAAAACAAAATTTTATCTCTTGTCTAATTTTCTTACAACTACAAAGATATATATATAACCAATTTCAAATTTTTTTTTTTTAAGGGAAGATCAATCTGATTTTATTAATAATGGTTAAGAGCATAAAAGCTCTTACAATCATAGAACATACAGTTCTGCAAAATCATAGCCGAAGATAAAATATTACACGTCATAAAAGTCGAAAACATACAAATCTTACAATGAAAAACCAGTCTATGACGTCAAGCATCCGCTATCCCAGCCCGATTTTCAGTTTATAGAACAGATCTGCTAACGCAGACTCCTTTCGGGGGCACAGGAAGCCATTTTTCAGACATGAGCAAAACATCCACACCTAAACCATTCCCCTCTCGACTAAAAGCCAGAAGCATTATTCATGTCCTCAACCCAACGGCCAGGACCATAAAATAAAAAATCAAAATAAAAAACCTACAAGCAGCAGCGGAGGAACACCGTATCGTAGACATCCATTTGGAAGACACGCATTGGCTGAAGAAGACGATCAAATCTAATGTTGAAGACACTATATTTGGATTTAGATCTACAAACTAGATTTAAAGGCAACCTGCCAAAAACGGAGACCGGTAGAGCCTACAAAGAAGATCGAGCACTGCTATCGTAAAAGGGGAAGATGAAAAATTTAGATCTAGATCTTCCCCCCTCTTAGAGAGAGGGTCTCTTGTTTTTTCTCTTTGGTGGCTCCATAAACCCTACTCCTTACTCTCCTTTCTCTCTAAAACCAATTTCCAAATTGTGATTCATAGAAGAGCAATATTGCTTGGCTCCTGTATAACTGGATTGACGTGGAGTACTGTTGATCCAATAGTTTATGGGCACTCCACGTCAGCCAAATTATATAAAAATTATATGAGAATTGTGTTAGTCGTGTAAGCAAAATAGAATACGTTTCTCATAAATTCTTGTTTCTAACACTAAAACGGGGGGATGAATTTTTTTTTTTTCCTAATTGAATAGGGAAAATGGGGGGATGAGTACTTGACTACTTACTAGTCAACCAAACAAAAATTAAAAGTTTTGATGTCTGTTTACATATACAGACAATGAGACAATGAGACTGTATCCGACAGTGATTGAAACCAGACCAATTGAGATAAGGTTTTGTAAAATTGAATTGAGTGATTAAGAATAGCTACTACTACCGATCAGAAGAAGCCAACTGAAATTACTTGTCTTGCATGGCTGCAGCCTGCAGCTTCTTCCTTGGATTCTTATATATGTAAATATATTCCACTCTCTAGGGCTATAACTGTGCTGGGCCTGGGTTTGAGATCTACTAAATTACTGTATAGGGTGCAAATGCCCCCAAAACCCTTTTGAAGTCCTTCAAAATTGCTATACGTTTGGATTTTGTATATTTTGACGAAAAATGTTTTTAATATACTTTTAGCAGAATGATTTCAATTAAAAGCATTTAGCTCGTATGAGAAAAATTAGCAATGGCGAGTAATGGTCGATGATCTCCGATGATATATAGCCAAAAGTGACCAACAACTTGTTACAACCTTCGGTGAACTCTGCTGGTGGATTTTGGTGGCAGTAGCGATCTTTTTAGTAATCTCTGACAGCGATAGAGAATGTACTGTGAAAAAGAATGTGCGCAAGAAAGAGAAGATCAAATTCGAAAAATAGTTTACAGTTTTAAAAAAGAGAAAAAAAATAAAATTATGGATATTAAAGTTTGGTCAACCGAAAATATTTTTAGTTTGGCAGCAATTTTCAGTCGTAACAAATACCAAAAAATTGAAGAAAAAAAAACGTTTTCAATTACGTCGAAACAATCAAATCCTTAATGAAACATTCTAGTGAAATATATGATATCCGATTGTCCACCACTTTTAAAATCATACTCCACCTCCGATAATATTAATGCTCTTATATATATCTAGGGCTGGCAAAATAGGTTCATGTATCAGGTTTATGTCAACCTGGCTAACCTACCAATCCGAACATGGCACATTTATTAAATGGGTCACCCGTTTATGACCCAAACCCATTTAATTAACTTAAACTCTAATACTAAAACTACGTGTTGAATTCGCGGGTTATATTGCCAGTTAAGCTTAAAATCTACTTGAAAAATAAAAATTAAAAAANTTACTTGTCTTGCATGGCTGCAGCCTGCAGCTTCTTCCTTGGATTCTTATATATGTAAATATATTCCACTCTCTAGGGCTATAACTGTGCTGGGCCTGGGTTTGAGATCTACTAAATTACTGTATAGGGTGCAAATGCCCCCAAAACCCTTTTGAAGTCCTTCAAAATTGCTATACGTTTGGATTTTGTATATTTTGACGAAAAATGTTTTTAATATACCTTTAGCAGAATGATTTCAATTAAAAGCATTTAGCTCGTATGAGAAAAATTAGCAATGGCGAGTAATGGCCGATGATCTCCGATGATAGCCAAAAGTGACCGACAACTTGTTACAACCTTCGGTGAACTCCGCTGATGGATTTTGGTGGCAGTAGCAATCTTTTTAGTAATCTCTGACAGCGATAGAGAATGAACTGTGAAAAAGAATGCACGCAAGAAAGAGAAGATCAAACTCGAAAAATAGTTTACAGTTTTAAAAAAGAGAAAAAAAAAAATTATGGATATTAAAGTTTGGTCAACCGAAAATATTTTTAGTTTGGCAGAAATTTTCAGTCGTAACAAATACCAAAAAATTGAAGAAAAAAAAAAAACGTTTTCAATTACGTCGAAACAATCAAATCCTTAATGAAACATTCTAGTGAAATATATGATATCCGACTCTCCACCACTTTTAAAATCATACTCCACATCTGATAATATTAATGCTCTTATATATATCTAGGGCTGGCAAAATAGGTTCATGTGTCGGGTTTATGTCAACCTGGCTAACCTGCCAATCCGAACATGACACATTTATTAAATGGGTCACCTGTTTATGACCCAAACCCATTTAATTAACTTAAACTCTAATACTAAAACTACGTGTTGAATTCACGGGTTATATTGCCAGTTAAACTTAAAATCTACTTGAAAAATAAAAAATAAAAAATATATATAAACAGGTCAACCCGTGTGACCCGTTTATGACCAAATCCGTTTAATCTAAACCCTAACCCTAAAACTACATGTCGTGTTCATGGTTTAAATTGACAACGCTATATATATACACATGGATACTAATCATATGGGAAGAAAAGAAAAGAATGCATGGGATGCATGGCAGGCATATATATATATGTATATGTTGCAAGACTCTCTCACTCGTCCTGCTAATCTTTCCTTTCCCTTTTGTAAGGTTTTGACAAATAAAATTCATATACTTAAATACCACTCCTAATCATAACAAGTATATTGTGGCATAATTAGTAGCAAAGATATCACGACTTATTTCCCATCACATGAGCCATCCATCCCTATCAACTCCCCTTCCCTCCTTTCTATCCACCTCTTACCTTTACACCTCTTATATATCATGCATGGAGAGAGAGAGAGAGAGATGTGAAATGGAAGCAAAGGCAAGCAATTGCGCGCAGAGGGAGAAACGTGGTGGTGGGTGGGGTCTGTGTATAACAATCTTTTGGTGCATGAGAAAATGGGGTCAGCAGCCTCCTCTCCTCTCCACCAAAAGAGACTTTTTTGGGGCCCTCAGATGGGGCTGGAAAGGGACTTCCACCACTGTAAATTTTGCAAAATCACGCAATGTGATGTGGGAAACATGCCCCAATGGTGGGGTCTCATTGTCCCAGATCCCTTTGTTTTGTGCATCCCCCCACCCCCCCACTCTTCTAAAAGGGAGAGGGTAAAAGAAAGATAAAGAGAAGCAAAGGGCTGCATGATCATAATCTGGCCAGGGAGACAAGAAAACACCAAGGGAGTCTGTGTAGCCATTGACCTCCTCCTTCAGCTCCCATCATAAGCCCATTAATTATATTTATATACACCAATATATGTTAAGAGAGAGAGAGAGAGAGGGGCTGCTTTGAAGGAGTGTTTTCAAGCTTTGGATTCTTTCAAGAAATGAAACCCTTTATCTAAAAATGTCAACCTTTGTGAAATCCAAAAGTCAATTGCTTTTCTCTCTCTCTCTCTCTTGGATTCTTCTGAGCCAAGGCATGGAGAGGTGGGAAACACTCTCAATTGTCACCAAAAGGAATGGTTGGTGCGGCCGATCTTAACCCAAAAAAGAAAAGAAAAGTGCAATTTAGATTTGGATTCTAGCTTTGAGGTTAATTAAGAGTACTTACTTGTTAATTAGGATTTAATTTTTAGAGAGTTAATTAGATTCTATATATATTGTGAGGCAATGACAGAAACCCTTTTAAGATAGAATCACTTCATGTACTCACTCTTGTTGGGTAAACTCCAAATTTCTGCAAAGCGCCCCCTCTATACAAATCACATAATTAAGACTCCGGCTTCACCGGCCAGTGAATGTGGCTCCAAAAAGCCTTATCACTTGAGTCAACTCCTTAAAGTTAAGGTAATGCTTGCTTTAACAAAGAGAACATCTCTTATTATATATTCTAATGAGATTGAAGGCTTATATATTTCTTTAATTTGCAACTTGGCACGTAGCTAGAGAACCAAAAAGCATGGACAAGTTGAATTCATGATGAGTCTCCTCATGAAATAATAACATATAGAGGTGGCCGGCCTCGATTTCAATATGGTCGATATATATGAGAGCACTAGCTAGCTATATCTATAGGTATACGTAAATGATGCATCAATGGTCAATCTTTCTTTCTTCCATGAAGCTAGCCTTTGCCCACTTCCTGTTATTTTAATTACTTCTCTCATTAGACGATCACTTGCCTGTATTTATACTTGTCTACTCAAAAGCTTCCTCGCCACTTTGGAGTAACACAGTGTGAGCCCAACCCTATTGCCCTATATCCTATTATATATATAGATGAAAGTCTTGCCAATTTCTGAGCAATATTATATATATATAGCATGTTTAATGATCATTTTACTTCAGATTGAGCATTATTTAAGCATCTAGATTGTATTAACTCTAGCGGAGAATCATGATTTTGAGTAATGTTAACATGCATATTGGAGGGCTCAGATACCGACTGGCCTAGAAGACAAATTTTCATGAATAACTAAATGTCACTCAAGATAAAGGGGGGACTATTGAATAGCCTAATTATGGACGAGCTCCCCAAAGGTTGCCTACTGAAGTTGTCAAGAGGCCTAGCGGCCCATAGAAGGGTGTAAGGAATCTCCACATCAATAATAGATTATTAGTTTCTAAAACCCTAGGAAGGAAGGCCTATAAAGAGGATAAAAGGGTATTCATTCATGTATGGGTAAAAGTTATTTAATATGGATAGATAGCTTTTTTTATTACTAGAATTGACTTGAGAGTCAAAGAGGTCTTATGGGTAAAAGTTATTTAATCAACTTTCCAAAGTATTTAACAAAGGGAATGAGTCATTGACCATTAATTGGCCTGTAAACACTTGAAAATCATTCTCATTTACTCCCCAGATCGATTGAAGAACAAATAAATACATATTTATTTGTGAATTATGTGCCCAAAACTCTACATCCTATTTCTCATTAATTATTTTAATTAATTATAATATGGGCACCAAAGTGTGTCATAGCCATTTCGTAGCTCATGCAAAATTCCATTTAAATGCATTAAAATAAAAGTAGCCTAATCTTAACCCCCCCACTGATCCACTTTGCCCTATCAAACCAATTAATTTACTTTATATATATATATATATATATATATATATTAATTCACCATCCCCACCTCTATAGTGGAATGACTGTTACGTTTATGCTGAATTATCTTCTTCCCCTTTCTTTTTCTTTCGAATCAATGTTAGTGGGCTGATAGTCTGATAATTTATTATTATTATTATTATTATTATTATTTGTCTTTTGTTTTCTCTTTTCAAAATAAGAATATTAACAAATAATTCAAATATAAAAATATTTTCCATTTTTATATCACATCAAAATATTTTTTTAAATAAAAAAAAACCCTCCCAAAACGCGTTAATTAACAAACATAGCCGTAGGTTGCTATTATTCTAGAAACTACATAATGTGAATTTATTTATGTAATAACTTCCTAAACTGTTTGATATACCATAAATGAATGATAGAAAAGGAAAGAACAAGAAATTAACCTGGTTTGACCCAAAGAATCCAATCTCTCTTATTTACCTCAATTCAATATATATTTACGAAGTATCAACTTGGGGGGTTTACATATGATATTACAAACCCTTCATGCTTTTCGCCATTTTGATTTTAAAATATTATTTTCAATTTGATAGGTTTGAGATATGAGCACAGGTTTTTTTTTTTTTTTTTTGTTTAACAAATTATCTCTTCATTGATATAACAATCAAATGGAGAAAAATACTCCGTACAATGCCAAAAATATAATTTGAAATCTCCACAACTCAAACATTAGCTATGAGATATGCAATAGTTTATTAAGCTATTATAAGACAATATCTATGAAAATTTGATGTTTCAAACAATTTTAGATATACAGCAAATTTTGACGAATCATGTATCTATCTACTGCTAGGTCCTTGATTCCTTGGCTTTTCTGTTTTTGCTACTAGTGTTTCATCAATCGCAATTCACTTCGCTACCTTTACTATAGTGACAATTCTTCTTTATACTTGATAACTCCTCTGTCATTAGTCTTTAGTAACCATAAGAAAACAAAAGACAGACAAAAAGCCAATTCTATTATTCTTAAGGATTCATAAAAACAAAATCTAAGAAAACGAATAAAACTTCACCACATAGATCGCTACTAAAAGTGGATATAGTGCGAATACATTCTTATTTAAAAACAACGAAAATACAATAACAAAACCCAACATACCCTCATGCATTTTACGCACCACCGTCGGCCAACCACGAGTCTTTAGAAAGCATCCCGAGGACCATTAATACACACGCCCTGGTCGATTTACGGTGGAGGCAGGAAAAAAGAGGGGCAAAGGGGAAGGAGAAAGGGTCGGGGAGGAGGGAGCCGTAACTCCCTCCCCCCACTCTGTTATGCTCTCTCTACGCCGATCTCTTTCTATGGTGAGCCTAGGCTCATTTTAAATTTGAAACCTCATCGAGTCTTTTTGTTAAATAGATAATAGATATTGAGTGATTATCTAGTACTTGCTAAACTGTGAAACATATTCCATAGATGAAAATGTAGCAATTGCATAAGTTAATGACTTAATAAGTAAACATCACACATAAAAATCATGAAATAAGATCTTTGTGATAGACTCAAAATGACTTTATGATACCATACCATTTGGAATGTTTTCACAAAATGTTTGATTGTGACTAGCTACCAAGTAGCAATTTTATAAAACAGGGCATGCTTCATAATAATTTCATTTTGAGGCATAAAAATATTTGAATTTAAAACATAACAGTTTTCATATCTTATTTACATTACAACCATAACTTCTTCTCATTGCATCATATCATTATCCTACCACATCATCATACTCGTATATTAATCCTCATACGGTGGAGTTTTCCTTACCATACCGGAATCCTATTGTAATTTGTAAGTGACCATAATATATTGGTACACGAAACACCGTAACATACCTCTATATTA
Organism: Carpinus fangiana; assembly: GCA_006937295.1. Taxonomy (NCBI): domain Eukaryota; kingdom Viridiplantae; phylum Streptophyta; class Magnoliopsida; order Fagales; family Betulaceae; genus Carpinus; species Carpinus fangiana. Next base: position 8,486,566 of record CM017321.1, read on the forward strand.
ATTCTCATACAATGAAGGTTAGCATAACATACCAAATCCGTTTATAAGTAATCTTATGCTAACCAAATCACTTTATAGGTAATCTATGGTATACCGGGGTACCTTTGCCACAAGGAAACCGTAAGCATATCAGACATGCAATCATACTGACACCTCATTACAAGGTAATCGAAGCTCATACCGGTGACCCGTCATCGAGTAATTGTAACACATACGAACACTTCGTTACAAGGTAGCTGTACCCATATCGAAAAACCTGTCACTAAGTAATCCGTAACGCATACCGACACCCCCTTCAAGATAATCATAACTCATATTGACACCCTCATTGGGTAACCATAAATCTCATACCGGCTCTCTATTCAGGTTGGTCGTAAATAAAGTTGTTAATGGACATAATTGCTTATGAACAACTCAAGATGGACTTATATAAACTTGACTTGAGCTTAGTTCAAATGTTAAATGAACTAAGCTTGAAAAGAATTTAGGCTCCTTTACTAAAAGAGTCGAACTCGTATAAACTTAATCCAACTCATATAAACTTGTATAAACTCGTATGATTTTATTGTTGCATAAGCTTATGGTGAAATATGGCAACAAACTCATTTCATAATAGCTTTATTAAATGGAGTACGTCTTATGTGAGATAGATCAAGACTAAAGAAGGTCTTGGATTATTTGAAAGACCACACTCTAATGTAACTGCTTTTAGTAACGAGATGATGAGTAGAATTGAATTCGACAAAAAAAGAGCACCTTTTTTCTTTTTCTTTTTTTAAATATATATATATTATAAACAAGGTTATAAAAGTTTAAATTATTTATGAATAGTTTGAGCTCAACTCATATATAAACTAAACTCGAGTTCGGTTCAATTACTAAATGAGTTGAGTTTGAAAAGAAATTTAGGTTCGTTTAATAAAAGAGTTGAACTCGTCATATAAACTTAATTAGCTCAACTCGCATAAATTCATATAATTTTATTTTTATTATTTTGAATAGTATTATTTTTAACTTTGTATAGANAATATGGCAACAAACTCATTTCATAATAGCTTTATTAAATGGAGTCTTATGTGAGATAGATCAAGACTAAAGAAGGTCTTGGATTATTTGAAAGACCACACTCTAATGTAACTGCTTTTAGTAACGAGATGATGAGTAGAATTGAATTCGACAAAAAAAGAGCACCTTTTTTCTTTTTCTTTTTTTAAATATATATATATATATTATAAACAAGGTTATAAAAGTTTAAATTATTTATGAATAGTTTGAGCTCAACTCATATAAACTAGACTCGAGTTCGGTTCAATTACTAAATAAGTTGAGTTTGAAAAGAAATTTAGGTTCGTTTAATAAAAGAGTTGAACTCATCATATAAACTTAATTAGCTCAACTCGCATAAATTCATATAATTTTATTTTTATTATTTTGAATAGTATTATTTTTAACTTTGTATCGAGAACATTTAAGCATTTAAAATGATAGAAGGGCTATTCTTCCTAGTATGACAAATATAACTTGAATCCTTGTGAATTCTTTTTTTATTTTTAAAAAAAAATTAAATGAATCCTTGTGATGGAATGTATTAATATAGATATATGTGTATGGGTATGCACATGTATGTATAATGAATGTTCGCGTGTATAATATATACACGGTTAAACGTGCATATAAATTCGAGATTGGAATATTTAAAATTATATAATATAAATAGTCAATTTCACAATGAAAAATAATGTACGATATATTAGAAATACAAGGTTTATGAAGTTAATTTTTATAAGTTTCTAAATAAAAATTAGTTTATCTTGTTAACTTAAATGTTAAAATTCTTGAAATAATTAAGTAACTAATAATTTACATGTATTTACGAAGAAACAAATATAAACAATGACAATATTTACTTTATAGAAGTAATGAATAAGTTAATTGAACTGTTCAAGAACAAATTCACATTCGTTTGAATAGATTTTTTTTTTTTTTTTTAATCTTAGTAATAAATTCAAGTTGATCTTATGTTTAAAATAAAATAAATAAAATTAAAACATTCAATACTAACTCTATTTTGTCAAAAAAAAAAAAAAAAAAAACTCTATTTTGTTGGATTTCATTTCCAATTAAAAATAGAAAGGACTACATACACATTGGAGATCGAATGGATAACTTCTTTTGCAGATGAGGATAAAACTAGCGAGGGAACTCATCAATGAATATTTAACTAGTTTTTAAGAAGCAAATGGCTCTAATTGTTAATTTGTTTAAATAAAATAAAATAAAACCATTAACAAATAACCCAAAATAAAAAATACTTTTAATTATTTTCACCTTTATATCATACGAGCTTATAACCGCGCAATGCGCGGGATTTTTAGGGTTATATTATAATCGTACTTTTTATAAGTATTATGAAATTTACTTTTTATAATTGTAAGAGGAAAACTTGAATTTTGCTTAATCAAAACATTAATATAAAATTAGAAAAAAATTCTAATATTGTTGGTATAATACTTATTAGATTTCAATATAAATAAAACTAAAAATTATGAACATTCGAAAAAGTACTTTGGTTATAGAAAAAAAGTATGCGCGAAATTCTTTGTTATAGTTTAATTTCAAAATTAAAACACATTTCTATTGAAATTTTCTTTATAGGTTGTAAAAAAAATAAAATCACGCCTCTTTAAATAAAAAAGCCATTTTAAAGATTATACACCAATATATTACTCAACATATAAATTCGGGTAAATCATACAAATAAAAAAAAAAAAATTCATAGGCGAATAGGCTTCGAAAAAACATCAAATAAGAAGTATGTTATATCGAACAATTAACGATTTTATAAACTAATGGACACTAAGCAAAAATAAGTCCAAAGATGACCGTTGTAATTTTACACTTTGGTTTGGACATAGAATATGTAATTGTTCGTAGGATGTTAATCATATATATATTATAAAAATTATTTTTGCTAATGAAATAAAAAATAAATACCTAATCATTATGTTGAGTAAAAGTCCGACTGTTTATATAATTAATCATTAATTAATATACAATTATATATTTATAAAAATAAAAAACAATGCAATGAAATTTTTGATTAATAATCGTTATGCCTAATAAAAAAAAAGGGTTTTTTTTTATTTATTATTTTTGATTAATAATGCAATGAAATTTTTTTCTATTTTATTTCTACATCGTATCATTTAGTTCATCTAATTCAACTATAACATATATTATTATTATTATTATTTTTGACATGTCCACACAAGGGAAATGGAGATTCGAACTTGTAACCTCCACTTCACTTGGCGTGGTCCACAGCCGATTGAGTTAATGTTATGTTATAACATAACATATAATATTTGTTATATACATATTAAAGTGATTAAACATAATATTAATACATAATAATTTGATTTGTATAATTTGTTTCCTTATTTGATTTTGACATTAATAATACTTAATTTATTGCATAATTTATATATGAAAAATTCTTCAAATATAATTAAATGTCATTAATTATGCTAATTTAATGACCCTTTTTTTAAGTGAAAATTGGTTCACTTTTAAAAAACCGGTTTATAAATTATGTCATAAAAAACCGGTTTAGCATTAGAATAAAAATGGTTCATCCTACATGTCGCAATATTAAGGCACTTCTGAGAGTGATTCGACTTTTATATATATATGATTAGAACGATTCTTACCCCCCCCAAAAAAAAAAACCACCATCTAATAAACATTAACGAATAAATTCATCTATTCTTTTGAAAAAATGCAAAAGGATCCATAAAAGTTCATTAGCCATAAATTTGTAGTTTTAGGACAAAGTCTGATCCTTTGTTAAACCAAATGGGAGAAAATTGATTGTTTGGCATTGCATTTTTAAAAAATTGCGATATGAAAATACACAAAAATCTGCCTTTTAAATCGCAAGGGTTGAGGTACTTGTTTAAAAAACGCACAATTAATTGTGATTTTAAAGGCTAAATTACGATTTTGCTAAAACCTTTAACTACATTTTTAAATCGCACTTTTTGAAATCAAAATCCCAAATGGACTCCGAACAAGATCCTCTCTAATTGAAATGAATGGGAGACTATCCAGTTAGTTATAGTGGATGAGTATTTTTGTCTTTTCACTTTTTGAAATGATAAAAATACCCTTTCACTGTAACTATTTGATACTCTTCAGTTCATTTTAACCGGAGAGGATACAAAAATACCCTTTCACTATAACTATTTGATACTCTTCAGTTCATTTTAACCGGAGAGGATCCTAATTCAAATGGACCTATGTTAATAGTCCAAAATATATATATTTTTAAAAATTTTAAATTTATGTCTAATGCAATGGTCCATTAGTATTACATCACTCAATATCTTGCTCTAAAAAAAAAAAAAAAAAAGAAAAAAAAAAAAGAAAAACAAACAAACTTATACGATTATTATATCATGTGAATTTATATCTAAACACCTTGGGTAAGTATGCCAATATTTTAAAATCCCTAAGTTTTTTTTTTTTAATTTTTTTATTTATAATTTACTTGAAATGATAATAAAATTTATGCAGTCAAAATTTTTTAACAGCCGTTAGTTTGGGTCAAAATGCATTGTTTTACTTTATTAAAATATTAATTTTTTAAAATTTAAATAAAAAATATTTTTTAAAAAAAGAACAAGGGGGTGGCTCGCCCACCCCCATACGGCCTGTCTAGGGGTGGTCAAACCACCCCCATGGGCCAGCCATGACCTAAGGGGGTGGTTTGGCCAACCCCAGATCGGCCGATATGGGGGTGGCCAAACCACCCCTCAGGCAAAATGGGGTGGCCAGCCAGCCCCTATGGGGTGGTTCGGCCACCCTTTGTTCTTTTTTTAAAAAAAAAAAAAAATTTATTTTTAGATTTAAATTTTAAAATTAAATTAAAAAATTAATATTTTAATAAGGTAAAACAATGCGTTTTGACCAAGACTAATGCCAATTAAAAAAAATTGACGGCATGAATTTTATTGTAATTTCAATTGACCGAAGGAGTAAATTGTAAAAAAAAAAAAAAAAAAACTTTAAAATTTTAGCATACTTATCCAAAATGTTTAAATATAAATTTTTTTATATCATTACAATAACGTGAAAGTAAAAATAAAATATTTTTTTTATAATAAATATTAATTTAAAAATAAAATTTTATTACACATCATCAAATCATCAAATTGTACCATAGTTGAATAATTTAATAACACTACTCTTAAAATTTTGACAATACCCCTACCAAATTTGACATTTTACGCAAGCATACCAAAACTATACCGGAAATCTGCCCATTTTCTTTGTTTTTGTTGTTTTGTTTTCCTTTTTTATCTTCCTTTGTCGGGGGTGGTCCACTGGTCCATCGTCTCTCTCTCTCTCTCTCTGTCTTCACGCCTCCCATGCACGCCACAACATACATGCCCACCGTTTAATGCTTCCCTTATCATCCCATATTCCCATACATCACATCCTATACATACATATATACGCCATGCCATGCCATGCATCATCAAGAAAAATGTTTCCCTGAGGAGAGAGAGAGAGAGAGTGGCAGGCTCAACTGTAGCTTTTATCTTTTTCCTGGAGAGAGAGAGAGAGAGATAAACAGCGACCCATTTGTCAAAAAACGTCTCTCCTTGGTCTGGCAGGCCAAAATCAGCTCTCTGCCCTCTCATTTATTCCTTTCCCTTCTCTCTCTCTCTCTCTGATTTCTCTTCTTTTTGTTCTTTTTTTTTTTGTTGGGTCAATTTTCACATCACACAGTTAAAGATATACAGAGAGAGAGGAGAGAGAGGGGAGGGGTTTTTCTGCCAAAAACACAAAAACCCAGAGAAAAGAAAAAGGCAATGCATATAGCCAGGTGGGCTTTCATTCGCCATTGGGTGATTGTTTTTTCTGTTCGCTTTTCTCTGTCACCTACACGCAAAACAAACATAAACACACTACTCTAGCCTTGCTCTCTCTATCTATTTCTGTGGGTTGGTTCTCTCTTTCACTGTTAAAAGTTCTCGAGATTGGCGTTTAAGATAGAGACCACAGGACTCTTTCCCCTGTTCAACTTCTCAAGCTCTTCCCTTCCCTCCTAGCGTTTGTCTTCAGAGAAAGTAAAAGAAAAGGAAATAAAAAGAGCAGCTGATGAAGGAGAAAGTAGGCTCTCTTGGAGGAGAGAGCCTGCCTCAGAACACCACCAGCAATAACAAAGAAGCCGAAGAAGCAGAACCAAAGCTACCACCTTTTTAGGATCCCCATTTTCCCCCAAAAACAACTTCTGGGTCTGTGCTGGTTTTGGTTATTATTATTATTATTATTTTGAGTTGTTTTGTAAGTTTTTGGTGTTTGGTGCTGTATTGTCT
>CM017321.1:8497948-8563033 GCA_006937295.1 Carpinus fangiana
TTGGCTGGCATACTATCTCACTGTAGCATCATTTTCTCAGTATCCCTGTGGATTAGCTTTCTTGAATCTTCGATTTGATTTTTTATTTATATTTGACTTTAATTTATTAAGTTTATAACTGTCCTTGGGGGTCTACAGAATGTTCCCCCTGCCTTGCTTGTTCGTTTTCTGAGGGAGCATCGTTCAGAATGGGCTGACTATGGTGTTGATGCCTACTCTGCTGCATGTCTTAAAGCAAGCCCTTATGCAGTTCCTTGTGCAAGACCTGGTGGTTTCCCTGGTAGCCAGGTCATCTTACCTCTCGCCCATACAGTGGAACATGAGGAGGTGACCATTTTCTCATTTACTCTTTTAAGTTTCACCCTATCAGTATTTATTTTTTTGTCATATTATTCCACCATGGTCAAACCAATTTGCTAAGTAAAATATTACCATTAATTAATGAAGTTCCTGGAGGTGGTTCGACTAGAGGGTCATGCATTCTCCCCTGAAGATGTGGCATTGGCACGAGATATGTACTTATTACAGGTTAGTTAATTTGTTACTACTGTCTCTGCACATTTAATTAAAAAAAGGGATGAAAGTTTACAAATGGCGTGTATTTTAGTGAAGCTGTTTTCCTAAGTGCTTTTAGATGGGCCAAGAAAGGTAGGTTGAAATTTGGAAAAAGGTGGGTTTAAATTTGAGGGTAACATGGGAGATTAAATTGATAAATGTTTTGTTTTTTTGAAACCTTTCATATATTTTGGGGAACCAAAAAAATAATTGCTTAACCTATTGTGGGATGGACAAAGTAGTAAATCATATATGGTATAATTTTTATTTATATGTTGTAAAAAATGTATTGGCTCATTAATGCGGATCTTTCTTGTTGACACAATCAGTTATTTTTGTCAAAATCTATTGTGACAGCTTTGCAGTGGGGTTGATGAGAACGCAATTGGTGCCTGTGCTCAGCTTGTCTTTGCACCTATCGATGAATCCTTCGCTGATGATGCTCCTTTGCTGCCATCTGGTTTTCGTGTGATACCACTAGATCCTAAAACAGTTCGGTGACCTCTCATCTTACTTCTATAAATTTTTGTAGTATATTCTTATGGGATTCACAGAAAGCATGTTTTGCAGGATGGGCCAGCTGCAACCCGAACATTGGATTTGGCCTCTACGCTTGAAGTAGGAGCTGGTGGTGCCCGACCAGATGGTGAAGCTGATCCAAACAGTTACAACCTTAGATCAGTCTTGACAATTGCGTTCCAATTTACTTTTGAGAACCACTTGCGGGAGAATGTGGCTGCCATGGCTCGACAGTATGTGCGTAGTGTTGTAGGGTCTGTTCAGAGGGTTGCCATGGCTATTTCCCCCTCCCGCCTTGGTTCCCATATGGGGCCCAAACCCCTTCCTGGTTCTCCTGAGGCACTTACTTTGGCACGCTGGATTTGTCGAAGCTACAGGTTGACATCTAAGTATCTTTTATAGATTAGATATTCTTTGAAGTTTCATTTTCATTGAAGGGTTGTTAAAATAACCTTCAATCATGAAGTTTTGGTGATCAAGTAATACTGAAGTGTCTCTGCTTATTTCTGTGTGGCATGTGTCAGGATCCACACTGGGGGAGAGTTATTTCGAGTTGACTCCCAAGCTGGTGATGCTATCTTAAAGCAACTCTGGCACCATTCTGATGCAATACTATGCTGTTCAGTGAAAACAAATGTAATAGTCTTTTCTGCTTCTTTACCTTGAAATTTCATCGATTCAATACATCTTAGTGAAATATGCCTTAGATTTTACCAAATGACATCAAGGTGAAGTGGAAAACATTTTCTTTTACAATTTCTAAAGTCCTAGTCGTGTGTGAAAGGGAAGGTAATCCAATTGGCATAAATGTGGTTGCAGGCATCTCCTGTATTCACCTTTGCAAACCAGGCTGGACTTGACATGCTTGAAACAACTCTTGTTGCCCTTCAAGACATAATGCTTGACAAAATTCTTGATGAAGCCGGCCGGAAGATTCTCTGTTCTGAGTTCTCCAAGATCATGCAGCAGGTAATACTGCCTTGAACTTTCAATCAGTGGGATAACCTTTGATTATACTTTTTCATAGGCTGATGAAAAAATATACTAAAATACTGAAATGCATTTGAAAGTATTAAAACATCAAAAATATTGCATAATAATAGTCTTTATTAATAACCAATAATAAATTTGTTTTGAGTATCCAAATCTAATACTGTATAATCCTTGGAATGTAATGGAAAGAGCATCTAATGGGGTTCTTTAAATTTGCAGGGATTTGCATATCTACCAGCAGGAATATGCGTTTCCAGCATGGGTAGGCCAGTGTCTTATGAGCAGGCTGTCGCATGGAAAGTTCTCAATGACGACGATTCAAATCACTGCCTGGCCTTCATGTTTATAAACTGGTCTTTTGTGTGATGTTAGAAAGCACACAGATACTCAAAGATACTTTAGCTATCTATTAAGTTATGTATTTTTGCAAGTAGAACTTAAAAAGACATTATTATGGCATATGAATGTAGTCATGTCAGGATCTCATCAAAAACCATATCTATATGTATGTATTAAGGCAGTATGTTTGCTTAATGGGTTTAGTTCAGCTGTCAATCTCATTCTTATCAGAAAGTCCTTGAATTTAGTTGAACTTTACACGAAAAAAGATAATGTTGGGAGTGTAGGTAGCAGCAATGGGGGCCTCCTCTTAGGTCATTGGCCTAGTTTGGTCACCTGGCACAATCCATTTTCTATATTACTGTTGCTAATTTGGTTGAAGTACCAATTATGTCATGATATGCAGGCCACAGTTATAAAAAGAAATATTCCTAGTGGGTAGCCATGGTATTTTTTGTTTGCTTGTGAAGGGAGTGGTGTTTTGTAGTCAAATTTGTGAGCAGGAGTCAGTTTAGGGCTTTTATTTCCTTCCATTTCCTTGGTTTTGCATGGTTTGGTTGCATAAAGTCAAATTTGTGGAGCAATCATGTCTAATTATTACACTTTGTGTAACATCAACTATCTTCTTGCACCTACACCTACACCTGATGCACTGCAGATCCAAATTTAACCCGAACAATAATTGACTCGTTTAACAATGCTTTTTATTATCATTATTATTATCTTTATAACAAAAAAGGTAAAGTACTAACAAAACGGAAACTCAAGACACTTGAAATTATGTTCAAATTTCTTTAAGTCTTCTCCCTTTTTTGGTGGTTGTGTTTTGTTTTTTATCTTCTGTTCTTTGTCTTTTCTATTAGCCTTCATACTCTCAACATACAATGCAATAAACTATTGTGCTTAATCAGGTAGAAAGGAAAATAGAAACTGCTTATTCCTTGCTCAAGTCTGGATTTAATGAGTTCAAGCTTTCGGTAACCAGATGAACCAACCTTCGTTGTATGCCAGATGTCATAGACATAGTAGAGAAATGTTACACACATTTTCATTTTCACGTTCTTTGACATTAGTGAGTATGAGAGCGGAAGTGTGTAGTATTACTTAATATAATAAGATGGTAATATTCTTTGCAGGTAGTCATGGTACTTCTGTTGTGTAGTCAAATTTGTGAGCATAGCATTTTTTTTATTTTTTATTTTTGTGGGTAGGACTTACTTATTTTATTTTCCTTTTTTATTCAATTTTTGGTTGCATAAAGACAACTCAGAAGGAATGGAAAATCCATTTTTGTTTTTATTTTCTGTCTGTATAGTATATAATCTGCATTGCCTTTGAGCCCTAACAATCTGGAAAGGTTCTGTTCATTTTTTATTGGCTGAAATGTACTGGGAATATCTTATTTTTCAAGATGCTTCTGAAGGTACTTTTTTTTCAGAACTCTATAATCATTTTTAAATAAATATGAAAAAACAGCAGAAATCTATTTTCAGCAGAAAAAAATTAAAAATTAAAAATTAAAAATTAAAATTTGTGCTTTCTTGTGCTTTACGCATACCCTTTCAAATTAGTGATGAAATTCCCCGTTTGGGATTTGTAGACAGGTCCAGCCAAGTAATGGGTGATTGAAATTACACGTTACATGAGCAATCATGTCTAATTATTACATTTTAAAAAAAAAATTATAAAGTAGCTTTTAATATATATATATTTTTTAAATGTGTTTTTCAAATAGTATGAGAAGGATGTCACTTTTAGAGACCGATAATTTTACAAATGTTTAAATTGCTTAAACTTATAATAACCAAATGAATTGAGCATCAAACACCCATCTCATTAGGCATGGGAGTGGTCTTTCCTTTCAATGGCTCCGCTACTTTTTTCCTTTTTTTTTTGACTTTTACTATTAAATCACCAATTATTTAAAAATTTAATCTCGTAAAAAATTGTGAACTTAATTACTAATAAGAGATGCCTAACACATTGAATAGGGGTGAAAATGCGGTTACTCGTTAAAATTGCTAACCGTAATCGCCTAGACAATTAGTAAAATTCACTAGTCACTTATGCGATTAATCACGCAATTAGCAGTTAATAATCCTAACAATCGCTAACCGCTTTTAAAAGCGATTAATAATTAACAAATGATTAATAAATGCCCGTCTTTTCAACCTGAATATTCAACTGAAATATATAGATTCACCAATTACCCAAATGATGAATTGAATTATTTAATATTCAAAGTCTTTGCTTATAGTTGCAGCTGCTCACATAGTACTCTCTCCAACAGTCCCTTTCATGGCATTAGAGTTAAGAAGTTATTATGTATTGTCAATTTTTGACTACATTTCCTTTTTCTTTTTTCTTTTTTCTTTTTTTGGCTCTGTTTGAACTTTGAACTACACTGTAGTGTTGACTACTTGACTCCATTCACTCAATTATCTCTTATCCTCTGTTTAATATTATTCTATCAAACCTAAAAAAAAAATACATTAATGACTGGTGGGTCTTTAGATAACAGTAACCAGGCTTATTTTATATTTAATTTTCATTAATTACAATTTGATTATATATATATAAATATGATATGAAAATTCAAATAAGAGGGGTGTCAGGTGAGGCAGAGAAAGCCAAATGTAATATGTAGTAGGCTGTGGCTGCAGCTTTTAGAGGGTGGGTGGCATTAATTAAAGCACTGTGGAAATAGCATTAACTCTACAATGCTCAAACAGCAGGCCTAAACCCAGCAATTATCTTTCTTTCTTTCTTAATTAATTATATTTTGGTATAATTATTCCTCTGCAGAATCTTTTGTTCTTTATGATAAAAGATTTGAATCCTCTTTCTTTTTTGTGAAAGTTTGAATCCTCTACTTTAGGATCCCATCGAGTGCTATGCTATTTTTTTATTTTTTAATAATAATAGGGGTTTGTTAGGAGTTATCCTTATAGTATTTTCTTGGGTTCTTCCAGACTTACGTAAAATATGATTTAAGAAAAAATAAAATTGTAGTATCGTTTTTTTGCTAACAAATTAATTTTTATGAGTTAATATTTTAGGTTCTAATGCTTTAAAACTTGTTTTTGAATTCAAAACTAAAATCTAATGGTGGAAGGTTAACCATTTAGAGATGGTATCACCCAAAATGAATTTGATCATCCTAAATTTAGTGTTAATGCCTTAATTTTGGTGTTAATGCATCAAATTTGCTGCTAATGCCTATAAAAACTGGTGGTGGAGGTCACTATAATTTTTTTTTTCTTAAATCATGTTTTACGTAAGTCTTGGGAGAACCCAGAAGAACACTATGAGGAGAATCTTTATCATTTTTCATAATAATAATACTAAATACTACATAAAATAATTATATCATAGAACTTGGGACTACAACAGGTAGAGCTAAAATAGGATTGAGATTCTTTTGAATTTCATTTAAATTTGAGATTCTTAAATTCATAAATTTTACCTGTTTATTTTATTCAAGCGTTTAAAATAAGTCATATTTCAGTATTTAATGAGAAAATGTTTTAGCATTTCCTTGAAGGTATATAACTTTCTCATTAAATGCTGAAACATGATTTATTTTAGACACTTAGATAAAATGAATGAATAAGATTTATGAATATGAGAATTTCAGATTTAATCCGCTAAAATGTGATTCTCTTCAAGTGCTTCAGACGCCGTGAAAGGATGGCATAAAATTGGAGCATGTATAGTCCTTTCATTGATGATGCCCGTAGTTTATTGAGTTGCCTGGAAACATGAAGGGTCAATCATGTATCTCGGAATGGCGATGTAGCAGATCACCGGCTTGTGATAGCTGCTCTTTCTCTTAGCAAGGACAGATCCTTCTCGAGGAAATTCCCCATGACTTTACTTAAAAATATTTTTAACTCTCTTGCGAAAAGTAAAAGAGGGAAGGATNTTTTTTCTTAAATCATGTTTTACGTAAGTCTTGGGAGAACCCAGAAGAACACTATGAGGAGAATCTTTATCATTTTTCATAATAATAATACTAAATACTACATAAAATAATTATATCATAGAACTTGGGACTACAACAGGTAGAGCTAAAATAGGATTGAGATTCCTTTGAATTTCATTTAAATTTGAGATTCTTAAATTCATAAATTTTACCTGTTTATTTTATTCAAGAGTCTAAAATAAGTCATGTTTCAGTATTTAATGAGAAAATGTTTTAGCATTTTCTTGAAGGTATATAGCATTCTCATTAAATACTGAAACATGATTTATTTTAGACACTTAGATAAAATGAACGGATAAGATTTATGAATATGAGAATTTCAGATTTAATCCGCTAAAATGTGATTCTCTTCAAGTGCTTCGGACGCCGTGAAAGGATGGCATAAAATTGGAGCATGAATAGTCCTTTCATTGATGATGCCCGTAGTTTATTGAGTTGCCTGGAAACATGAAGGGTCAATCATGTATCTCGGAATGGCGATGTAGCAGATCACCGGCTTGTGATAGCTGCCCTTTCTCTTAGCGAGGACAGATCCTTCGAAATTCCCCATGACTTTACTTAAAAATATTTTTAACTCTCTTGCGAAAAGTAAAAGAGGGAAGGATATTCGAACTAATGACGTCTTTCAGTTGATTGAATTACTCCTTAAAGACGTTTTGATACTATGAACATGACCCTCTCCATTTTATTTAAAATAAAAAAGTATTCATTTAGTGTGTAATATTAACTAGATTTTTGGGTATTAAAATTATCTTTGTAAATGTTTAAAATAATTATTGTAATCCATAAGATAGATGAAATACATCAGACCATATGAAATTTTTCATAACTTAATAACATTCACAAGAGATTTGAAATGTCTTTAAAAGGTAGTTCAATCGATTAAGACCACGCTTAATACAGTTGATGTCACTAGTTCGAATTCTTCTTATCTTTTTGTGCGAACATATATAAAAAAAAATAAAAAAGACACTTTGAAATGCCACATTATTAATTTATTATATATGTTTCCAATTTCCTTTCCACAAAATCGAAATTCGAAATAAATACGAAAATACAATAATTAAACAAGAATATTCGTCTGTCGTCTCCATTAATTTTCCTTTGAAGTTGGGGAAGTGGGCCCCAGATTGAAACGGGACCACTGAGGAGAATCGTTAATTCTGTTGGTCACAGATTTGGGTAGGGTCCACAAGAATCTCTACTGTCCAGGCAGCGACAGAGCCACATAGGCCAAACCAAAATTAGTCAAATCTTAAATCTTCACCGTTCAACCCTCACAGCCACGTCACTGATCTCCACCTCCCTAGTCCCTACATACTGCTTCAAAAGGCGTGCCCACACCCCATTACTCTCTCCCTCTGCTTCAAATGGACCAGGAGGACCATTTGTTTTTATGTGGCTTTTTTATTATTATTATTATTTTTAAAGTAAGCTTACTCTTATTTTAGTAAGTAACCTTCTTTTTGTCGTTTAGAAGAAAAAAAAAAAACCTTCTTTTTTCATTTGAAAAGTGCTAGAGAATTAAAAAAATAAACTTAGAAATTTTTTCAAATTGATATGGTAAATCATGAGTAGCAGACAAGACAAGGAAGATAAAAATGTGCTTTTTTAAAAAAAATTTAAAAATCCTTGCCACATTAATTTAGAAACTTTTTTGAATTTATTTATTTGAATCTCTAATACTTCTCTTTTCATTTTCACATCACTATAAGCTAAGTTTTTAGAGATCTTATTGAATTCATAATGAAATCAAATTTAATTATTGCTACATTCATGACAAATTTTAGGTATAGCATATTACTCTCCGTCACGGATGGAGCTAGAGTTTAGCATGGATAAGGGTGAAAGGTCAATAAATTGTGTTGGTAAGGGCCGATATGCCAAAAAATTAGAAGACAATTTTTTACTTTTTTTTTTTTCTTTTATAATATAAAGAGTAAGAACTTGATAAAAATATACTAAATTCTCAACTGAAACATACGACTTTTTTAGTAGGTGGCGTTTTTCAAAGTTCCTAGACTAGCCTTAATTTTGTAATTTGAGAATTTAATTTCCCAAAAAAGAAACTGCAAATCTTATATATAATCCAAGGTCTTGCCATTAATTACTTTCAGCACCGTCGGACCAAAATTAAATGAATGTGGAGGGGTATTATTGTCAAGTCGAGACCACAAAATTGCGTGGATGAGCCCACCACCTTCCGGGTCCAACCCAAACACCGTGAATAATAATATATATATATTTTTTAAAAAAAAGTCACATTTTTTCGCGCGAAAAGCCCCAGCTCTTTCTGACCAATCAGAGCACGGTACAATCTTTTCTCTTAGCGGTGTGAGGAAAAGTGGGCCCGCGCGTGCGCCTCTACATCACACACATACGCCACCCAACTTAAATATATACATTTATTATTCATCCCCACATGCCCATGCCCATGCCCATGACCATGATGATGATCATCATCATCATCTACCATAACCATGATGGTTGTCAAAGCGGGACCCACCTGAGGCTTAGAGAGAGAGAGAGAGAGAGAAGGGTTAGAGTGGGGATTTTGTTCACTTTTTTTTAGTTACCCTTTTCAGTGTTTGAAAAACGAGGCGTTTTAAAGGTGAGTGCGAAAGGCACTGTATTTTCGAGCCTCGTGCTCTGTTTTTTTTTTTTTTTTTTTCTTTCTTCTTCTCCATGGCTTAATAAATTTTGCTGTACAAAATCCTATTTATTATCTATCTTTTTGGTGCAGTTGCAGACCAAAAATTTAAAGAAACTGTTCCCGCGTGGAGGCTTTCTCGCTTGAGCTGTCCACTTTCGTCGACAGATACAAAAAGCTCTGTTCTTTTTTTTTGTTTTTGTTTTTGTTTTTGCAGATTCTTCAGAGATTCAGATTGGCATGCTTTTGGATCCTTTTTAATGGGGCACTGTTTGTTTCCTAAACAAAAACCAATAAAAACCCATTAAAGTTGCAAACATCTCCAGCTTTACAAACCCCAAGGAAGCAACAACAGATCTCTGCTCCTCATCTTAAAAGATTTGTAGAGTAGAGTGTAGACTATCATGGGGTCTGGGAGTGTGGTTGACTTGTGAGGCAAGGCTGTGGGCTTGGGGAGACAAACTAGAGCTTGTTTGAGGGAGGGAGAGATTAGGGTTTTTCTTTTTTTGGTGGAAGGAAGGAGTAATGATGATGGATGAGGAATGGGGTTTTAGTCAGCATGGAAGTCTGGGGGTTTGCAGGATGGGTTTTGGGAATTTTTGAGGAGTTTTTCATGATTGATGATGGTTTTTTGTTTTTAGGGTTTTGTGTTGGACAAGAGAGACAAACTAGACAAGACAAATTCTATGTTTGAATGGATCTTTAGGGTTGTGAACTTGGAAATGAAAATGTGGTGAGAATAGATTTGGTTTACTTGGCAGTGTGACAGTACTGTCTCTTTTTCGCATGTGTACAAGGTTCCTCATTGCACCCATGAAAGGTAAAAAAAAAATTTATTATTTATTTAATAAATTGTTATATAATTGAAATAATGATTTTAGAAATTAACAAAGTGAAAGTATTAATGTCTAAAATGAGGAGCTTTAGTTAGTCACAATATATCCAAAATTACTTTCATTTTTATATTATGTTGGAACACTTTTTAAACCAAAAAATAATAAACACGTTGTCAAACATATATATTTCAGGGGAGTTACTTTTATTTTTAGTTTGAAAAATGTTTTGATGGAGTAGTTTTAAGTGTTTTGTGTTATTTGTTAATGCCTTTGTTTTAAAAACAAAAAACCAAAAAGATAAGAAGAAAATTTTAAGAGAAAAGCATATATACCACCTCAAATTATCAAACAATTTGCAATGTCCCTCTCAAAGATTAAAACAATATCCCTGTTATATTGTAAAAAATGTATTTTAATGTGGGCTCAATTCTCACATAGAACACCAATTGTGAAAATAATTTTTTGCACGGCTGGATTGGTCGATGAGTCACTTGCAATACAAAAAAAGGCCACCATAATGGTAATGGCCTGGAACCGCGGGGAGCCTTTTATACTTAAGTTAGTAAAACATTCGTAGAGAGAGAGCAAAAAAAAAATAGAGAGAGTATTGGAAGAAAATAACAACGTGGGCTTGTGATCGTGGAGGCTTTCTAGTGATTTTAGGTTTTCAAACTAGTAGACCTTTGAGTATCTATTGGGCTTGAATTTTGGTCAATGGCTTATTCATGGTACTATCATAATGCATTCTTGAAGTTTTGTTTTCTTAATTAATTTCTTATTAAAAAAAATAAAATGAAAAGTATTTAGATCCAATGTAGAATAGCATATAGCTAAGTGGGTCATATTAGAACAAAAAGGACAAGAGTAGATGACACAATTATTAGAAAGTTTGTCTCTTATATATATATGAACTTGGCTTAAGGTATAAAAAATTAAAAAATCAAAGTTTCAAACAATCTTAAACTAAAAAACAGTTTGAGTCATTCTAACCTACGTTTTTTGTTTTTGTTTTTGTTTTTGAGGTTCATGAGCCCAATCCTTCCTTTTTAACATAGAAAATGATAAAAGCACAACTTAAGTCAAACTTTAGCCCAACTTTTCTATTAAGTTTTTTTTTTAAAAAAAACTGATGTGGAGGAGAGAGAGAGCCTAAACTAGAGAGAGAAAGAGAAATTTGGCTTAGAAGTTAGGCTAAAATTAAACTTAAGTTGTGTCTATATCACACCTCTTTTAATATAGGCTTTGAATTGACAATGTACGAGATACAGTTGAGATTTTAGATTGATTAATGTTAGTATCATACTTTTATCATACAATTATTCTTCTGTTTTGTTAATGTAACTGTGCCAATCATTATTTGATTTTTTATAATTTTTTTTTTTTTATAAAGGGTTGATGTGGCGTTGCCCATCAACATAGTAGAACAGTAATAAAATAAAAATGTAGTTTCTAGCATACTTCTTATAGATTATACTTTATAGTTAGTAGCTTGTTATCATTTCAAATTTGAGTAATGCTAAAAACTACATTTATATTTCACAGTATTGACGCGGCAGTCTCAATCGACCATTGGATTAGTTATTACTAAAAAACAAATCAATAATAGGTTAAAACTACCACATTAGCATTGTGAGATAGTTATAAGATAAAAAAACATAATATATAACATTACTCTTGAGATTTATGATAAAATATTGTCTTTATCTCAAGTTCAAAAATGATTAGTGTGAGAAGAGAGTAAGTAATGCTATTATTTTTATCACCCCCATTATCTTTCTATCACTTTAAAATTTATGTGGCATGGTCTCTATATATATTTTGTGTATGAAAATTGACTTTTTTAGTCAAGAGACCACGCTACATAAACTTTGAAATAAAAAAACAATAAAGCGATGTACATGATACACCCTTGTGTCTAGAAAAGAGAAGAAATATATTCATCAAAGGTGAACAATACATGGTTTGTTGTCTAAGGACCAAGACCCTTTCTTCCGTTAACAATGTGGTCGTTGACTTTGATGTCTTAAAAAGCTTAAAATCTGTTGAACTTGAGCATGTGAATAAAGTGATTTGCTTGAAACATGAAGATAGAGATCAAGATTCTTTTGACTTTAACCAATTTGGGTGTAACCACAATAAAGTCCGGACAAAATTTTCTTTTAAATTGTGTTGGATTTTTTTTTTTTAAACTTAGTTTGTTAAATTGACATCTATCTTTAAAGTAGGTAAATAAGTGATTCTTATGTGTATTTTTAAAGATACATGTAAAAATTGCATGCTCTCTCTTTTATTTATTTATTTATTTATTTTTGGGATCTTGCGGGCTTTCTTAATTCTATTAAAAATGTATGTGTGATTACATGCACTAAATATATATAGTTTAATAGGTTAAGTTGGAAGAATTTTCTTTGGCTCAATTTTTTTTTTTTTTTTAAATAGTCAATAAAATTTTAATTCTTTCACTTCTTCTTTTAATTCTATTAAAAATTGAATTTGACAATTTTTATATAACCTGTGAATTTGATATGAACTTAATACAAAATTAACAGGTTATGATTGATGGGTCTTATCCATTTAATTAGTTGGGTCGGATTAAGGTTAACCTATATAATCTTATGATCATGATTCGATACGACTTAAATCTGATACACGACATTTTTGGCTAGCAACTTTTGACAGAACCTGCGAAGCCAACATGAACCCAACACGAAATTAGTGGAATAAGGTGTTGAGAGGTTTGACTCTTTAATTAAATGAGTTGAGCTATAATTGACCCATATAATTTAATATTCATGCATCAACACAATCTAAACCCTACACTCAAATACAAATTTTCATTGCTAATTTTGACATTTCTTATCTAGAGTTACCTTTCCTTCTTTCTTTTGTTCACTTATTATTGTTAGGCTTTGGACCCTCCCATGTTATGTGAATGTTTCTTCCATTTCGTCCACTTTAATGGTTAATATGCATTAAAGAAATGCAAAAGCATGGATTTTTTAGGGTGAGAATGACTTTGGGAGTCGATAAAGAGTACATATATATTTGGACACAATTATAGCTAAAAAGTCTAAATTAATGGGCTCACATTCACTTAAGTATATTAACTACTCATTTTTATACTCTATCTGTGTAGGACACAAATATCACAAGTGCATTCATAACAAATCTCTCAATCACTTATGAGTCTCTTTCACATTGACTTAACTTTCCTTCACGTATGAGTCTTTTACACAAGAATGTTACACGTACCCCAAGAGTAGAGCCAAACTCTTTTACAAAGTCAAACTAAACGTACCAAGACACTTGTTTCAGAATTGGAAGATAACCAGGTAAATTAATATACTTATTTGAACACCACACTAACCCAAAAGTCTAAGGGATAGCTCAATCGGTTGTAGACTACGCCTCATGAAGCGGATGTCACTAGTTCGAATTCTCCCTCTCCATTCCCTTGTGTGGACATGTCAAGAAAAAAAAAGCGTAAGTTGATAAGCTTGGATCCACTTAGGTGTATTAACTACTCATTTTATTTGTACTTGATAAATGTAAGATTCGAACCTCACAAGTGCACTCATAACAAAATTTTAAAGTAAAATTTGTAGAACTATTTTTTTTAGCAAAATCAACAAATCTCATGATATGTTTGAACATAAAAATTAAATTATGGCTTAAGCTCCAGCTTAACACAAGCTCTATTACAAATATATTAAACAAACCAAGGCTAAGCACCTTAACAATGACAATTAATGAAGTCTCCACAAAGAGAAAAGTGTCGAATAGGAGTGTGGGTCTCCCCCTTTTATTTTTAACTCACATAAAATATTTAATTAAAAATGGGAGTTAAATTATAGAGACAAGATTCATGCTCAAGATTTTTATTTTAATATTATCTTAAATCAGTAGTTATTATAAAATTTCCAATTAATAAAAAAATAAAATTAATAATTTAATTAATATTTTAACACATACCTATGGTCATGGATTAGATAAAGCTAAAACAACCATAAATTATCGAGATTAGCAACATAATCAAAAGAGGGTAACATGTCTAAGTTAGCCCTTGGCTTTGCATTCCCTTGGCTTGGCTTCGTGTTCCCGTTCCATAGTTGTTTTATTTTATTTTTTCATAATATTAAGCAAAAAATGTAACATCAGGTTCATTTGGTTTACTTGATTTGTAATTAGTTCATTGTAATGGTTAAATATCTAAAAGCTATCGGGGCATGTTAAATATAAAATTACTTCTTGCTGTCATATTCCTTAAAAAAGGTTGACCGATTATGTTATTGTGTCACGTCATACCAATAAAATCATAACACGTGCCATTTATAATAAAAAAACATATAAAAGATGAAGCCCAACAACAGTCCAAATATAAAGCCCAGATACATGGCCCAAAGCTCCATTTCATCGGCCCCTCCCTCTCTCTGTGAGTCTTAGAGTGATCATTTGGAGATGGAGCAGACGGAGAAAGAGTCGGTAAGAGCGGCTTCGGAGGAGGTTTCTGGGGAATTCAAAACCCTTGTCAATGCTGAGGATTTGGACTCCCTCAAGCAATTGCAGCACCTTATGTACATTTCTCTCTCTATGGATTACAATATGTTTGTTGAATTGAGCTCTAAACATTATCAAAATTGGATACTTTTGTTAGTGCTTTTAATAATGCTACTCCCCAATTTATGCAACTTTTTATGAATATGGGAAAAATTGTAGGAAGAGATTTTGTTTGATTATAGTCTAACTTGGCTGTGATTGTGATTAATTCTAGAAAATTATGTTGGAAACCAAGAACCCGTCATCATAAAATACCAAACTTTACAAAGAGCCCATGAACCCTGCTCCTTTCAAAAAGAAATCTAAATTCAATCTAAAAATAGATTTGGGTTCTTACTCTGTGAAGGAAGTAAAACCAATTTGTATTCATAGCTAGAAAAGACAATGTTTTTTTTTTTTTGATAAGTCAGAGTACAAAAGACTATGTTAATGATGAGGAAGAAGAAATGGATGTTAAACCTAATGGGAAAAAATATGAAATCACCGATTCATCTTTACTTGAGTTTCTGAAAGTGAGTGAAGCTTCCATTTAATGTGCTATGCTACACTGACACTTAAAACGTCTGGGCATAGAGGAAGAAATTTGAGCAAATTGGATGGTTTAGCCTTGTTTTTTTAGCCTGAAATCTCGAACATTTGTAGCTTAGACATTTTTGTCAGCTAGGCACATACTAGAACCTAAAGCATGGTCTATGCAACAGAAAGAACAAGAAAACTGAAGTTCCAAAGTATAATTCACAATAATGCATCAGTACTTTGATGATATGTGTGGAAAATGATAGAAGGGAGCTTACATTGGGTAAAAATACTGTAGGATTTACAGTCTATATGAGGTACTTAGGTTGAATTGAGGCTAAGTTAGGTTGAATATGAGGTACGTCAATATACTAAAATCATAGAAAGTCTTATAATTTAGAATCTATACATGATTATATTGTTGTTCACATAAGTCAAAACTGACGATGAACCTAAATGGCCAAATCTTAGGCCAATATGCAAACTTTAGTTTGTTATGAAGCTATTTGTTTTAGTAATTAATAATTTGACCTTAATTTGATTCTTCAAATTATACTTTCTCTGTCCTATGTTGAGAATTCTCTCTTCGGGATGGGCACCCATTTGTATGCTTTTTGTATGCTCAAGTTGCACCCCCTTTGGTGCCATTTAATGACACTTATAATTTATATATGTTTATAAATGTTTATCTATCTATCTATCTATATATAAATCCCACATTGAGGGTTAAGCTAGAAATAGTTGTTACTTAGGATGGCGACTCGCACCCTGTAACCAATTTTTCTTATGCTGATTTTATCTTTTGGTGCCCCAAATTGCAGATTGGGAAGATTGCAAGACAGCAATGCAGTGCTGTCACATTTCAATGAATATTCAGAGCATTGCTTTGCTGAGGTTTCTGGAGACTTATCTAGAAATACACGTCTATTGAGGTCCATGAAGTCAGATCTTGATTACATATTTCAGAAACTAAGGTATGACTAGCACATATTTTTTGTTTCATGCTGCTTGTCTTAACTGATTGCTCTTAACCCAATGGGTACTTTTTGAGACATGTCAATTATTCTGTTGCCTTCAGTTTATCTGGAGATTGTTCAAGTAAACTCTTCAGATGTATAAGACACATTAATGCTGCATTAAGGATACATTATTATGAGGATCTTTGAACATAATAGTATATGGAAAAATAGGAGTAAAAACATGTGTATTAAAGTGTTTTGGAGTTGGGTACCCTGAAATTGATAATAATAGGCATATCACCCAATCCCGCAACACTTGTAGTAATCCTGTCGTTGTAATGCCATCAAGTAGATAGCCAAGTACAAATATGTTTCTTGTGTAAATGCCTGATGTATCTCATTTTTGGAGGCTGGCAGACATTCATACTGATACCTATATCCATAACTATTAATATTCAATACCCCTCAAGACAAGTTATTTTGCATTTACCCTTCAAAGATCCAACAAGGCAGTGCAGACTTTTGTTTTTTAATATTTGTTACTTGAAGTGCCCTAATTCTACACTCATAGCTTAATGTTTTTCCCCCTCAAGTAATTTAGTAACTACTGGTGTTTTAAAACTGAACTCTTAATAACCAGAAAATTTAGAGGTTCAAGGGTCATATATATGACATGGCACTGCAGCAGTGCTGGTCAGCCCTCCTGTCAGATTTTTGACCATGACATGAGATTGTATTATTTATAAAAAATAATAATAATAAAAAATATTTTCGTGGGTGTGTGTTGACATGTAAATGCGTATAGAAAATGTTTTACCCTGGATTGTGAAAATTAAGTCCTATATTGAGTAAATAAATTATGAAGGCGAGTATGCACTAAGTCTCACATAGGTTGTGTACTTGGTAAGACTGACCTATATAACTAACTCTAATTATAACTTTGAGTAGTTCTTTTGGAGTACGACTCAAATGTGGCTTGTGCTTCCTTGGGTCATGACAACTGTTATTAGAGCCAACCTAGTAATTTCATGCGGCGTTGGGGCATGTAATGTGGACTTGACGAGGAAGTCAAGAATATAGATGGGAGATATCGTGATATTTTGGGTAGTGAAAATTAAGTCGCATATTGGGTGGATAAATTATGAAGCGTTTGTGTGTCAAGTCCCGTATAAGTTTTGTACTAGACAAGATTGGGCTATATAAGTGACTATAGGAAACACCAATTGTAATTTTTGCTTGTCGTTTTAGAGTATAGTGCAAATGTAGCCAGCCCTTCCCTAGAACAGGAAATATGCATATTACTTAGTGAACAATCGTGACTAGATTTGATCTAATTTTGTGCAACAACGTTAGAAAGCTTCTCTCACCCCTTTCCCTGGACTAAGCAGTGAAAAGTGTTGAGCTTCCTGTTTCTTTCTTTAACCATAATCTATCCAAATTAACAACCATCTTTTTTATGCTAACAGCCAGAGAACCAAATTCTTTAAGAACACGTTAGTGATATGGGCAATGATGTGTAGAAATAATGTAGAAAAACAAAGAATTCCATAGTAGACTAAGAATATTATAAAAGTTCTTATATGAAACCAGAAAGAGAAATTAGCTTCTCTTTGATGCAAATTCATGATTAACCTCAACTATCTCCACTGAGAGTGTTCATGTGTCAGTTGTTGCAGTTTCGAGGAAGATTCTCCCACCAAACTGACCTCATCAGTTTTCCAAAATACCAACCAAACTGCACCTCTAGAGGCCTACTAGCTGACTGCACTGCGTTGCAGTTCTGTCAGTGTGGTGGGTTCGCTTGTCAGTTCTAAGCAACCAAAAGGTCAAGAAGGCCAAGATCGGTGGAAATCTACAACAGGACGATAAATATCAATGCAGATCTACCATAGGATAGTGGAGACATGTGAAGTTTGGTATTTGGATGGGAGGGGTTACAATGAACAAAAACATTTGGAGGAAGACAGAAAAAAGGAGAAATTAGAGATGGGGTAAAAATAGAGGTGGAAAAAGGAGAAGATGTGGAGGAAAAGAGGAGTGAATCAAAAAGACGAGAGAGAGGAAAGAAAAGATACACATTGAGGAAAAGGGAAAAAACAGGAGAGGGTGAACAGGATAGAGAAAAATGTGAAGTGGAAAGTAAAGAGGGAATAAAATGAAATGATAGAGACTGTCGGTAATGAGAAAGATGAGAGATTCGAAAGTTTGACCCTTTAGGATGTAAAATTTAAATAGAAATTTTTTAAACTGCACTTAGGTCTTATCTGGTTACCAAAAATGCCTCTATGCGAATCACAGGTAAAAAAACTCACAAATATTCTATGTTCATGTGGAGGATCTTCTAGTGCCCAAATAGATCTCAAGCGTAGTTTACTTGAGTTTCTATTAATTTTAGTTAATAGAGTTAGTAAAAATCCATATTGCAGCATTTCTAAATTTTAGGATTGGTAATAATGTCTTTAATTTGAAACCAGGGTCAAGCTCTAGGGTTTATTATGTAATTTATCCCAATAATTTTATTAGGAGTCATTTTCACAAGAATTTGGTAAAATTCCTTTAAGATTTGCTGTGTATACTACTATAATCTGAAACTAAATGAGAATTTGATTGGTTGGTTCGGTTTTATGCGGTTTATTAGACCTTTAAACTGACTACTGTACCAATAACTTTGGTTTTCTCTGAATAAACATTGAACTGAACCTTGAAACGAAAGGAAACCGGCTGAAACCAATTGGTTTTGTTTCATGGTTTCCTCAGTTCACTCGGTTTCATAAACACTCCCATTTCACGTGCGTGAAACCAAGATCAGTGCTGTGAAAGCTGGGTGTAACAGCTTGTCTACACCATCTTGGTAAATATAAGAGAACGTTAAGCTTTTTGGTTATATGTTCATTAGCTTTTCCTGGGGCTGGAAAAGGGCCTTTTATATCTTCCAAACGTAGGAAAATTCCTAAGTAGATTGATGCGGAACTATTTTTAAATTTCAGGTAACGGGTTGCAATTTTTTGTATGGCATATAATTTTTTTATTTTTATCCAAACCCAAATTTGTCTCAACAAGATGTTCTGAGTTCAGTTTGGCATATTTTCTGATGATGACCAAGTCTTTTTCAGCCCTTTATATTGCACTTCGTTTGGACATATTTTGTCATATCATAAATTTCCAACTTTATCTTGCTCCTGGCTTCCACCTTTTATATCTTCTTTCAAAACAATTTCTGTATATTCTTTTTAACTGCCCAAATAACCTGAACTTTTCTATTGACTTGTAGTCGATGCATTTTGCAACTTTACTGTTGATTATGAAGCCACATATGCTGAGTCCCCTATTCTTACTTCGTTGTAAAATCGATTTCCTGTTCTTGATTGAAATTGTATTGTTTATACACATTACTATTTTCTTGTGGGAATCCAGATTTTGATGCAGTTTGGTGATTTAATTCTCTCCCTCTTCTCATATTAACAGAAGCATGAAATTGAGGATTTTGGCTACCTATCCAGATGCATTTCCAGATGGTTCAACTGGAGAAGTACTTGACCGGAGACCAGACCTTGAAACTCCTCACTAACACTTGACAAGTTCTTAGGAAAATGCATCATGCTATGCTATCACTTGGGAAATGCAGTGTGGATTTTTTTTTTTTTTTTGCTATTATATTTGTTACTAGTGTTTTATCCTGTTCAGAACTAAACCCACCACTGGGATCCATGAAAGAAGTGTATAGAGCATAAATAAAAAGGTTGGATATTTTTTTGTTAGGGCAGTATCTTAAAAGTTTTGTACTTCCATGAAACTTGTTTTGATTGTGAAGGTGAATTCGTCATGAATGTAAACTAGGTAAGTAATGGAAAAATATTCCATTGTTTGAAGAAAAATATGAGAAATGTGTAAATATTTGATGGTGTTTGATTCATTACAATCATGAACAAAATATATATATATCACAATTTCAACACTTCGTGGAAAGCTTTTCTACATAAAGCCTGGATCCAAAATTTATCGAGGGAGTCTTGTGATGCCAATTTTCGAGGAATAGTGGGTTTTTTTTTTTATTTATACAAAAGAAAAAAAATAAAAGAGTAGGATCATGGATGAAGAGTATATTATAATTTTATTATTTCTCATAATAAAAGAGTGGCATTGGGGTTTTTTTTTTTTTTTTTTTTTAAATGGTGTTTATAATTTTTAATTATTTCCGACACTCCACGTGACACCAAAAATATAGGTATCACCTATGATATATGGTCACGTCATATAATGTTCTAATTGGATCCGGATCCTCTCCTCTCCAGTTCATTATGGACTGGAGGGTATTCAGTTTATGGTTGAGATTTTTTTAAAGAAATTTAAGTGCTACAAATGTGTCACGTGTCATTTTAATAAAAAATAATAAAAAATTAATTAATATTTTAAAAAATAAATAAAACTAAAATAATAAAAAAGTAAAAAATATTTTAAAAAACTTAAGGGTGGTCGGCCACCCTATAGGAGGTGGTCGGACCACCCTGTTGGCCTGGGGGTGGCTTTGGCCACCCCCGTTGGGCAACGCATTTTTTTTTTTTATTAAGTTTGGGCCTTTGGGGGTGGCCAAAGCCACCCCCAGATCGGTCAATCTGGGCCACCTCATGGCCTTGGGGGTGGTCTGGCCACCCCCAAAGGCCAACGATTTTTTATTTTTCATTATTATTTAGTTTGTGCTTTGGGGGTGGCCAAACTACCCCCAGGCCAACAGTAATGATCCGGTCACCTCATAACCTTATAGGAGGTGGTCGACTACCCTTAGTTTTTAAAAATATTTTGTTATTTTAGTTTTTATTTATTTTTTAAAATATTAATTAATTATTTTTATTAAAATAACAAAGTGATACATTTGTGGTACTTAAATTTCTTTAATAAAATTTCAGTCATAAATTGGATATCTCCCGAGGAGGATCCTCTTCCGTTCTGATTTGGTTAAAATATGCGGCAGGCAGAACACGTATAGTGATCTTAAGTGATATGACGTGGAACTAAAAAAAAAAAAACAGTGGACGGAAGTACAAAATTGATATTTTATTTAACGATAAATATCATTTATGGCACTTTTTAAAACCGAGACGAATGCATTCAACTTTAAAAACACATAATAATTTTAGAGAGGCGCGTGGTTGTAAGTAGTCAAATAAAGCATCTTCTGCTGCCATTATTCTCTTCTATCCCATGATTACAAAGGACCACACAGTTTCTGTTATGCTCAGTCCCTCTCTTCTTTCTGCTCCCTGTCTCTTATTCCTTAAGTCTTAACTCCCCTGCTTTCTACATTTGTCTTTTTTTATTTATTTTTATTCTTTCACCATTAAATGACCATTTACTTTTACCTGCTTTAAAAAAAAAAAAAATGTCCCAGGAGTCTGCCACTTGTATCTCTTTTTTACTTTTTTTACTTTTTATGTATCATTTTAAAGCAATAATGATTGCTAGCTTTATTACCAGCCCTCAATATCTTATCTCCTAAATTATTTAAGCTGAAGAAATCCCAATTGACAATATCTTTTTCTTCTTGGTTTTCTAGAGGGCAATATATTTTTGTTTTATACCATTTACTTGCCTTTTATAAGTTCAACCTATTTAATAATCTAGTAAAAATGGTGGTGTAATGCACCTTTTCAAAAATAGAAATAATATGATCGTGTTGGGACGAATGTTAGAAATTGGGTAAAAAACGCCATCTAGGTGTGAGTTTACCAGAGAATGAGTCAAACTCAATTCATTAGGCCAACTCGGTGACGGCTACTAAGGCACTATAAGCCTTCAAAAGACTCGACCCTAAAATCTCACAAGATAAGAAAATTCATGTGAATACAATCAATAATCATCATGTTTAGTTGCAACAATAATCATAACTTCAACTGTGACAATAATTGTAATTTCATAAGTGACGATAGGTATAGATTTAATGGTAATGATAATAACTATTATCGCTTAGAAAAAACAAAAAAACTATTATCAATTGCGATAATAGTTACAGGTTCAGCAATAACAATATCGATGAGTTCAATAGTGATAACAATGTCACGTTCAACAATAGTAGTAGTTGCTTATCCAACGGTAATCATAACTGCACATCAAATAACAATAGTAGTTATGTGTCCAGCAGTAACAATAATTATGTGTTCAACAATAATTATATGTTCAGTAGTAATCCCCTACGGGTGGTTGTCTGCCATCCTATAGGTGGCAATTCTGATGTTGGCCATCACTTCATTTTTTCTTCTTAATTTTGTTTATAGATTTGATTCTTTTAATTAAATTATTATTAATGTGATGTGGTAAAAATGCTGGCATGACACTAATAGACGTCACAATTTCAAATGGAAAACCAACAGAATGATCTATTTCGCATTTTCGAAGAGCTTATGCAGCTAAAAGGTTAATTTTTTTTTTTTGTTAGAAAAAATAGAAGTGTGATATATTTTTACACTCCGTTTTTATTACATTCCAAACACATCTCACCTAAGCATTCCTTTTATCACCTCTGCTCATTTAATTGCCTTAATCTTGCTCTCAAAAATTGTTAAAATGTTTTAATTTATTTACAACTTCCAGTTTGATCTTAAGCTCAAAGAGATTGCATTCTTGACGTTTGGTCCTATATGTGCATCACAACAAGAATTAGTTGAGCATCTTTTTTCTCTCATGTCCTTTGGCTCTCCTTATTTTGGAGTAAACCCCCTTGGCCCTTGAATATTTCAGTTTTCTCAAAAATTATCCTAAAAAAATGATTCCTTTGACAAGAATTATTTTACGAGCCTAAATTATAATTATATAATAATATATAAACTCAACTAATTTCAAAGTCGGTCTTTTACCAAAAACTGAAACAGTTGGAAAAAAGCGAAAAAGCTGTATTTCCATTTCTGATATCCATATCTGAGTGTCAGTAAGCCTAATCCTCAGCAGTCAAAACTCACGTTCTGTCCTTTCGGCCGCCGCTCTCCCTCCATCCTTTTCACGCGCCACCATTAGCACGTATCTCCCACGCTCGCCCAACCCCAAAACACGAACACGCATTTGCCACTCCTGCACCTTCCCCATCTCATGCATAACGAAGGAAGACACCCCCACCATTCTCTAATTTTTTATTTCTTAATTATTATTATTTTATATTTATTTCTTAACGCATCAGACCCACCACGTGGCACTCACCCACCTGTCCGATCAAAAAAACCAGAACTTCCCAGTACTCCTACCATTTCAGAACCAGACCTCAGACAAACAGAGGGAGTAAAGAAGAAGAAGAAGAAGATGAAGATGAAGGAGGTGGGAAAGGCGGCGAAGGCGAGCGGTGGGGTGCAGGGGATGAGGAGGACGGAGAGCGAGAAGGAGAAGACGAAGATGAGGGAGAGGCAGAGGAGGGCCATCACCACCAACATCTTCCACGGCCTCAGAAAGTACGGCGGATACCGCCTCTCTCCTCGCGCAGACATCAACGAGGTCCTCCGAGAGCTCGCCAAGGAGGCAGGATGGGTTGTTCTCCCCGACGGCACCACCTACCGCTCCATCTCGTCACCCCATGTAACTTAAACTTCTTTTTTTCTTTTTTTTGGCCTCCCATTTTCTCGCTAACCAAACAAAGTTTTATATCTTTATTTTTTTTTTTTGGTTTCCAGGGTTGGGGTTGCTGTCCGGTTTGTGGGCCGTGGAGAGCGAGCAACAACAGCGCAACGCCGAGCAGCACGATTTTGGTGGATGGTGGCGGCGGAGGAGGAGGAGCAGAGTACTGCTCAACCACAGCGTCGCCATTAAGGGACTCTATGAACAACAACAACAACAATGGGGGTGGTGGGTCTACTGTAATGAGCTCGCTTTACGTCCCTGTTGGTGGCGGAGCTTCCGCTGACGGTGATATTCCTCTTGACCAGCTCTGCATGTACGGTGGTATTTCTGGCGGTGGTTGTGGTGGGCCAATGGGGTTGGGACACGTTTATCCTGAGCAGTTGTACGTGCAGGAAGCGAGGGCGTCCAACGAGAACACGCCGGAAGGGTCTCCTCTGCGTCGCGCTTAGAGAGTTGGTCCAGTTGGATATGATTAACTTTTTATTTTTATTATTATTATTATTATTATTATTAATCTGGATGAAAGAAAACTAGATAGAAATACTAGTAGTAGAGTAGAATAGAAGTTTACAGAAAGAGAGCAATTAATTTAAGGAGAAGAAAGTGATGGAAAATTAAGAAGGCTCTTTTTTTTTTTTGGCTGGAAATTAATGGTGATCTGCTAATCCAAATGTATATTTTTGGGGGGTGGTGAAGGAATTAGAAACCCATTTCTCTATTTTGTTTGTTTAATCAGAAAGAGAAATTTTAGTACTTCCTCTTTGAATTTTGATTTCTTATTCTCTATGTTCTTTTAATGCTTTTTTTTAAAAATTATTTTTTTATTTGTGGCCAATGAAGACATAGAACTAGGTCAACTTTTGTTTGCACCCCATTTACGAGTTTGATCTGATTATCCACTTTCAGTGAATGGTGCAGTGCACCTTGGCCATTTTTTTCTTTTTTCTTTTTTTTTTTTTTAAAAATAATAATTCTTGGAAGCAGCTTCAAGATAAGAGTGACTTTCTTGGTGGAGATAGGGAAGAGTAACTTCATCCAAGTCTCTCACATACTATTTCCCTTTCCAATTCTTTGTTACAAAAATAAATGATTCATTTGAAGTATTGGTGGGAAGCCAAAAAGAAGCATTTGTTGATAATTTTACCAGTTTATATTAAAACAAATTTTAATTATCCAACAAGTTTTCCAATACAATAGGAGCATAGGCCAAGGAAATGGAGAGGAATGGGAGAGGAACCGGTATAGAAGAGCAAAATGGCCTTTCTAATTTTTTAAGACCATTTTGCCTCTTGTTTTGTCTAACCGGTTCATTTTGGCATAAGGCTCTCAGGAATGGTTTGTAATAAACCATTAGAAATAAATTTCTTCTTTTCACATCTAAGGGACTGCCTTGATAATTTCTGAATCTAGTTTTCCCCCAACAAAATCATAACTTAATCATTAAGTCTTACCTTTAGAAGGCACAAAATTGAATTATGATAAATCATGGGCAGGCTAATTGTTAAGATTTGATCATATTACTCCTGAATTTGAATGCTACTTACAACACATTTTCAATGAAACTCAAAATCCTAGTCTATCTCATATGTTTCAACAAACCCTAGACAAGCGATCATTTAGCTTGCACTAAAACTTATAGTTGATTTATGTATAACCAGGGATTTCTCCTGGCATTGGAGCCAGCTCATTCTTGCTGAACCTCTCCTCATCATGGAATGAGGCACGAACCACCCTACCTCCAAAGTAGCGACCATCCAGGTCAACCAATGCTTTGGTTGTTTCTTCTGGTCTCTCAAACTGAACAAAGATTCTGACTGCCTCATTGGTTGGAAAATTTGGCTCTGTTATCTCAAAGATAAGAACCCGAGTTACCGTTCCATACTTAGCACACTCTGATGCTACCTCATCTTCTAGCTCGTCATCAACCTCACCAGGGCCCACCTTCAAGAAAAAAAATAGTTAGCCATTTTCATCTTTCATTAAAGCACCACACAGGAAAAAAACATATGAAGACAACATATTGTCACACGATGACCACTAAGTTAATGTTTAATGTTTGAAATTGATTCATAGCTACATCATCAATTTAGAGAGATTCAAAGAGTAAAAGAAAAAAGAAAAACATAATTATACAACATATTGAGTCCATGGAGTTATCAACACTCTAGGAAATAGGAAATTGGTTACAACGGGCGCTGGGTCGATCCTGCCCAAGTTTTCGAAATATCAGAGGATGGAAGATAGGTAATAGGTTAGCATGGACTATGGAGTTATCAACATCATTGAGTCCATATAAAACA
Organism: Carpinus fangiana; assembly: GCA_006937295.1. Classification (NCBI taxonomy): domain Eukaryota; kingdom Viridiplantae; phylum Streptophyta; class Magnoliopsida; order Fagales; family Betulaceae; genus Carpinus; species Carpinus fangiana. The sequence goes on from CM017321.1 coordinate 8,523,754, forward strand.
GAAGCCGCTCAATCAATATTCGCAAATGAGGTATAACTATCAACAAAATATTAACATCCCTGTGCTGCAAGTACAAGCTGATGAGGGTTTCCCAACTGCATTTTACAAATCTACATTTTCCCGAAAACCAAGAACAAGAGTTCCATGGAATATTCACCAACAATTATATGTTCGGGTGTGAGAATGAGACTAATTTTGGGAGATACCAATGTTGCCAAATAATGAAAGTATACAAATGCCACTGCTGGAATATATCAACAAAATACATTCTATTTCCCTTGGAAATGTATGAAATATATCATGACATAATCCCATGTCTCCAGCAATTCCATTTCTGCAGCTTCTGTATATATGCTTAGGCAGGTAACATAGTGGTAACATAGTACAAATTATCACAAAAGAACTAATGATAAGGTTACAAAAATATTTATTCATTTGATGTGATAACAGTAAATGAATTTAGGCAGGTACTAAACCCGTCTACCGACTCCTGCCGAGGCAAGAGTTGGTATGGACCGAGTACCGACTTGATTGGGTCGGTGCTCAGATCTAGTTATTGTAATTTGCTAGTTCCATCAATAAAACAAAAGACAAAAAGGAAAAAAATTATAATCAGGTCTTCAACCCAAAACAGAACGAATGGCCAATTGGAAGAGAAATCAGAATCAATGAGTTAAAACCTAAGAATTTTACCATGATATGAGACTAAAGGAAATTAATAACTAAATATGCAGAAATTTGTGTTTTACCGTGCAGAAAGATGACATGGCACATGAATACAAATGTATATGATGCTGTAGATCAGTAGGTGTAAGTGTATCGAAATAAAGGAAGTCTAGCCCACATAGAATTTGAACAATAGAGCATAGTGCTTTTGGAGCTGAGGACCTTAAGTTGTTATAAGAAAATAAAAAATAAAAAACACTTATTGGATAATGAATCCCATTCACTATCACAATGCGTAACCTCCCTTTAAGGCCCTACAAGCCAATAAAATGTTCGGATAAATAGTTGGTGATAATGGCAACGAGCAAACACAAACTGTCTTGGCCATTGCAGAAATGATAGTTGCTGGCAACAGCTGCTATGACAATTTTGGACTGCTTGTTTGCTTCTATGATAATTGGCTAGTTGGACCTGCCAATATCATAGAAGCAAAGACAATCAAAAAGACAACACGAAGTATTCTAACAAAAGGAAAACCTCCCCTTTAAGAAAGATACATCCTATTCCAACTACCTAACCTTATCCATCATTGTTAAATTGTAAGATCCTATAAGAAAATGGGATTGTGGTGATAATCTGTATTTCAACTCCATCTTCTACTTATCTATAAGTTTATAATGCCCAAAAGCAAAGTTGAGCCTGGTTGAAGTATACCAATGAAATTAAAAACTAAAAATTAAAGAAAATAAAAGGCAAATAAACAATTTCATATGTGAAAAAGGAGTATTTATAAAAAGAGCGTGGTACAACATCAATAGTTACCCAAAAGCCACAACTTCCTTTGCTATAATGGTAAATAACATTTAAAAAAATGAGAAAGTAGATAAAAAAGATGANAACCGGCACCCTCAGAGGACTACCGGCCATTTCTGAAGCCTCCAGGCCACCTGAAAACCTTCCAGACTCGCCGAACAGCAGCAACGGCCTCCTCTGAGGAGAACCCAGACCTCCGATCAACTCTCCGATCACTTTCCCGGTGAGCCCACCCCTGCCGGAACTCTCGCCAGCCTCCTCTGGTACCCCTAGACCCCCGGACAGCTTCGAAGCCCCCTCGAACACCCTCGCCGGCAACGTCCCAGCTCTGATGAAGAAAAATAAAGCTACAAGAAGGTGAAGGAGATGGTAAGGAGCCCCAAGACCTATCACAAAAGCTTTTACCAGCTACCATTGAAGAAGCCTTGGAAAAGTATCCTAGTGACCATCATCCTTGCTGCCCCCAGCCACAGAACAAAAAAACCATCATTTTTGCAATGGTTTAATGTTCAAACAGTTACTATTTGCTCTTATATTTTTGTTTCCTTTGACATCATATTACAGAAATAGTAAATATTTTGAAGAAAACTTGCCTCCTAAAGCAATCCAATTGAAGGATGCAACTCAGAACGTGTCAACCCAAAAACCAAGCCAATCCAACCTCAATAAGTCAGGTTGATTAAGTTCTTAATGTGTTTGGTCTGGTACTAGCTTTATTTACTCTTTTTTTTTTTTTTTTAATAAAAATAGTTTATCGGAAAAGAAAAGGAGAAAGACTCGAGTGAATGTAATGAGTTACAAGAATTTTAAAAAGATATAAGCAAATCTAAAAAAAAAAATGAGGAGCTGGACCGTTTGATTAAAAAGCTCGATATGGGGCTCTGTTTACCAATGGACTCAAAAAAACCTCATACTAATCCTCTCAAAATCATCCCACAACATTTTTACTTTTTACATCACATCAATCACTTTTTATTACTATTCAAATAAAAAATCACTACAAAACAAATTTTTTTTTTTTCACTTTTTCATATAAAACATCCTTATTTTTTTTCTCATATCAATCAAATTTGCTACAGTTTCAGGCCACTTCCCTTTTCAAGGCCAATGGCAAGCATAGCCTCTGGGTCATCTAGAAGGACAGATGCTAGCACAGATGTGAGCCTATGTCAGAATTTGGCCCAATCCAGTGATTGTAGATCCAAAACCCATTAGTTTGTTGGCAGGTCAATCTAAAGGGTCAAATTTTATAAACCACACCCATTTGGAGGGTGAAAACATGATCTGGGTTGTACACCATTCCAGGTTGGGTTTCGGGTATCAATGTGAACTCTTAAAAGGGCGGTCCAAACTCCAGTGGGGAGGAGAGCATTCAGATCGTCTCGCCAAAGGGTTCTAGAGAAGAGCACATGCAGCTTCGCAATAAGGTGAAAGGAATTGTGGAGATTGACATTGATTGCACAGTTGTTGGTGGTGCTCTACCTATCTCGTCAGAGGATATTCAGTCTAGTAACCTCAACCCCCTATATTAGAAACCATTGGTGGTCAAGTACAAAAGCTTATATTTATGCTTGGGCAATCGAGTGTGATTTATGTTGATGGCAATGCTTTTGCTGAACGTTTACTAGAGAAGGACAGAACGCTAGCACCTGGAGTTGAACCACCCATCGAGGGTAATTCTTTGGGCTTGGTGGTTGTGAATTAGACAAGGGTAGGCCGATCCTAAACTCAGTTCTCACTGTCAATGAGTGCATTGATAGTAGGCTTAGATTTCCAGGAAATGATTGTTTGATGTTAGATCTTACTATAAAGTTCTTGTTCCCCATGATAACACTCCTTTCCCTTAGAGGAGTATTTGGCTAAATACGGCTCCCTTGAAAGAGGCTTTCTTTGCTTGGTCGGCTGCCTTAGGCAAGATCCTCACCATGGACAACCTAAAGAAAGACATCATTGTGGTTAAGTGGTGTTACGTGTAAGAAGAACGGGGAGTCAATGAACCGTCTTTTACTCATTGTGGGATCACATCACATGTGCTCTTTAGAATACTATCTTCAGCAGTATAGGGTAGGTTTGGGTTATACCTATAAGGGTGGTACTTTGCCTGCTAGAGAGCACTAGGTGTCTGAAAAGTACACTACATATACCACCACCCTAAAGATGTCTGAAATATAAAAAGTTAACAAGATCTACAAGATTCGAGGAGAAATGAGGGATATAAGCTACAGCCAAATCTATGAGAGATCTCAAAAAAGGAGGATTTTATAAATACCACATTAGATTCACAATCTCAAAATAGGCGTTGATTTCTTTCTCTCTAAATACTCCACATTAATAGTGTAGAGATAACTTTCCAGATGGCCTCTTTGGAGTGACCCCGTCCTTTAGTCTTCCAACAATGTAGCAGCTAAAGCAATATTCTACTTATATTCTACTTATACAATGATCTCAAAAACATAAGCTTAAGCTTGTATGAAGTAAGCTAAACAGCATCAAAAGTTAGTTTGGCAGTACACTTATATAAATAGTTGACTAAGGTCTAGGTCTACATGTTGACTAATTTGAAGAAAATGAGTTGGGGATTAGTTTGATCTCTCCTGAAAGGATGCTAAACTGACCCCCTCTCTCTTCCCGCTACTCCTTTCTCTTTCTCATACAATTAGGTGAACTTTTCCAGCATGAGAACCTTTTCTTTTATAGATTCCTAATTATCCACCTCCACGGTACACTAAGTCTATGGTTTCCAGCCCTATTTCTGATGTTTTGCACAAGCTAACAAATCTCTTTTCCCTTATCATCCTAGCAAGAGTTCTACTCAGGATTTTGGCCCACTTGAATTACATATCAACAGTGTGATGTGTAATCTACCAGAATCTACCTTGTAAACTATTGGGTTACAACACCATAATTTATTTACCATCTCTTAATTTCAAATAATGTATAATTCAATGAGTAAGAAGTTATACATTTTTTTGGCAAATAAAGTTTGTCACACTTAATATTAATATCCATTAGTTTGTCACACTGGACAGCTGCCTTTGATTATAATATTTTTAGCTTTCACGTTTTTCTTGATCTTTTTTCTTCTACTAGCTAAGTGTATCTCTTGTATACTTCTTAATAAGCATCATACTTAGCAATGCTAAGACATTTGTTGACTACCAATACGAACTTAGTCCTATATATAAACACCATAGACTCTGGATAGGCAAAACAATATGGTATAGATGTTGCCTAAGCAACACTAAGAATAGCCCAATCTACCATACCAACACTACATATCATTGGCAACACACATTTGCACCTTAGCACATGACCATCACATGAATACACCAACGTGCTCTGGAACCACAAATTATCTAACTAGGCCCTTTACCTATACCATGATTTCCAGATAGGCAAAGGAATAGCCTACATGTTGACCATACAAGATTAAACTGGTCCACTTAATGAACCTTTACTTCAACAACAGACAATACTTGTTGACAAGTGGATAAGATAGGAAATTTGGAATCATAAGCTAAACTGATGATTATAAGAAAATAATATAATATAATCCGATCATTTACTCGAACAATTTATTTATCAAAATATAACCCCTCTAGAGCACCATACTTAAAGGTACTTATCTGACGTAGATAACTATTATAACCCACTAGGCAGAAACAATGAGAACTAAATGCAACAAATGAGCAGCACAAAGAAACTGAGATGTTCTAGCTACAACAAATTGATGCAAACTTTGAATCAGAAAGTGGGTTTTATTGGCAATGCATCAATAACAAGCACATTAAAAGTCCGTACACTTCAAACACATGAAAAAAAAATCCATCTTCAGATTCGAAATGTTAGCTAACCATATTTTCTAGCATCTTCAGTGAAAACGTGCAATTTCAAACTCCCACGAAAACAAATGAAATAATTGAAGTTCCAAACCATCCCAAAATATAAAACGGCACCAAGTTTATTAAGAAGTTAAACACACATATGCATACCATGTTCCTAAGCAGCAAAACCCGAGTGGGCATCCCATTGAAGTTGACACTCTTCACCTTCTTATCCAGCTTCGATTCACTAGCATTCACAATCACCCCCGCTCGCCGGTCCGTCTTCTTGGCCATCAAAGGAGTAGTAATCCCCTGCTCCTGCTTGCCAAGCCCCTGCCCCTCCTTCCACCCCATCTTAGCCATCATCCTCTGCGCGGCGGTCATCTGCCCGCCCGCCCCTACACCCAAGCCAACCGTCTCTGACTTCCCGATGCTAAACCCGTCTCCGCTGCTCGGCGGCGAAGGTGACCTCGGCACTGTCCCGCTCATCGCGGCCCGCCTTCTCCACGCCTCCTCGCCCGAGATGTTCAACCGCGATTCTCCGAAATCCCTCTCTCTTTCCCTCTCCTCCCTCTCCCTCCTCTCCTTCCTCTCCTTCTCTTCCTCCTCCTCCTGCTGCCTCCTCTTCTCAAGTTCCCTCCTCATCTCCGCCTCCATAGCCTTCCTCTTCTTCTCCCTCCGGTACTCCTCGTAGTCGTTCGGCCTCCCCGGATCGTACTCCTCCATCACCGTCGACGTCACACCCACCAATGCCGTTTGGGCTACGTCCTCCGGCACTACCGACACCGAATGCGCCGGCCCTACCGAGGAAATTGCGATCTTCGGCTGTGCCGGCGCCAAAGTGGTGGCCTTGGGCTTGGTTTGGGATTTGAGAATGGTCTGCGGCGGTGCGAACACCGACAACGACTTGCGGAGAGTCGGCGGCGCCATCTTGGCGCTGCTCGACCACACGGTGGCATTGCTCGGCTTCTCTTCCTCCGCCGAGGAGGGTGGAGGGAGGTCTCCGTACAACCCACCTAACATTTCGACACCTGTGCGCTTCCCTCTCTCTCTCTCGCTCTAGAATTCCGAGTTTTGGGGGTGTCAATTAGGGATTTGCGTGGCAACGATGAGAGGGATTTGAATCGAATCGAGTGTGAGAGTAGGCGACAGGTTCAATTAGAATTAGGGCAGCCAGAGTGGAGCTGTACTAAAATAATTTGTTTTAATTTTATTCATTTATTTTTGTTGGTTTTAATTTTAACAAAAAGTTTAAATAATTTAGAGAGCCAAATGTAGCATCTTTTTAGTGATTTTTTTACTAGTAGACTAATGGTGTGTTTGCGATTGTGATTTTGTAAGAATAATTTGTATTTTTAAAAGATATCGTAAAACATAAGATATTTAACATTGTGATTTAAAAAACACTTAATCAAAAATTGAAAAAAAAAAAATTTACGATTTAAAAATTGTAAATTTAAACCAAAATCTTGATTTCACATGATAAATATTTGATAAAAAAAAAATATGTTTTACCGGATGACTTTGTAATTTTATAAGTGTGATTGGCACAAATCATTGTTATACTAACTAGAACTACAAGGACAACTTTGAACTTTTAGCCTAATTTAGATGAATTTAGCATATTTTACCCATTTTTCAAAACACCTATATTCCATTTTTTGTTTTAATTATTCACTTTCATTATTCTCGAAAAGAGAGAGAAATGAATTGATTTTTTATTAATTTATTATGCATCATTGAATTACACTGCTCAACAATGACTAGCCTTTTTTTTGTTTTCAAATAAAGAAGAAATCATGGAGAGGGGCATGTTTAATTAAGTACCGAGAGAATTAATTTCGATGTACGTTTATTATGATATATTTTAACCATATTTTGAACAATAATAACAATTTTTTGAACCATTATTCTATATTATTTTTTGAACAATTTTTTATTCATTTTTAAACCATTTTTTAAACCCACAAGGATTGTGAAATTTTGTTTATATATTGTGTTTAAGTCTCCATTCAAGTCATTGTTAAAGAATTGGTAAATGACTAAATGTTGTATAAATTGCATTTTTTTTTTCTATTAGTATAACTTGTATTCTTGACAAGTTATGATTTACATTTAATGACCTTTTTTTTTTTTTCTTTTTTTTTTTTAAAGTACAAGTAGATGTAAATTAATGTAAATTTGGAGTCAGATATTTTAGATTTTTCAATATGGACTTATTTTGGAGAAGTTTGGCCCAATTTGGTATATATATATATATAAAAATAAAAAAAAGCCCAAAACTGAAAATCAGCCAAAGGCCCAACTTTGAAAAAAAACAGTTATAGTGGAAGGTTATATGTTTACTAACCATTATCCACTAACCGCCAGTGAAATTTAGTAACCGCCTAAGCGGTTATGGTTAGCAGTCAATAACTACTAATTGTAACCGTTTTTTCACCCATAATTAGCAGTCTCACCAAAACCAGTTTTTGGCTATTTTAGTTAAAAAAAAAAAAGAGCTCTAAATCTCTCCTCAACAACCTCACTAATTTTATTATTTTATTTTTTTAAAATGTCCACACAAGGGAAAGAGGGAGAAGGAATTCGAATTAATGACTTCCGCTTCATGAGGCGTGGTTCACAACCTCACTATTCTATTGAAGAAGAAAAAAATATACATATTGGCGAGTACTGTTCACTCAATGCATAAAAAATTATTAAAAACTTTTTTCTATCCCCTCATTTTCTTTTCCTTTTCTCACTCACGCCTCTCTCCTCCATTTTCTTTGCCTTTTAAAATAGTTTGGGAATACTATTTGGTGTATAAATGGATTCAAAGCCAATCCATTTTCTGGGTATAATTGCTTTGTTGAATGATTTATAACTTTTTTGATGGATTTCCTGTGGACAATTGATAGACCAAGCTCGTCGTACTCACCCTTGGAAATCCACATTTGCTGGAAGGTGCTAAGGGATCCAGACACTGTACTTCCTCTATTGAATGATCTTTTTAGCTTATTAACTATGTGGCTTATTCAGTTTACAGCTTACAAAACCATTTTGTCATTTAGATATAGAGAATACATAGTAGAAACCTGCACCTTTTTGTTTCAAATATAACAAAAACTGGTTTTAATGTGTGTTGGGAATAATGTCACTCAACCGGTCCATCAGAAGAATAATGGGCTTAAGGGTCTCCGCTCACGAAGATGTTACAGCAAAGAGGCCCTAACGGTAGTTCTTATCTAGCATCATCATCGGTTCAAGAACTAACAATCTGGGCCCACCTATAAAGGGTCATTTTCGAAAAAAGCATATCCCAAGAACACGAAGAATTCTAGAAATGGATATGTCCCAAGAAAACATGACAGGTTGATATACTGAGAGTTATTCCCAAATTAGGCCTATCACGTGACCATCAAGATTTATTTGTACTTTTAACTATTTTATTTGATAAAGCTGTTAATAATGCTGGTTTGTAAATAATTGTAGTTAAAATAGAAAAAAAAAAAAAATACAAGAAAAGGAGGAATAAGTTCCTGTACACATTATTTTAAAAAAAACAAAAATCAGGTAGACATACCTCCTATCTATCTCTATCTTCCCAAAACTCTAAACCAGACAAGATTTTCCAAAGAAAAAAAAAATGATGATAATGTCGGTCAATGTTGTATTAACTTGCATGCACATGTACACTGCTGCATAATGTTGAAAAAAGAAAAAGAAAAAAAAAGAAAAAAGACAAGGGGTAATCAAAAGTCTAAAAATAAAAGTGGCTGTCGACTATTAATCAAAGGTACGTCAATACAATGTTGTTTGGAGTTCAGAAATTGCTTACATAAGCTGTGTTTGCAGCTGAGATTTTTTGTTGTTGTTGCTTAAACTTGAATCACATATGGGAAATGAGGTGTAGGGAATTAAAAGGAACCAAAAAAAAATAAAAAATCGAACACAAATAGAGACTAAAGGCAAAGTATTGAGAAGTAGGTGGGATCGGAGGTGCTTGGGAGCTTTCTCTTTCAAATTTATAAATTTTTAAATTAAGAAGTCAATGGCCCATGTCCCTCCTCGGCTATTGGCAAACAACTCAAAACACTTTTAAAAATGCAACCACTTTTTTCACCTTCATGTCATATTAAAACTTATTATTATTATTTTTTTTTAAAAAAAAAAACTCAATGACCAAAAACAAAACAAAAAAACACCCTAGAATCATTAAGAGTCTACTTGTGATTGCGTTTGAAGGGTTTAAAAATGCATTTCACATTCAAAAAATATGTTTGAAGAAAAAAACATCCGTTTAGTAAAAAAATTAAAAACGCTTTAAGGGTCTAAAAAGCTAAAAAATGATCAAAATACACTTTTGATAAAAGCTTAAAAATGAAATTTTTGCCAAAAAATACTTTTTGACTTGAAAGTTCTATTTTTCAAACACAATCCCAAACAAACTCTAACAAACAACTCATACTCATGAGATGCTTTTGTAAAGATATGACTTGCCTGAGTGTACCTTCATTACATGGCGCTAATCATATCTACTAAATACTTTGAGTAGAGACAGAGGCACATGATCACATAACTATGGTGATTCCATAGAAATGTAAACAAGCAAAATTAGGAATGCAGAGTGGGCTTTAATGGAAATGGTCAAAAGAAAAGGCTCCAAGAATGGGACACACCATATATGTAAGGTTTATGCAACAAAGGAGAAGAGGAATTGAGTAATGTAATACTACTCTTCACATTCATTTCACACTGATTGATGTGTCGTATTTTAAGTGGCTTCTTATGTCAGCCATTTAAAAACAATTAAAAGAAAAGCTACTTAAAATACGCTATGTCAATCCACATTAAATGAGTGTACGTAATAAACAAATATGATTAATAGCATTACTTGAATGAATAGTTAGTGTGTATGGTCCCATTCCCATCATTGTTTATGGGCATAGGAAGGACTAATTGAAGTACTTGAGTGGAGGGCCCTCAGCTAAATTGATGTATACTGCATATTTCATCATGAGAGTCTTGATTATCATGTGCTCTGCAGAAACCCGAAAGAAAACTATGGAAGGAAAATTCAACAAAGTAGGCTTAATTTTTTATTATTATTATTTTGATAAATAACTAAGTAGGTTTAATTTAAGTGCAAATAAAGAGTTGACTGAGAATAAGCTAAGTTACAGAAAAGTACAGAGCAGAATACTACTAAAACTGGGATCCAGATGGCAACATAATCCACCATTACACGCATTTTGCAGAGAGATAGCAGCAAAACTGGTAAGACTCTCAGGCAGCAATATTGTCACAACAATTCAATGCAGTGTATGATCCAAACACAGACATTTAGTGAATTCAAAATCTAATACTGATCTATCCAAGATCTAATGGTGATTTTTTGTGATCTATCTCTCAATACTCAGACGTGAGGAGGAAGTACTGTCAGATACTTTAGAAGAATAAACTCATTTTTATCAAGATTACATGTCTTTGTTCAATCTGTCATGTTACTTTTAAGCGTTTATGAAATGTTAATTACATTAGGTAAAAATGTAAAATTAGTCCTTGTGGTTTAGCTGATTTACAATTTTAACTCTATATGGTATCAAAATGAACTCAAAAGTCCCTTAGGCATGCCAAAAAAATAATTTAGTAAATTCAATAAAATCCCACCAACTTATTTAACAGATTCCATTAGTGTGACAGTAATTTAAATAGGACAAGTATCACAATTTTATTAACTCTAAAGTTTCACTCTATTAGAATTTGTTAAGTTGATCACTTAACAGAATTTGATTGCAGGGATTACCCTTTTTTTTTGTATACCTCAAGGATCTTTGAGTTCATTTTACAAATCAGATAAACTATATCGACTGATTTTGCATTTTTTCCATTACATTGCAAAAGTTCGATATAGACTTTAAGTCAAATTATTTTTGGTATATATATTGAGGATTTCAATCTGAAAAAATAAAAAAATAAAACGTATATATATTTCGTATTATATACATTACACCATGAAAAAGGATTGTTGCCATTGAATTAAAATGGCCTCTTGAGATCCTTAAAATCCATAGAATCAATACACTCCAACTTATCCCTGTGAAGATTCAACGATTTCAGCAACTCTGTTGCCTTCTCCCTCGTCCTGTCTGTGCAGCCAACTTGTAAGAGCAACAGCAGCTTCTGAAAAGCTCCTACTTGAAGAGCTTCAACAAGAACTCCTCCCTCTTCCGTCTTTTCATTCTTGCAGAGGTTCCAGAGGATGGAGACCGAAAACTCGGTCGTCAAGTCCGATACGCGCAGCAACTTCTTCACCGAAACCGGCACCGTCAAAGCATGGCTGTACGCCTTTTCTCTACCTTTTTCTCCGCTGCAGATTACGTCAAGAACACCCATTGCCCTTTCGCAGATGCTTCTTTCGCTGTCGACAAGCGTTTCCAGCAGCAGAGAGACCAAACCCATGTCTACAAATCTTTGTATAATTGTTTCGTTTTGGTACGAGGAATTGTTGATCATGTGGTAAATCACCATTAACGAAGCTTTTGTCGCAGTCGGGCAAATGGGTTCTGTGATCATCTTCATCAACGCTTCTAATGCGCCTTCAATCTCCGCCAATGCGTCTGCTTTGCTCTCATCGGAGGAATGAAGAAGCTCTTTCAAAGCCAAAATCGCGCTGCTTCTCCCCGACAAATCCCCGCTCTTCAAAAACCAAACCATGGAATGCAACGAAGCAGCCGATCCTAGATTCGAGTTTGCCTGTTCGTCGAGCGGGAAAAAGATTGTTAAAGCCGACAAGATTTCCTCCAATACGGCGCCGTTTGTATCAAACGACACCGACGATCTCGAAAACGTTTCAAACGCGGCAGACAAAACGCCGCCGGCGGTTTTATTCCCCGCAATGCATCGCTTGTTGCGCTCGCTCTCCTTCCCCAACGCCTTGATCTTCGCCGCCAACTCCCCGCACCCGACTTGATCTCCGCGTTTACTTGCCGCCGTAATCTTGGACAGAATCTCCGAAACCTCCGCCGAGCTCACCGGAATCCTCGGCGTGGGAATCCTCTCAATGCCGTAGGATTGGTTCTCGACGCACCAATCTTGCACCATCTTCCTCAACGTGTGATTGGGTATCGGCTCGAGATTTCTCAGGACCTGGTTTGTAATGGGACATGTCTGGTTTCCGCAGTCAATCCACGTCTCAATGCTCTGGCGGTCGTACGTAATCCCCGTCGACAACGTCACCGGATCTTTCATCAAGTCTAGAGATATGGGGCATCGGAAGTGATTCGGTATCATCAACTCCAATTCTCCGTTCTCACCCCGCCGCTCCTCCTTGGCAGCACGGCGGCCAGCTCTTTTCCTTCTCCATGAAGAAATCATTCTGAACTGAATTTGTTTGAATGAAGCAAAACTAAGAATGTTTTTTTGTTTTTGATTTTGTTGAGGAACTGGTTGGATTGAGTTCATATATATATATATATATAGATGAGATTCTGAGAATTATGGACGCGGTGGAGGTTTGAAAAGGTATGAATAAATTAATCGAAGTTTGAAAAAGGTTTTGAATAATTCAAAGGCGTTGAATTGAAACGGTAAAATGCGACACCGTGGGGTTTCGGGTTAGAAGTTAGAATGGATCAAATCAAATCAACCCCGAAAGGACTCGACAAATGTTTGACACAAAAACGTGGTCAACTGGTCGGTGGACTGACCGACTCTTGTTGGCCAAACCTTTGGCACATGTCACATGTGAGTTAGGTTCTTGGACTCGGTTGGTATTCTTTTTTATTTTTATTTTATTATTTTTTTTACAACAATAATAATTCACAATAGCCCTAGCTCAATCGATTGTTGATTACGTAATTTACGTCTCTTAAAGTAAAAATTAGTAGTTCGCCCTTTTTTCGCTCTTTCCTTTTTCTTATACAGATATGTCAAAAATAATAATAATAAAATGTTTTTTTTTTTCTCAGGTTCTTCTACCATTCGTTCACTTTTCAAAATCATCATTAGATGTATAGGGTCCATGTGTGAGATCCATATGGCTCCACAAATTAATGGTGATTTTGAAAAGTAAGAAAACGCAAAAAGAACCAATGGAGCGTCAGGATGTATAGATTATCTTGTCTATACATCTCATAATAATACACAATTAATGATATACAATTAATGAGAAATGTTTTGTTTCATTTTCACATTTATTATCTCGTCTATATTTTTATTGAGTTGGCATGTTTTATTTATTATTGTTTTTTTTTTCCTTTTTAATTAAGGGTAGATAAAGCATCCCAACTCAACGAAGATATAGCAAGATGGACAGATGCAAAAAAGCATTTCTCAAATTCTATTTTCCATAGCCCATTGCACTTTTTGTAAAGATTTGGCTTAGTTTTTTCAATAGTTCATATTTAATTATAATTTTTTATAAGAAAGAGAAAAGAATGAAATTAAATTTCTCAAATATTGTAGTTAGGGGCGAAACTACTAAAGGGCATGGGGCTTCATGGGCAAACCTCAAAATGTTCCCCAATTTTTTTTTTAGAATACCCTTATAATTCTTTTAAAATAAAAATTTTCACCCCAAAAGTTTTTATTTATTTTCACCTCACATCTAAAATTTTCTAATTCCACCTTAGCATATTTTTATAACACCTAAACACAAAAACTTGAATATAGTAAAGATAGAAGGGATTTGGCTTATAGATTATGACAAATAGCACAACTTCTATATAATTAACTTTTTATATTTGACATATACGCTTGCGTTTAGGATTGCGATTTCAAAGATAAAAATTATGATTTTAAACAAAATTGTAAAAAATAAATTATTTGGAATTGCGATTTGAAAACAAGGAAAATCTACATTTTCAAATTGCATTTAAGGAGATGCTTTTTTGAAAACGCATAATTTTAAAATCTAAATTCCGATTTTGACGGTCAAATCATGATTTTGCCAAACACTGAGCTATATTTTTTAAAATTGCATATTTTATAATTATTATTTTTAAATAGCACTTTTTAAATTCTCAAACTATCTGATACTTAAAAAAAAAAAAAGAAACGGTCCAATTAGTTCAATAAAAGGAAGGTGAAAGCCGATGGAGAATGAAAAAAAGAAATTCTCCTTTTGTATTGACAGTTGACACGGACGCGTAGTTGACGCGTAGCCCATGCGGTTGGGCAGGACGGGAGTCGGTCTGGAGCCAAGCTGGCCAACGCGTGCGTGCAGGACTCGGTATTGGGTATTTAAAGATTTGCCCCACCCCTTACGTTTTCTTCACATGCAAACCTAATATTTTATGCATAATATGAGAAAATCCGGACTTTCCCTTCAATCTCCATGCCCAAAATTTTGAATTCTGAATTTTCGTTTTTCGTTTCACACTTTCACCCATTTACTAAATATCGGTTCCGTCCCCAATCGTTTATAAGCCACGTCTCATGGTCGCCCAATTTGCTTCTCTTCAAGTGTGCCAAATCTACTATTGCTTTAATTTGTTTAGCACGACTTTTACGTCGGGAAGCACTTGCTATATTTGCTCTAATTTTGATCATTTACATTGAGTGCTTGTAAGGAATCTCCTTCCAAAATAACAAATTGAAGCCCTAGATCTCGAATAAATTCTGCAGCACTCAAAAGTCGCTTGTGCTTCTAGCTATCACCACTAGGTCCTGTGTTATGCTAAACCTAATAATTTTTATTTTGAACGTTGGACTCCATAAATTCTATATATTTTTTGAACTAAGTTGTTTTCCATTAGAATATATTCTTACTTGGACTTTTAAATCTTTGCCTAGATATGTAGACATGAACTCATACTACAACAACAATCTAGTTGGTGGTTGAGATCATAATTTATTGTTGTCCCTTGTAAATTCTATTGAGAATCTTGCCCCTCACAATGCAAGAATGACTAGAATAATTAAATATTATAATGGGTTTTATTTTCAGATGTCTTTTGTTAAGACGTTTGTCACTCCAGGTAGCAATCTGAGTCCAAAGCCTTGATAAGAATAAAGGAGGAATCAGTGATAGAAGGCTGCGAAGTAGGGGGTTTGGCAGCCATTCTACCTCTGATGCCTAAGTTAGAATTTATGGAGAGGAGAATAAATAATCGAATGAAGATAATGTCAAGATGAGAGTAAATAGAGATTTCACAATATGTTTGATGAGTTGGGAGGCTGTTCCTTTTATAGAGCGGCTGTGTGTGATGCAAGCCAGTTTTAACATTTTGGTCAAATTCGTACTTGATGAATTTTACTAAAAAGGTAATATCTCAAGTTTTGGATATCGGATCTGAGCAAACTTGGTGGTATTGGAAAGCTAATTCAAAGACCTACAAAGTCACGTTTCAAGAGGTTTTACTAATTCCGATTTTTACTAGATCAAAACATGATGCAAATGGAAGATTGAAAAGTTGAATGGAAATAAAGGCAAGAATCCAATAAGAGTACTAGCAACAAATGCCTTATATGTCATTCCCTTCTTATGTTCGGGAAAAATTTCAAAAAAACCACAAAACCTACTCACATTAGATTTTCTATATTTCCCAATGTGTAGGGAACCAAAAGTGGTTCCATATACATTATTTTAATATAAACATTTCTCTCTCCTTTCTTATCTTTCATCTTTTTGTCTTTAATTGGAGATTATGTTGGGAGTTNCAAAATGTTCCCCAATTTTTTTTTAGAATACCCTTATAATTCTTTTAAAATCAAAATTTTCACCCCAAAAGTTTTTATTTATTTTCCCCTCACATCTAAAATTTTCTAATTCCACCTTAGCATATTTTTATAACACCTAAACACAAAAACTTGAATATAGTAAAGATAGAAGGGATTTGACTTATAGACTATGACAAATAGCACAACTTCTATATAATTAACTTTTTATATTTGACATATACGCTTGCGTTTAGGATTGCGATTTTAAAGATAAAAAATATGATTTTAAACAAAATCGTAAAAAATAAATTGTTTGGAATTGCGATTTGAAAACAAGGAAAATCTACATTTTCAAATTGCATTTAAGGAGATGCATGCTTTTTTGAAAATGCATAATTTTAAAATCTAAATTCCGATTTTGACGGTCAAATCATGATTTTGCCAAACACTGAGCTATATTTTTTAAAATTGCATATTTTATAATTATTATTTTTAAATAGCACTTTTTAAATTCTCAAACTATCTGATACTTAAAAAAAAAAAAAGAAACGGTCCAATTAGTTCAATAAAAGGAAGGTGAAAGCCGATGGAGAATGAAAAAAAGAAATTCTCCTTTTGTATTGACAGTTGACACGGACGCGTAGTTGACGCGTAGCCCATGCGGTTGGGCAGGACGGGAGTCGGTCTGGAGCCAAGCTGGCCAACGCGTGCGTGCAGGACTCGGTATTGGGTATTTAAAGATTTGCCCCACCCCTTACGTTTTCTTCACATGCAAACCTAATATTTTATGCATAATATGAGAAAATCCGGACTTTCCCTTCAATCTCCATGCCCAAAATTTTGAATTCTGAATTTTCGTTTTTCGTTTCACACTTTCACCCATTTACTAAATATCGGTTCCGTCCCCAATCGTCTAGAAGCCACGTCTCATGGTCGCCCAATTTGCTTCTCTTCAAGTGTGCCAAATCTACTAGTGCTTTAATTTGTTTAGCACGACTTTTACGTCGGGAAGCACTTGCTATATTTGCTCTAATTTTGATCATTTACATTGAGTGCTTGTAAGGAATCTCCTTCCAAAATAACAAATTGAAGCCCTGGATCTCGAATAAAATCTGCAGCACTCAAAAGTTGCTGTGCTTCTAGCTATCGCCACTAGGTCATGTGTTATGCTAAACCTAATAATTTTTATTTTGAACGTTGGACTCCATAAATTCTATATATTTTTTGAACTAAGTTGTTTTCCATTACAATATATTCTTACTTGGACTTTTAAATCTTTGCCTAGATATGTAGACATGAACTCATACTACAACAACAATCTAGTTGGTGGTTGAGATCATAATTTATTGTTGTCCCTTGTAAATTGTATTGAGAATCTTGCCCCTCACAATGCAAGAATGACTTGAATAAGTAAATATTATAATGGGTTTTATTTTAAGATGTCTTTTGTTAAGACATTTGTTACTCCAGGTAGCGATCTGAGTCCAAAGCCCTGCTAAGAATAAAGGAGGAATCAGTGATAGAAGGCTGCGAAGTCGGGGGTTTGGCAGCCATTCCACCTCTGATGCCTAAGTTAGAATTTATGGAGAGGAGAATAAATAATCGAATGAAGATAATGTCAAGATGAGAGTAAATAGAGATTTCACAATATGTTTGATGAGGTGGGAGGCTGTTCCTTTTATAGAGCGGCTGTGTGTGATGCAAGCCAGTTTTAACATTTTGGTCAAATTCGTACTTGATGAATTTTACTAAAAAGGTAATATCTCGAGTTTTGGATATCGGATCTGAGCAAACTTGGTGGCATTGGAAAGCTAATTCAAAGACCTACAAAGTCACGTTTCAAGAGGTTTTACTAATTCCGATTTTTACTAGATCAAAACATGATGCAAATGGAAGATTGAAAAGTTGAATGGAAATAAAGACAAGAATCCAATAAGAGCACTAGCAACAAATGCCTTATATGTCATTCCCTTCCTATGTTCGGGAAAAATTTCAAAAAAACCACAAAACCTACTCACATTAGATTTTCTATATTTCCCAATATGTAGGGAACCAAAAGTGGTTCCATATACATTATTTTAATATAAACATTTCTCTCTCCTTTCTTATCTTTCATCTTTTTGTCTTTAATTGGAGATTATGTTGGGAGTTTGTGAAAAAAGTGAGGGTAGGTAAAAAACTTGTATTTTGTAAAGAAATAATATTTTAATGGTATAGAGAAATGAAAGTGAAACTATTATGAAATATATTTTCATATGAAAGTAAAAAGTAGTTTTGTGCCCTAAACTTGATTGCTTTATTGGAGACTTTAAGAGCACTAGCAGTCTAGCAACAGCTTCCCAGCCATTTTTCCTAAATTTATGCCCCGTTTGGTTCACGGATTAAGCTCTTGGATTGGACTAGCTAACACTAGTGTTAACTAATCCTTTGTTTGGTAATATTCTATTCCTGAGAGTAGTCTATTCCCATGGGACTACTAATTCCATACACACAGGGTTAGCAAAGCCACTAACCCTGTGTGTATGGAATTAGTAGTCCCATGGAAATACTCTTTGATTCCTTATAAAAAAACACTTCATAATAAATTCTCTTATTTTTTCCTACATCAATTAAATACCCTTTTTTACTCTTATTTTTATTATTATTTTTTTCTCTTTCTTCTTTTTTATCATTACACTGTTTTCATAGGGATGCGTGAAGGAGAGGAGAGATAATGATTTGTTTATAATTTAATAAAGCATTAGGTAACTACAGTATTTTCCAATGTATTGGGAAACATTATAGCTACCCCTTGATGTAGGTTAAATATGTGGATTCTGATGTAGGCGTTTTTTTTTTTTTTTTTTCTTTTTTCTTTTTCTTTTCTTTTCTAAACATAGGGAATGGAATGGACTATAGAGTGTCTGCTGCTAATGCTCTAATGAAGATTTTATTCCAACGAATCAAATAATCCAGCAATCATATATATATTATTTTATTATTTACTTTATTTAAATTAGGATTTTATTTAATTGTAATTTTTTCTTTATTATTATATAAATTTTCATAATAGGCTTAGGTTTACTTATTGTTATAAATATAACATGCCTAATATGTAAGATGTAGAGTTTATGTATTTTGATTAATCTATCAATATAAAACACTCTATGAGTGATTTTTTATTTTTTTATTTTTATCTTTTTTGCCTTGATTTATTGATAGAATATTGGTTTAAAAATAGTTGTGATTCTATTGTTGTCTACTATTGTGAATCTACTACGCCATCCTACATCAGTTGGTAACTTGGTATATGGAGAAAACAAATATGCAAGTCTTCGTGTTGTGCATGAGCACAAAGAAACAACATGTGATGAACGACTGACAGTTCGTTTGCAGCCTAAGGAAAGAGCAATTTGCACTATATAGACTGTTGAAGCAAATCATCCGATCAAATTGTTGCCATCTAAGTTGCTAATGGTCGTCGCTGTCAACCAACTCCCCGTTTTGTGGATGAGGATAACGTGGTTACCTTTAGTGGGGCGTGATCTTATTGGAGTGACATTGACAATATTTTGATAATTTAGGAGGGACATTGTCACAATTAAAGTTTGGAGAAACATTGTTAATTGTGTGATACTTTGAAGGGGTATGTGGACTTTTCCCTAATTTTTAAGAGAATCAATGATATTAATGCATTTTTTATTTACTTATTTATCATAATTAGGGACCATAATTTAAGAATATTAATTATAATTAGATTTTTAAATATTTTTTATGATTTTTTTTTAATTGAAAGACTAAACTATCTAATGTTGACCAGTACAAGCGGTGGAGGTGCTCCTCTCCACCAACCGTACGAAAAGAGAGGGTTCGTAACCCCCATTGACGAGAGGCGCGGTCTTCACCAACTTCCTAAAGTATGCATTATATTATTTTTAAAAACAAAAAGAAAAAAAAAAAAAAAAAAGTACATATTATTTTATTGAAAAAATTATTTTTGTTGTGGTTTTTTTAAAAGAATTTATTATTGTTCTGGATATAATTATGATTTCATATGGTATGATATATGTATACTTTGGTGATATTGATTGAAAATGTAAAACTTCTATCAGACTATGCCTAATGAAGCGAAGGTTAGTAATTCAAATTTTCTTTCCCTTCTTGTGCGGTCATGTCAAAAAAAAAAAAAAAAAAAAATCTATCAGTACTAACGAAGGAAATAATATTTAATGCAACAAAAACTTAGAAATTGATTTTGTTTTAATTTTTTATTAAAAAAAATCAGGACAGAGTTTTTCTCTAAACTAGGTTGGAGGAATTTCCTCCAACTTACTCTATAAAAATGACATGTGTCCATTTTCTTAATAACATATGAGATACACATATTTTTTTAATAAAATTTCTTCAAAGTTTGTCCCTACTATTAAAAAAAATTTGACTTTCACATGCTCAAAGGATATATGTCATTTTAATAGACTAGGTTTGAGAAAATTCATCCAACTCAATTTGGAGAAAAACTCTGTCTAAAAAATTAATAAGCTAAATTTACATTTATGCCTGACAATTTAACTTGCGATCTGCGAACCTGATATGAACACTACACATAGTTTTAGGTTTAGCGTTCAGATCATATTTAATAAACGTATCAAGTTTGGGTTAACATAAATGAGTTGGTAGGTTAATCGGGTTGACATGAATCCGACCTGTGAGCCCGCTTCACCAACCCTAGCTATATCCGTCTTCTACTTCACTTGTATATGAATAATTTGTGGTTTAAATTTTGTTTGCTATTGAGTATAGATGACTTCCTACCATCAATAATGTCACATGATCACAATTAATTAAGTGGATTAGTCATATTATTAATTCAAAATTAGATGTTAAAAGAATTAAATATAAAAACTTAATTAATAATTTTGCTCCCAAAAAGTGAAAAGAATAATTTTTAAATATGTAAAAAATAAAGTCCAATATTAATTAATTATTATTTGAATATAAAAATAATAATAAACCTACATTTATTGCCTTAAACTTAAAAAAAAAAAAAAATCGCTAAAAAGAAATAGGAAAACAAGGGTTGCTTTGCTTGGAAAGATGAATAATGCTACTTACACTCCTACTTCTTCACATCCATTTTTCTATACTCATATGTAGCTTTTAAGTTACAATTAAATTAAAATATAATAAAAATCAATTACAAATCTAATAGTGGTTTAAAAGGTTAAATATGAATGTAAAAAAAAAAATAAGTGTGAAAAAATTGGAGTGCATGTGTGTATGGTTAGGATGCATTTGGAATTGGGATTTCGTAGACAAAAAGTGCGATTTTAAATCAAATCGTAAAAAAATGATTGTTTAGGATTTCGTTTTTTAAAAATTACAATTTTCATTTTTAAAGGCTAAACTGCGATTTTTGTCAAACACTTAGCTGCGTTTTTAAAAATCACATTTTCAAATCATTATTTTAAATCGCACTTTTTAAAATCACAAACTTAAATAGACCTCCCTCTTGAAAAGATTACTTGGTGATAAAGTCAGGCATGTGATGGTGAACATTCACTACAAAGTTAGTCCACAAATTAAGGTGACATACCAAGTCAAGTTTTGTTCTCTCTATGTGGATCTCTCCCCTATAATTTTTTTTTTCTTCTTAAAATTAATAATTATGATTTATTTAGCTTTTGTGATTAGGTCAAATTTATTCATCCTTCTGAAACATTTTGGAAGTGGGGCTTGAGCTAAATTGCGATGCTGCATGCAAAGACAAAAAGGAAAATGATAGAGAACATACAAATATACCTATGAAGGAACAAGTTGCAAGTGATACTTAACCAATTCATACAAAGGGACCAATGTAAAATTCATTGAATTAAAAGTAAAGTGATTTTTAATTTGACGTATCAAATAGTAGTGTGTCCAATTCAAAAACACATGTATCACATTATAACATACTCTATCCTTGCTTTAAACGATTCCCAGGTGCTATTTATGATATTTAGCTCCAATTGCTTTTCATACCCGAATGGAAAGCTGGGAAGATTTCTAAATGTGCGAATGTAGGAGTACATCTTGTTGCTAAATGAACCGCGCGCTTTTCACCAAGTGTTCGGAAGCATTCTCACTTTTTATCTTCTTATTTCTTCTATCTTGTTAAGGAGTGACAAAGACCCTCTTTTGTAATTTTCCCCTTCTCGATCGATTCTCCTTATTTGAATAAAAAAAAAAAAAAAACACATATATGAATTCATTGGCACTGCCATGTTGAGACTTCTCTCTAAGAGCATAAGCAGTTCTTTCTTCTTTCTTGTGAGGCTTCACATGTCTAAAACCTCCCCTTTATAACCCTAGTTTTCAATCCTTTTCCCAGTTGGTAAGTAGTATCTAGCAGTCAACCAAAGCACAAATGCTTGTTTTGGAATAGCCATATAAACATGGCGTGCTAAATAAATTTTGAGGCCAATATTTATAATGGGGTTTTTAAATAAAAATTAAATTTGAGGAGGAAAACTCACTTTATTAAATTTAGAGAACTGCTTTTAAAAGAAGTTAAACATCAAACTCCCTATACCTTTCTCTATTTTAGTTAAATATTATTTTGTTATTAGTTTTAAACCAATAGGGAGAGAGGATAGTAAAAAATAGGCTTAAAAAATTATTTAACTTTAGCTTGTTGGCTCTTGAAATGTACTAAGCATGTTTGACAATAGTTAAATATATAGAGTAAAGAAGAGAATTTGTTGTCATTTGGAAGAAAAATGACAAGGTAAAAATTTAACTAAGGAGAAATTTAACTTTACCTTTTTGGCTCTTTGAATGCACCGAAGAAGCTACTTTTTATTTTTTATTTTATTTTAATTTTTTATTGAGAAAAATGCGGGAAGGGGTAACCAGTATAATTTTTTCCTTTGGGCATGACCATTGTTCCCATCTATTGTGAAATGTTCGGTTTGAACTATAACTACTGCCTGGGAAGACGAGTCCGTCATCACAGTTTCACCAAAGTGCAAGTTGGTAAAACTTTTTCTTAGTAATATCTGG
This sequence comes from Carpinus fangiana, assembly GCA_006937295.1. Lineage (NCBI taxonomy): Eukaryota > Viridiplantae > Streptophyta > Magnoliopsida > Fagales > Betulaceae > Carpinus > Carpinus fangiana. Next base: position 8,546,718 of record CM017321.1, read on the forward strand.
TTTGCGGACTACTACCGCAAGCGGGTTCGAACCCATGACCATTAGAAAGAAAGAAGGGAGAGAATTGAGCCCTATCCCCTGCTGTTTTATTAATTCAACTACCACCTTGAGTCATATGAATACTATCCTTGACTTTTAAGATGCCTTTCGCTACGACAATTAAGCTTATTCATATATAAATTTAGACAAATGGTAAGCTATTTTGCTCATGGAAACATTTAGTTTGAATTGGTTAAATGAGTTTGGCTTTGGATTGGATGATCATGGGGTCTCAATACCTCCAATTTGTTCAGACATGCAGACAATGATCTCAAATTGAAGTTCCTTCAACTGTTTTAGCATCAAGTAGACGTATTTTCGTGTTATGCAAACACACTTTTTTGAAGGCTAAACTACGATTTTACTTAATGTTTAACTACGTTTTTAAAAATCATGTTTTTAATCGTACTTTTTTAAATCGTAAATTCAAATGGATTCTAATTAGATTTGACAATTTGATCATAACAGTTCTTGTTGTTTTACTTTAAAATTTTCACATTACCAAAAAAATAGAAAGAAAAGAAAATCGAGATTGAAGGAGAAATAAACACATGGTAGTTGGTAGAGATCAATTCTATAAGTCTTTCTCTTGTGTCCCTCTTGAGTATCTTTAAGAATGATGTGCCTATTAAAATTATCATTGAATTTTGATCAAATGGTAATTTTAATAGTCACATCATTCTTAAAGGGACTCAAAAGAGATATAAGAGGAACTTGTAGCATTTATGTGCTAGATGGTGCTCAATCAATATTTTCGTCTTTTTTATTTATATTTTTGAGGTTTCTTGAAAATGTGAGCGAATAGTAGGGGGCGCTAATTTGTGGGCCTGGCCTAATGGGCCAAGGTAGCTCTTCAAAACTTATTGGGCTTTGGGGGTAATTGTGTACTTTCACAATGCAAGAAGACGGTGCTTTTCTGTGATATATACATAATACATGTAAGACTTGCTCACAATTGACTCCGCGTCTGCATCAAGCTCTCTAGGAGTTTCGAAAGTCTCCGGTAAATTTCATATTTTTCCTGTATTCCTCGTCTATTATGTTTTGAATGGGTATGATGATTTGTTTTACTGATGATGCTGATTATTGGGTTGTTATTATATCTGGGTTTTGATAAATATTGTTGGCTTGGTCTTTGAATACATCTTTTTGTGAAAATCTGCGTATCTTTGTTATGTTTCTTGAGGTTTTCTTTTGAAGAAATTTGTGGATTTGAACCCACAACTCCCTCTCCATAATGGGTCTTTGATTTTCCGGCAGGTGGTTTTTCTTAATATAGAAAACAAAAAAATTTAGTTTCTTTGTGGGAAAAGGATTAGGGAAAACAAGATTCAAAAAAATAGTAACCTATGAATTAAGAAATTTTTTGTTTCAATTTTCTTGATCGAAATACGAAACCAATGGGCTTGTTATGAGTTTTGGGGTCATGATGTTTTTGCAATTCCGGTGGGTAGGTGCCAAGTAGGTTTGAATTTTGACTCGTGCATATGGGCTGATGATATTGGTATATTTGAGCCCAAGATCTTAACTTTCGTTACATTTTTCTAGGAGAGAAAGTCTCATTTGAAACAGAGTTCGCTGGTCTTGTATTCTATGCCAGGTACCGATGATAAAGATATAAAATATTTGACTAAGATAAATTTCAGATCTTTTCCTCGTGAAAAGTTATGAAATTCTATGTTGAAGATAGTTTGTAATTTCTGAAAAGCATCTAGAAGCCCTTTGTGTTTGGAGAAATTTCAAATGATGTTTGGAATTAAAGGGAAAAAAGGGGCTTGGAGGTATGCTTAGTTTTGCTTTCTTATTATTTCATAATTGGCTTGCCTAATTTTTTTTTTCAAGACCTAGGGGGTATATGTGCGCGTTATGTGTTGATAACTAGCAAGTAGGTTATGTGTTGATAACTAGCAAGTAGGTTGTGTGTTGATAACTAGCAAGTATGTTGCGTGTTGGTAAATAGCAAGTAGCTAACTGGTGTGCAATGTACTGTACCTGACGAACATCTTCAAGTGAGGTTCATTGAAGAACATAACGATACAATTTTAACTAATGAAACATGAATCACAGAGATGGGCTAGTGCTTGTCCTGTACTGGTGGCTCAATTTGAAGAATTTCTACTAGTTGTTTGTCCTTGGAAAGTGGAAAATTGAGAACCCTATTATTTGTATTCATTCACCTTTAGAAATTCTCATTAGATAGATGTCATGGAGGCTAAGCAACCCTAGTAGAATTATTTTGCATTTGAGGACCAAGTTCTTATCTATAAAGACTTTCACACTAAATGGAAGATTCTCAAGGTTATTGGCAAGCCAATGCTGGCAATGATTGATTAGATAATAATAGGTTGAGACATTAAGTTCTAAGATTTGATGGAACAGCAGATTCTATCATAAAGTAGGATGTGTTATTTTTTTTTTTTGGTTTGAAGCATGGCAGATGGGGCCAAGCAAACCCTCATGGATTTGTTTTGCTTCAGAGGAACAAGGTCTTCAGAAGATCAATGCAAATTTGCAGACCAACTGGACGATCTATTGTGGTGGATTGCAAACTCAACTGTGCAATAGACCAATGGTTGCATTCTCTATGATGGTATTTGATCTTGCAAGACCAGCTCCATTGCAATGGCTTGCTGCGACCCTCTTTCAGAGCTTTGTTTGCATTGTAGTTGGCTGGAATCTTCTTCACACTCTTCATGAAAACTAATGACTCGGACTCTCATTCTTTTTTTTTTTTTTTTTTTTTTGAAAGTTTATTTTCTTATTTAGTCCACTTTCCCAAATTCTTGCAGATGCTGTAGTTTCTCTCTAGTGCCATTCATCTAGAAGTTCCCCTTAACTGCATTGCCAACTCTCTTGTTTATGAGTGGTTACAGTATTTGAGAAGGTAATAGCAATGTCATGTCAATTTTCAAAATAGTACGGAGCATAATTTGATACAATAAATGATAACATGTAATGACTTGTGGAAAGACATTATTAGTTGGTAGCAAGGATTGATTTTGTAGTTGGATCTAAAGGAAAATGTAGAGTACCTGTTGGATTATGTTGTAGACCTTTAGCTTTTAAGTAGATCTATGAAAACCTCCTCTTTAGTTCTTTAACACTTGAAACTGTTCTTCACTTCTTATCCTAATCCATTCAAATAGCTTCTAGAAGGACTTCTAAAAAGCTGGTTATGCTACCTTGATTAAGAAAAATGCACTAAAGCTTGCAATTTAAATTTTTGGAGCTTTGCTGGTTGGGATTCTTTGTCTTCTTGAGATTATCTTATATATGACAAAGAAGGTTTAATATATCTTGTACTTAATCAATTATTTTGTCCTAGAGAACGGTTTGTACTTCAACAGTTTATTTATTTTTTTAATTATTATTATTATTATTTTTTTAAATCTAGGTTTCAGTTGATTTTGTGCTTGTTATAGGCTTTTTTTCTTTGTCTTTTTTATTTTATTTTAAAAATCTAATTAATCCATGTTCAAACTTTAAATTCTGTTGATATGTTAACTGCACGTGCAATTGTAGACATTTTTTTGGGAGTAATGCCATATATTACACAAATATCTCACAAAGATGACATGATGAGGTCTAGTAGCCCTTCGATCAGCCGTTGTTAAAAAAAAATCCAATGGCTAGTATATCTTACCACATCAGCTTTTTGGGAAATTTTATAGGATGTTTGTGTGGTATGTAGCATTACCTTTTTTTTTTTTTTTTTGGTTATGCTTTGATTTAGTGACTAGGAATTGCTATTGCATTCCTATATGCATTGCAGATGCGCTTGATTTAATTAATATTATGATGTTTACAGTTATGATGTGCTGGTTTTATGGCAGATTTTAGTTCTTGTGGCCAACTTCTTGACTTCCAAAATGCCAAAGGTTAGAACCTTGTCTGCTCGCTCAAGGGCATCTTCTTACTCTAGCAGCTCCATGACCATGGAGCAATATAAAGTGGAAGAACAATTGGGATCAGCTGCTGATGTGAAAGAATGGGAGGAAGCTAGGTGCCCAATCTGCATGGAACACGCTCATAATGCTGTTCTTCTAAAGTGTTCCTCCTATGAGAAAGGCTGCCGCCCTTACATGTGCAACACCAGCTACAGACACTCCAATTGTCTTGATCAGTTCTGTAAGTCATTTGCACCACATGCCTCAATAGCACTACTGCAAGAAAATCCTCTTACAAGCTCAGCATTTCACAGCAGGGAAGATGGGTTGGAGCCTGGGCAAGCAAGGTATTGTGGGAGCCAATTGCAACCAAAACTTTTCTGCCCTCTTTGTCGAGGAGAGGTTTATGGGTACAGTATAGTAGAGCCAGCTCGTAAATTCATGAATTCCAAGGCAAGAAGTTGTTCTTCTGAGATGTGCGACTTTAGTGGGACCTATTCAGAACTCAGGAAGCATGCAAGGTCTGAACACCCATCCATTCGGCCTGCGGATGTGGACCCTATGCGACAGAGAGATTGGACAAGGTTGGAACGGGAAAGGGAGTTGGAGGATGTTCTTAGCTCACTTCATCCAGTGGTTGGGGAAGAGAGTAGCGAAGAAAACACTCTCTCCGTAGATTTTAGTGACTGGGTGACTTCCATTTTCGATTTCATGTTTTGCTCTCTTGGGTTCTCTCTTATGGTTGGTCTGTCGGATGTTCCAAGTGATATAGAACAGTCGCATTATAGGAGAGCGAGGGGGGAATATGATATGGAGGTCAGTCCCATCACTGGAAGGAACAGCAATCTGTCACCAGAGAGTATGCCGCGTCTGAGGCAAACCACTCGAGGAACTCATGGTAATACTGGTACTGCTACTATACCGAGCAACTTGTCGTCCGTGCGTGTGCCCCATCATCGGCAAGTGTCTGGGTGGTCGTCGGAGGGTACTTCTCCCCATCATCGGCAAATGTCTGGGTGGTCATCAGAGGGTAATTCCCGTTCCTGGTCATCACAAAATAGGTCCTCCTTTTCCTCATATGGTCGACCCCGTTTCCGGCAAATGCCTGGGCAGTCAACAGGGAGTGGGAGTGGGAGTGGGAGTGGAAGTGCACGTAGTTTCACACGATATCCTCAACAGTTACCAGAAAATATGCCACCCTATTCTCGACGATTGCATTGGCGGGGTGAAAGGTGGTCACCATACAATAACCAGCGCTGATTGCAGTACATTGTTTCAACGTTACTTTGCTAACAAGGCAGGTTTACCATATAGGGTCAGGTTCCCATTGTAAGTTCTCTTATCTTGCTCTTATGTACATCCCTTTTCTTTTCCCTGCTCAGTAGCATGTGATCTTTTGGATGTTGGTTATCTCAAGGCACTTCACAGAAAAGCATCTGCAAAGAATGATGGTCCATTCAAAGCTTTTTCTGCAATCGGATCCATTCAAGTGTTGTTTTGGTACTTTTGAACGGAGAAGAATGATGGTCCTTTTACTGCAAGACATTGAAGAGCTAAATTTAAGGACCTTTTGTTTTAAATTTGGTCATATTGCTGGATAACTGAGTTGTATGCACACCACACCTCTGTAAGAAAATGCAGTAAAAAAACTTCGATTTAGCATTTTGTATGGATATCGATTGGTAGTTTTATTGTGATTATTCTTGTTTGGTTTAAGGACCTTTTGTTTTATATTGAGATGGACTACCATTTCCTCACATGCTTTATAAAATTAAGATGAAAGTATGTTGAGTTCATTGAGAATCTTAAAAGATTATCTCGTTTGGTTGCGCTTTAAGCCAAGGAAATTCTGATAATTTAGGGAACGTGGATTCCTTTCCAACTGTCTTTATTTATTATTTTTAAATTTAAATTTATTTTTATTATTTTTAAATTTATTGCACCGATTTAAAATAAGCTCCATATGGTTTAAAAGGTAATTTAAAACTTCATGTCATAAGCATAAATGAAAAACAAATCCTTACCCCCAACTTCCGTTTGAAATTTTGAAGAAAACTATTAGTCTTTCACGCTAGAAGTCTAGGACCAGTAAAAACAAATATATAAATATAAAGAATTCCTCACAAAAGAAAATGAAGTACCCCTTGTTTGTTGATGGGCGGGCCAGGTTCGGGTTGAACCGCTTGACCTGCAACCCAATAAGGATAAACTTGAGCTCGAGTTGTTTAGTTAAATGGGCGAAAGCCTTAAACTCGAACATGACCAACGAGTGACCTAACATGACCTGTTTGACCCATTTAATCCGAATATGACTTGTTTAACTTGTTTGACCTAAATCGACACAATCTGCTTCGACCTAAACATATATTTATTATTAAAAAATAATATAATTTCATAAACGGGTCAAGCAAGTCAACTTGTTTATAACTCGAACCCGTTTATGTCCAATCCTAACCCTATAATTTCATGTTAGATTCGTTGGTTGTGTAAAAATTTATCAGCCTACTTATAACTAATGTGGGAGTGATCCTTTTTTTATTCTTTATTGCCAAACGTAATCTGTTACATCAAAAGGGTATAAATGCATTTTGGGCGTAAGGAAATTTTGAAAAGAAAGAAATGACTAATTGAAAATTCAATGAGGTTGTGAATACAATTTGACATCATATCATTGATCATGATGGAGAAATTATAGAGAAAGATGTTTTAAAAAGATACCTCAAATGCAAATAGGTCGAAAAAAACAACACACCTCCACCACCTCCCTGTAATTCCGTAAGCCGTAAGGCACATCTTCTGAATACCTTTTTTGAATAACTTCGACTCAAATCTCAATCTAATTCATACAAGTCGTAGTGGAAAAAGTTTAAGATTCTCTAACTTTGCCCCCACACTTTTGTTTCCTAGTTGTTGTTGTTGTTATTGTTATTTTTTTTTTTGGACATGTCTACACAAGAGGGGAATGCGGGATTCGAACTAGTGATATCCGCTTCATTAAACGTGATCCTAGCCGATTGAGTTACCTCTTGAGAAACCTATTGTTTCCTAGTTGTAATAGCTATGGAAGAGCTTATTGTGGTGGAAATTCAACCGGATGAAACCTTTGTTTTAGTCTTGAAAAAATAATTTTTATAGGAAAACTTCAAAAAAATCTCATGAATTTTCACTTGTTTTAACACTACACTCAAAGTTTAAAGACTCTCAAGTTTACTTCATGATTGAACTTCCACATAGTTAAAAACTTAAAAAAAGAAGAAGGGGTTGTTAGCCACCCCCTAAGTGTTGAGGTGGCGGTCGGACCACCTCAAAGTAATTCGGGGTGACCGAACCAATATCCCCATGTGATTTAGGGGTGGTTGAGTAATGATGTAGTGGTTTGCAAATTTAACAATAACACAACGCACAACCCTGCCACAAATCAAGAAGAATCAAAGATTTGTAGGAAAACAAAAGAAAACTCTCCATGGTGTAATCTTACCATGGAAAAGAAAACTCATAAACAACATTTTGGGCGACCATGCTCTCCTTATTGAGCTTAAATAGAAAATAGGGCCCCAATCTTGAAAACAAGAAACAAAAATACCTTGTCTCATCTTGGTCGATTCATCCACTTTTTATTTCGAAAAAAAAAAAAAAATCCTAAAAATCCTAATGAGCCACACCCAGATGATCAAGCATCAATAAAGTCATCTATTGAGTGTTTCAAGTTTTTCTATGGAAACCTAACGTAGCATCCTCGGTTGGTGGAGCATCTCCTGAGCTCCCCGAAGTTCCGAACCAAATTATTGAACTTCTATTTACGGGTGTGTTTTAACCAAACAAACGTTGAAATTGAGAAATCTTCATAATTTGAATTTTTGACCCTTTTGACTAACGTTTTAATTGCTCTTTGTTCTAGATCTTATTTTTGGAATGAAAATTCCTTACAAGAAGAGGTCTCCCCTTCAAGGAGAGCATGACTAAAAACTTAAGATGCTTATCTCAAAGTCTTTATAGAGTTTTATTTCCATGATGAGGGGAGATAATTTTGAGTGATCATCATTTAATTTTTGACCGTTAATTTAACAATGCAAAAGGTTTTGAGTGTAGTTTTGCCTAACGCAGCCTTGAACCACATACGACTTTCCAACAAAAGAATTTCTTTTTGACTAATTAAGATCTTGCATTTCTGGTCAAAGTTGGCCTAAATCAAATAAAAACCATGCCAATTTTCAACCCTGGAAATTTCACACACGTGTTAAATCGAATATGAATGCAAGAAATTAGGTTAAACCATAAATTGGTTTATTTATTTACATTTTTTTATTATTAAAAAGTAGGAGAAATCTCCGGAGAAATGTGAAAGAGGCCACGTTTGACACATGTGACCTGTTTTTCTCCTGTCTAGTTTTGTGACAATGATAAATATATTTTGGCTTCTTGAACTATCAACCGTTTTTTAATTTGTCCTACAAACTAACATGTGTGATACTTAGATACATCAAATTATCATTTTGTTGTAATTTCCAAAAATACTCATATTTTTTACAAAAAAAATTAAATTTTAATTAAAAAATAAAATGAAAAATCCAATTTCATGCAAATTCTTTTTTTTTTTTTTTTTGAAAAAATGCAAATTCTTTCTTTACTAATAGAACCTTACTCTATGTATTTTAGTATTTAAAATTTTATTTTGAATCATTTACTTAAGGAGTTTGTAAGAGTAAGGCCTATCATTTGATTCATTTACACAAGAGTAAAATCTATTATTAATATATTTAAATGCAAATTTCCATTTTAAGCAGGGTCGGAACCAAGAATTTTTATCAATAGATGCCAAAATAGGAATGAGAAATATATATATATTTTTGACATGTCCACGCAAGTGTAGGGGATGAGAGGATTCGAACTTGTGACCTCCGCTTTATAAGACACGATTCACATCCGATTGAACTACCTCTTGGGAACTAAAATTAAAAAAAAGGAATTTCTTTGACCGGCATTCAGATAAACATAATCGAAACATCATAATTAATAATCAACAAAATGCAAAGTGTGATCTCCATAACAAAAATTTAGCAAAACAATACGTAGATTATTATATTTAATAATGAACAAAAAATATATTTTATAATTATTTTGTACGTAACCCATCTTTTAATTGCACCATGCTTAATGACTATTGACTAACTGACATATTTAATGAAAATTTTGGCCCAAATGTAAATTTAAAGGCACATTTAATAAAAATTTTCAAAACATGGGAATGGAATGACTATAGCCTACCCCCACCTACATGGTCGTCTCTAATTTTAAGTGTATATAGAACTTAAAGATTAATTTACTATATTATATACGCGGATACACCATCTATCCTTGACTTTAAAGAGAAAAGCTGACGGACGGTCGTAGGTTTCCCACCTCATCACTCATCTTCAACTCCGTATCAAGTCTATCCTATTATTATTATTATTATTAATGTTTTAATTTTTTTTTTCCATCTTTTTATTTCTTGGAGAATTTCCCCAAAAAGTCAGTCAAGAAACTTTGTAGACGGCAACGTAGACCAACGGCACAACTTCTAGAGTCCTCATGACTGGCTTCGTAGACCATTGACAAATATTAGTTTTATTTCTTAATGCATTTTAAGGTTTATTATTATTATTAATTTTTTAAAAAGGGTTGAAGTAGTTTTAAAAGGATTATCTTGATTGACAAGTATGTTTCTACCACATTTTTATTTCATAATTATGTCATTATACTGATTTGTTAGTTTTAACTAACTTTTCGATCGGTCGTTATTAAAAAAAGAAAGAAAGAGTAATGCTACATTACATTATTATCTCACGACTCATTTTACTAGGCTGATGTGACTGTGACTATTAGCCCTTAGATCACTTTTTGTAAAAATGAAAAAAATTCAAGAGCTTATGGGTGTTCCAACATCATCTCAATGGGATAGCAGAAAGATGGGGTGTAATATATAACATTATTAACATAATTTAAAAAATAAATTAAAACTATCAAATAATTATAATATGAAAATATGGTTTATAACGTCACCTTTTTTTTTGTCCATATTGTTGATTAATTGACTTCAAATCTTCGAATATTCTCCGGTACTTGCGCTACAGACTGTTGGAACACTTGGAATTTTTGTGGGTTGATAGGGGTAGAACATTTAACGAGAACAAAAAAACAAAAAACCCAGCAATTGCCTCCCAAATATTTCGTACAGAATGCCATTTGACGAAGAGAAATGCAATTTTGCTTCCTTTCAGTATATTTTAATACAAAGCATGTGTGGATATAAAAGTAAATTAAGCATGCTGCACCAAATTAGTATAAATTACCTTAGTTCTTATTGATGTTTTGTGCGGCGGGTAGTTAAGCTATGGCTGCGCTTACAGTTATCCGCTGTTTATGTCCCTCCTGAGCAATCCCCTACGGGTTTGTGCTATTATGGTCATGTCCAAGTAGAATAGCCACAATTGATCTTCTTCTCCAATATTTTTTGATTTAAAAAAAAAAAAAAAAAGAAAAGAAAAGAAAAAGAAAGAAGAAGCATGCTGCACCAGGTAAATATATATATACCAAAAGAATGCAAAATAGCATAAAGCAGGTGTGGATATAAACGATTGTCTTGGAGTTGAACATAGCCTAAACAAATGAGACCGCAGGAGTAGCCTATTACAAGGTGTGGATATAAACTAATTAAATAAAAAAATTAGGCTTTCCTTTAAGTCGTAAGTGCTGTATTTCCTGCCCACTATAATTAGGCCAAAGAAGCTGACCACAAATATGGTCAAAGCAATTAAGCAGCCACAACTAGTTCACATTGATAGTATAAAAAGATGGGCAAAGAAACTTACAAGCTCAAGCAATAAGCTGTTCCATTATTAGAAAACAGAAAACAGAAGTAGCACTTCTATTGTGCAGGAAAAATGGGCATCAAACATCTTGGTGTTTCTCTTTCTCTTTCTCTCCCTCTCCTTGTGATCTCAGTAGTAATTTTTCATTGTGGGACGGCTGCCAATGAGACGGGCAAGGCCCTAATAACCAAGACTTGTGGTGGAACCGCCTTTCCCGATGTTTGCACCACAACTTTGGAGTCGGATCCTCGGAGTTCGAGTGCTGATCTCAATGGCCTTTCTAGGATTGCCTTGGAGTTGAGCATAGCCAAAACAAATGAGACTGCAGGAGTGGCCTATTACTTGCTGAACCATGCATCTGGCTATGCAACATGGGCAGAGCGCTCAGCTTGTTTCCATGGTTATAACATGAGCATCAACAAAATTAAAGAGGAGGGTCTCCCATCTTTTGACCAGGGGAAGTATGATAAGGCATACCAAAGTGTGGATCTTCTTAATCAGGAAGCTGCTCATAGCCGCACCTTCAACGTACTAGAGTTGACTGAAAAAAATACATTGTTATCCAAGTTTTTCACTGATGTAAAAACCATTCTACATCTCTTTTTCTAATCATTGCAATTATCTTTTCCATGAATAAAGTATTATGGAGGTTGTGCCATTTCTTTAACTTTTGGTTTTTCATTCTTCTTTCTCTTGATTTTTATTCTACAAAAATATAGCTAGGCATTTAGCATGACTCGTCGTTAAAATTCCAAAAGTTGTCGTTAATGAATTTTGTTGCTTATAAGTCATTGCAAATATGTTGACCTTATTAGCAACGACAAACATCGTTGCTGATGATGCTTAGGTCGTTGGTAATAGCTTTAGAACTCAAAATGAAACGTTGTCGCTAATAATTATCAGGCTGTAATAACTCTGTTTTTGTTGTGAGTTCACATGCTTTCTTAGATATTTTACAAAAGAAAGCATTTTTAATGCATACTTACAATCCTGCATAAACTGCTACAGATAAAGCATGCATATACAAACATGCCATTATCTGTTCAGTGGAAAAAACTAATTATAAAATTAGACAAACAAGTGCATTCTTTTGTAATTATATTGCTATCTAGAGGCACCAAAAGGATATGAACAAGCAATATTGCTATCATAGGAATATCAAGAGCATGCTTGTTTTTATTAAAGCTATGAATAGTCTTCTTTGTAGTAGTTTCCAAGCAAAAAAAAAAAAAAAAACCAGATCTTATATTCAAAACCTTACACAAATTATCAAGCAGAATGAATGTATTACTCCCTTTGTCTCAAATTAAATAGATAATGTATTGGCCTTTTTGGGTTGTAAGCTCTTATAAGTAGGTGGCTTCTTGGAGCATTTACAAAATTCGTTAATGTGACATACAAGCACCGATCATATTGTGACACGTGTTAATAAAAGCTTACAAATATTAAAAAAATAATAAAAAAGGAAAATTTTGTATTAAAATAAAAAAAGAAAAAACAAAGGGGTGGTCAAGCCAACCCCTTAGCGTAGAGGTGGCCGAACCATCCCAAGGCCATAAAGTCACAACAAGAGGACATCAAAACCACCTTTTTTGGCTGTGAACACGGCAGCCTGGTTCGTCTCTTTACTCATTACAGTTGGAGCAGCCCCAACCCAAAGATCCTGGAAGCCTTCTTCCCGGATGATCATGTTAGCACACTGTCCTTTACCCTTAACACCTTAGAAGCTTAGAGCTCAAACCTCTCTATTGCTGCAATCTGACCACCGGCACCAAGTAATCCCTAATTTTGGCCGTGGAGTAGTTCGACCATCCCTTCCATTTTATGTCATTTTAAATATATATCTTTTTTTATTATAAGTGACACATGACATTATTATGATTGGTGCTAATGTGGGACATTAATGCATTATGTCAACTTTCTAACAATGGGGACTGATTTTTTTTTTTCTTACCTTAAGGAGCATTTTGTGACTTTTTAAATATTAGAGAGCTATTTGTCAAAACTACAAACCACGAGGACCAATTTAGCATTTATCCCTAATTTTTCCTCCAACGTCAATTTGAAAATAACAGCTCAAAAGAAGATGGAAAGTCTCTAAAGTGCAAAAATTCCATTGTTTGCATTATGCAACATATAGAATTAAAGTCTTAGAAAGTCTTTAAAGTCCAACTTTTTTTCGCATCATATTTCATTACAAATCACTCTTTTTAACTTTCATTTTTCTCTTTAGTTTTCCATTCAAGTCTTATTAAAAAAAAAAAAATTAAATTATTCATCTTTTCTCTAGTTTCATGATTTTCTAACAATTCACAATTCAGGTCTTTAAATCAAGTGATAAGCCATTCTATTTCTTAAAAGTTATATATATATAAAAGTTGGTCAATACTCCTTAATTACCAAAAACTCATTTACGGTTGAGCCACTTGCAAATTTTTTTTTTTTTTTTGATTTGATAATCATGAATTATTAATTTACATATATGATGAGCAATAATTGTAATGCCTCCGAAATTAATTAACCAATAATTAAATCGGAGTGTTAAACTTTATGAGCTTATTTATAATTAAGAGAAATAAGTCAAAGAGATTATTAGGACCCCTTAATCATATGACTAAATAGCAGAAACAAAACGTTATTTACATCACAAGATAGCCATTCGGCTAAGCCACTTCGCATGATGCCGAGAGCAAGATACTAAAACATCATAATATAACTTAACAAAATAAAGATAACATCGAACATCTCAGTTGAAAGCATATATATATATATATATATATATATATATATATATGAATGATACTAGTGGCGGAGCCGTGTTAAGGCGAGTAGGGGCTCTGTTGTCCCTACTATTTGTTTAAAAAATTGTACTCTAGTGGTAGTATTGTGGAGATGTAGGTGTAAGAAAGAACATCAAGAATTGAAGAAAATGAGAAAATTGGTTTCTTTGACTTTTAAGTGATCGAGTTTTGTTTCTTTCCATTTACAGAGTGGGAAACAGTGAAGAAAAAGGAGAGGATGGTGGTGAGCTTAGAAAAGTACTGCCATTATTGAAGAGGGGTTTCAGCTTTATTTCCCCACCCTCTGGCTCTGGTTCATATATATATTTGTGGTTTCGTTTTGGTGGGCCTATATATTAAGACCTACAACGTGAAGACGAGAAATGTTATTTTGCGTTCTTTCAGTATATTTTTAGCATATTTAATTGGTAAGGTATGCTCAATTTACCATTGAATTTTTTATTCTCCTTTTTAATCAAGATTAATCTAAAGGTAGATTGAGTATGAATTGTCAGTTGAATATACCGAAAGAATGAAAAATAGCATGAAGGTAGGTGTGAATATAAGCTAATTAAAGAAAAATGATTAGGATTTTCTTAAACTACTGTATTTTTTGCCCACTATAATTATGCCAAAAAAAAACTGACCACAAATATGGTCAAAGCAAGCAACCACAATTAGTTCGGATTGATAATATAAAAAAAAATTTGCAATAAGCTCTTCCATTGTGCAGGAAAAATGGGCATTAAACAACTTGGTGTTTCTCTCCCGCTCCTTGTGATCTTAGTAGCAATTGTTCAATGTGGGATGGCTGCCGATGAGACGGGCAAGGCCCTAATAACCAAAACTTGTGGGGGCACCGCCTCTCCTGATGTTTGCACCGCAACTCTGGAGTCAGATCCTCGGAGTTCGAGTGCAGATCTTAAGGGCCTTTCTAGGATTGCCTTAGAGTTGAGCGTAGCCAAAACAACTGAGACTGCAGGAGTGGCCTATGACTTGCTACAACATGCATCTGGCTATATGACATGGGCAGAGCGCTCAGCTTGTTTCCATGGTTATAACATGAGCATCTCCAAAATTAAAGAGGAGGGTATCCCATCTTTTGACCAGGGGAAATATGATAAGGCATATCAAAGTGTGGATGTTCTTAATCAGGAAGCTGTTCATTGTAGCACCTTTAACATACCAGAGTTGATTGAAAAAAATACATTTCTATCCAAGTTTTCCACTGATGTAAAGACCATTTTACATCTCCTTTTCTGATCAATATTATAATTATCTTTTCATGAATAAACATTTCAAAAATATTAAAGTATTACTGAAGTTGTGCAATTTCTTGAACTTTTTGTTTTTCGTTCTCCTTTCTCTTGATTTTTATTTTACGAAAAAATAGGTCTTTAGCAGGGATCGTTGTTAAAAGTGCAAAAGTCATCACTAATGACTTTTATCAACGGCTTCTTGTTGTTGATAAGTCCTTTCAAATACAAAAGTTATTGCTTATAATGTTTATGGTAATATCTTCAAAACTCAAAATGAAATGTCGTCGCTTATTACTAGGCCAATGATAGCTTATTAGCAACTTTGAAGTCATTGCTAATTTTTTTTTTTTGACATGTCCATACAAGAGGGCGAAGGGGGGATTCAAATTAGTAACTTCCGCTTTATTAGGCGTGGTCTCAGCCGATTGATCTACCTCTTGGGGATAAAGTCGTCGCTACTAATACTTCATTAATTTTATTATATTTTTGTTTATATAATTGGTAATGTCAAATATGTTATTAAACTCCTACATGATACAAGTATTTCACCCTTTCTTTGAGCAAAATATGTATAATTTACATTCGATTAAAAATATGAGTACATGCAAGAAGTATATATGTTCAAGCATGGTAACTAGACATGGACATAAATTTCACCTTACTCCACACACTATTTGATACGTTTTGTTGAGGTACAACAATATCACTTTGCTCACATGGACGATTAACATGTTTTGTGCGATGCGATTTCGAATATCATAAAAAGCTTTGGCTTCTCTAATCACTAGACACCAATTAGTATTTAAGTTAGTTGGTCGAATGCTTGTTCTAACAAATGGTATCAGAGCCAGGGTCATTGGTTTGAGTCGAAGGAGTGTCATGTTGATCGAGGTGCAACAATGCTGCTTTACTCATGTGGAGAATTCTTAAAACATGTCTTATGGGGTGCGATTTTGAATGCTATAAAAGGCTTTGGCTTCCATCACTGGACATCAATTAATTTTCAGATGAGATAGTTAACTGATCCAACACATTTGCATTGGCATATTCACTACACCTTGCTTGTTGTGACTTCACATGCTTTCTTAGATACTATACGCAAGAAAGCATTTTCAGTGCATACTTCCTATCCAGCATAAAATTATATGAACAAGCAATATCTTGTAACATTCCTGTCTTCGCCAAAGGATCAAGAGCGTGCAAAAGAGCAATGAAAAGAAAGGCAAAGATAGCCATATCAAATATACATATTTGAACACTAATTGCCGATTGCTTGCGAGTCGTATTACATTTTCAAAAATATATGAGAGTGCAACTCCCAAACAAGACACGTCTAGGCACTCGGGGACAGAATGAGAGGGCTGGTATAGGCCATGCCTCCTTGCCTTGGAAAAAAAATTTGAAGGTTAAATTTTATCTTTTAGTCAATTGGCACTTACTCAAGCTAGAAAAAATAAAAAGTTGGCCCTACCCACTAAATTTAAATTTTTTGGCCCTACT
>CM017321.1:8563133-8598078 GCA_006937295.1 Carpinus fangiana
TTTTCTAATTACTATAATTATATTTTCCATGAATAAATATGTCTAAAATATCAGTATCATGGAGGTTGTGCTATTTCTTTTAACTTTTTGTTTTGTTTTTTTTTTTTTTTTCTCCTTTCTCTTGATTTTTATTTTACAAAAATATAGGTCTTTAGCATGACTCGCTTTTTAAAGTCCAAAAGTGGTAGCTAATGACTTTTGTTGTTGATAAGTCCTTGGAAATGCTTTGACCTTATTAGCGATTGTTGAGGTGCAACAATGCCACTTTACTCACTTGAATGACTCTTAGAACATGCATTGCGGGGTGTGATTTTAAATGCCTTAAAAATGTGTTAGCTACTCTCACTGTACACCAATTGGTTTTCAGATGAGATAATAAAAAACCTGATCCAACAAATGGTATAAAAGCCAAGGTCATGAATTCGAGTCACGGGAGCGTCATGTTAAGGGAGGGATTGTTGAGGTGTAATAATGCCGCTTTTCTCACTTGAATGGCTCTCATAGCATGCCTTGCATGGTGCGATTTCAAATGCCATAAAAAGGTTTTGGTTTCCTTCACTGGACACCAATTGAATTTCAGATGAGATTGTCAAATGCCCAATTCAACAATGATGACTTTTGTCATTACTGATAATGTTTAGGGCCATTGATAATAGCTTCAGAACTCAAAGCAAAATTTATCAATAAGGATGTAAAGTTGTTGCTTATTATCAGACCGATGGTAGCTTATTAACAACCTTGAAGTCATTGCTAATAATTTTTAGGGTTAAATGCCTTTTTGTAACTTGAGTTTTAACGTTTTGGCCATCACTAAAAGTCCTAAACCCTAAATGTTATTGTTTGAGGGTTATTCGTGGGGGTGGCTAAACCAACCCAAAGGCCATGTGGTTGGTTCGGCTACCCCATACAGCCAATCTAGGGTGTCTGAAACCACTCCAAGACAAACAAAGGTGGTTAAGCCACCCCAAAGCTGTTGGGGGTGGTTTCGACAACCCCCATTTTGCAATTTGCTAGTGGCCGAACCACCCCCAATGACTCATGGGGGTGATTCACCCACCCCAAACCGGATAGGGGTTGCTTTAGCCACCCCGTAGGACAAAATGGGGGTGGTCAAAAAAGTTTTGTGGCCACTACTATCTGTTTAAAAAATTATACTTTACAAGAAAAAGTTTGAACTAACTAAACAACTGGCCCCACACCGCTCTCGTGAATTATTTTTTCTATTATAAGTGACACCAATGGCCAAGCCACATCCCTAGGGGTCATGATCCCTACTATTTGTTTTAAAAAAATTACTTTAGAAGAAAAATTTAGAAATAACTGAACAACGGCCCACACACCACACTTGCTTTTACTTTTAGATTTCACATGAGACTCACTCAGACACGCGATTTGTAGATTGGAGACATCAGTGCCAAGCTCTTTGCTGTTGCTTGGTTTTTGTGATTCCCAGTGGTAGTACTGTGCAGATTTAGCTATAAGAAAGAAGATTAAGAATTAAAGATAACGAGAAAGTTGGTTTCTTGACTTCTAATTAGTGGGTTTTGTTTCTTTTCATTTACCTTGTGAGATTGGGAAAGTACTGTGAAGAACAGGGCGAGGATGGTGAGGAGAGGGTGAGCTTAGAAGGTTACCATTATTGAAGAGGGAATTGAGTTTTACTTCCCCACCCTCTTGCTCTGGTTCAACTATATATATATATACATTATCTTTCAAGTTTTCTTCTTTTCTTTTGGATTTTTTCTTTCGTTTATATATATATATACACACACGGTGGCGGATTTAAGAATTCTTATTAGGAGGGGCAGAAGAAGAGTAGAGACGAGAGAATGAAAAGTAGGAACTAGGGTCAAGAAAACTTGAGTATATATTTGTCGTTTTGTTAATTTGTTGGTGATGGGGGAGTTTTGTGCATAAGATTTGGGCTTATTAAGATCTGCAGTGTGTAGAAGCGAAATGCTATTATGCGTTTAGCATTTTTTTTAGCATATTTAGTTGATAAAGGGATGCTCACTTCATCATTGATTTTTTTTTTTTTTCCTTGTTAATTAAGATTAATCTAAAGGTAAATTGAACATTTCCAATAGAATATACTAGAAGAATGAAAAATAGCACCAAGGTAGGTGTGGGTGTAAGCTAATTAAAGAAAAAGGATTAGATTTTACTTAAACTGCTGTATTTATTTCTCACTATAATTTGGCCAAAAAAAACTAATATGGATCATCTTTAGTTCATTTGATCAATTAAATAATATCTATTTAGCAATATTGGAAAGGTATTTTTATCTTTTCACTTTTTGAAAGGACAAAAATAGCCCTCTAATATAACTAATTTAATATTATCCGGTTCAAATGAACTGGAGATGAACCTAATTCAAGTAGACAATTAGTTCACATTGATAGCATAAAAAGGCAAACAAATAAAGAAACTTGCAATAAGCTCTTCCATTGTGCAGGAAAAATGGGCATCAAACAACTTTGGTTCTGTCTCCCTTTTCTTGTGGTCTCAGTAGCAATTTTTCAATGTGGGATGGCTGCCGATGAGACCAGAAATGCCCTAATAGCCAAAACTTGCAGCCGCACCGCCATTCCTGCAGTTTTCATGTCAACTTTGGAGTCGGATCCTCGGAGTTTGAAAGCCGATCTTAANAATTTGACCAAAAAAAACTAATATGGATCATCTTCAGTTCATTTGATCAATTGAATAATATCTATTTAGTAATATTGGAGAGGTATTTTTATCTTTTCACTTTTTGAAAGGACAAAAATAGCCCTCCAATATAACTAACTGAATATTATCCGGTTCAAATGAACTGGAGATGAACCTAATTCAAGCAGACAATTAGTTCACATTGATAGCATAAAAAGGCAAACAAATAAAGAAACTTGCAATAAGCTCTTCCATTGTGCAGGAAAAATGGGCATCAAACAACTTTGGTTCTGTCTCCCTTTTCTTGTGGTCTCAGTAGAAATTTTTCAATGTGGGATGGCTGCCGATGAGACCGGAAATGCCCTAATAGCCAAAACTTGCAGTCGCACCGCCATTCCTGCAGTTTGCATGTCAACTTTGGAGTCGGATCCTCGGAGTTTGAAAGCCGATCTTAAGGGCCTATCTAGGATTGCCTTGGAGTTAACCTTAACCTTAACAAAGCAGGCTACAGATGTAGCCTCTGACGTGTTGGACCATTCAACTGGCTATACGACATGGGCAGAGAGCGCAGCTTGTTTCGATTCTTATAACACTACTCTTCACAACCTCAAACAGCAGGGTATCCCATCATTTGACCAAGGGAAGTACAATAAGGCATACCAAGCTGTGGATGATGTTAATGGGAAAGCTGTCGCTTGTAGCAATTATAGAATACATGCGTTGGATGCAAAAAATACATTGCTAACCAGGTTTTCTGATGATGTCAAGACCATTCTACATCTTCTTTTCTGATATATCCATGCTTTCCAATGATCTCAAGACCATTCTACATCTCATTTTTTGATCACTTTAATAATCTTGCCATCTATAAACATTTCTAAGATATCAAAGTATTATGGAGGTTGTGCCATTTCTTTAACTTTAGCATGACTAGTCCTTAAAAGTTCAAAAGTTGTCGCTAATAACTTTTGTTGATGATAAGTCCTCACAAAAGCAAATTGAACTTTTGGTCGGGGTCATTGATAATATATAGTTTCAGAACTCAAAATAAAATGTCGTCATTGATAATAAATTATCAACGACGACTTTAAAGCTTGGTAATTGGGTCTTTTAGGGGTTTCTGCTAGAGTTTAATAGAAAAAATTGACGGAAGAGGTACATTGCATCAAATTAAAAGTTCATGGGTGAAATTGAGAGTTTTTAAAATTTAGGAGGTCTTTTCAAAACGCATGGTACTTCAAGAGTTTTTTGTAAAGTTTCCAGAAAATTTAAAAACTTTTAAAATGAATAAAAATAGAAATAATGACTTCTTTTTTTTTGGGGGTGGCTCAAGGATGGTATAGGGGTGGTTGAACCACCACAACTTAAAAAGTGGGAGTGGTTGAAACCACCTCTAAGATTCTTGAGATGGCTCAATCACCACCATTTGGCTTAGAGTGGTTCTGGCCACTCCAAACTGGCCGATTTGGGGTGGTTAAACCACCCCAAGGATAACCCTCAAATTATTATTATTAATTTTTTTGGGTTCAAGCCTTTTATAATTAGGGGTAGCCAAACAACCCAATGGCTTGGGGTTGTTAAATTTTTTTTGTTTGAGGTTTATCCGTAGGGTGACCAAACCACCCCATAGCCCTTGGGGGTCGCTTGGCCACCCCTAGATCAGTCAATCTGGGGTGGCTGGAACCACCCCAAACAAAACAAGGTTGTTGGAGGTGGTTTCGGCCACCTCCAAACTGGCCAAGGGTGGCTCCAGCCATCCCTCACGAGGGTTGGGTGGCCGGCCACCCTTTAAGGAAAAATGGACAAAATAGGAGGCTCGAGCCACCTTTTTCTTAAAAAAATATATATATTTATTTTGAGGGAAAAATATAAAAAAATCCTTGCAAACTACTAGCCGTTTACAATTTAGCCCCTTAATGTTCAAAAAGTAATAAAGTAGCCCCCCAAACTACCAAAATACAACGAAAAAGCAACTTATTTTTTTATATTTCTATAATACCCCTATTCTTTTAACAAACAAAATATTAAACTAATTGTAAAAAAAACCCAAAAAAAAATAATAATGGGAGAATATTTATTTATTCCAAAAAAACTTTTTTTTTTTTTTGGGAAATTAGTTTTACCCTCCATGAACTACCATTCTCTCTTCATTTGACCCCATGAACTACCAATTTTACATTACACCTCCCATAAACTACCATTTCGTTAACAAAGACTCCTTACCATCAGTCAAAGATGTTGAATCGAACGGTCAACTATATTGTTCACAACACTATTCCGTCAGTCAACGACACTGTTCACGGTACTGTTCATGTTGACTGTCATGTTTAACGTCCTTAACTAACGGTAATGGGTCGTTGGTAACAAAATCGTAGTTCATGGGGGTGTAATGTAAAATTGGTAGTTCATGAGGACAAATAAAGAGAGAGCGGTAGTTCATGGGGGGTAAAGCTAATTTCCCCTTAAAATAATAACTATTTAAAATAGAAAAAAAAATTACATATATATATTAATTACTATATATATATATATAACCCTAGATATATATTAAATAAGTTACTATATATATATAACCCTAGATATATATTAATTAAGTTACTATATATATAACCCTAGATGTATATTAATTAAGTTATTATATAATATTTTCATTCAATTACTATATATATAATCCTAGATATATATATATTAATAATAATGTAGTTACTATATATATAAATTAAGTTATCATAGATCTATAAATCTACGGTTTTTATTATTATTATTAAATAATTTTAAAGATTTATAATTTTTATATATTAAAATAATTTTTTAAAATATTTATTATTTTAGCTACGTGTGAAAATGCCACGTTACCAAATTGGTAACGTGGCATTTTCACACGTTACCAAATGGTAACGTGTCAACTTAGCACGTTACCAAAATATTTTACTAACGTGGCACAAAAGTAACACGTTACTAAATGGTGACGTTGCAAAAACAATGAACAGTATACACGTTAGTAATCCCCTATTTTTTTGTAGTGTTTGTGCATAAGATCTGGGCCTATTAAGATCTACAATGTCAAGAAGAGAAATGCCATTTTGGGTTCTTTTCGTATTTTTTTTTAGCATATTTAATTGATGAAAAGGCATGCTCAATCAGCCAGTGAATTTTTTTTCTTTTTCTTTTTAATTAAGATTGATCTAAAAGTAAATTGAGTGTGTCACGTTAGTTGAATATATTCGAATAATGAAAAATAGCACCAAGGTAGGTGTGAATATAAGCTAATTAAAGAAAAAGGATTAGGATTTCCTTAAAGTGCTATATTTATTGCCCAGAATAATTAGGCCATAAAAACTGACCTCAAATATGGTCAATGCAAGCAGCCACAATTAGTTCACATTGATAGTATAAAAAGATGGGAAAATTAAGAAACTTGCAATAAGCTCTCCATTGTGCAAGAAAAATGGGCATTAAACAACTTGGTGTTTCTCTCCCTTTCCTTTTGATCTTAGTAGCAATTTTTCAATATGGGACGGCTGCTAATGAGACTGGCAAGGCCCTAATAACCAAAACTTGCAGCCACACCACCTTTCCCGATGTTTGCACCTCAACTTTGGAGTTGGATCCTCGGAGTTCGACTGCTAATCTCAAGGGTCTTTCTAGGATTGCCTTGGAATTAAGTGTAGCCAAAACAAATGAGACTGCAACTGTGGCCTATTACTTGTTGACCCATGCATCTAGCTATTTAGCATGGGCACAGCGCTCAGCTTGTTTCCATGGTTATAACATAAGCCTCTACAAAATTAAAGAGCAGGGTCTCCCATCTTTTGACCAGGGGAAGTATGTTAAGGCATACCAAAGTGTGGATTATCTTAATCAACAAGCTGTTTATTGTAGCAAGTTTGACATACCAGAGTTGACTGAAAAAAATTCATTGCTATCCAGGTTTTCAAATGACGTAAAGACCATTCTACATCTCCTTTTCTAATTACTATAATTATCTTTTCCATGAATAAATATGTCTAAAATATCAGTATCATGGAGGTTGTGCCATTTCTTTTAACTTTTTGTTTTGTTTTTTTTTTTTCTCTCCTTTCTCTTGATTTTTATTTTACAGTAATATAGGTCTTTAGCATGACTAGCTTTTTAAAGTCCAAAAGTGGTAGCTAATGACTTTTGTTATTGATAAG
This sequence comes from Carpinus fangiana, assembly GCA_006937295.1. Taxonomy (NCBI): domain Eukaryota; kingdom Viridiplantae; phylum Streptophyta; class Magnoliopsida; order Fagales; family Betulaceae; genus Carpinus; species Carpinus fangiana. The sequence goes on from CM017321.1 coordinate 8,569,958, forward strand.
TCCTTGGAAATGCTTTGACCTTATTAGCGATTGTTGAGGTGCAACAATGCCTCTTTACTCACTTGAATGACTTTTAGAACATACATTGCGGGGTGTGATTTCAAATGCCTTAAAAAGGTGTTAGCTATTCTCACTGTAAACCAATTGGTTTTCAGATGAGATAGTAAAAAACCCGATCCAACAAATGGTATAAAAGCCAAGGTCATGAATTCGAGTCGCGGGAGCGTCATGTTGAGGCAGGGATTGTTGAGGTGTAATAATGCTGCTTTTCTCACTTGAATGGCTCTCATAACATGCCTTGCATGGTGCGATTTCAAATGCCATAAAAAGGTTTTGGCTTCCTTCACTGGACACCAATTGAATTTCATATGAGATTGTCAAATGCCCGATTCAACAATGATGACTTTTGTCTTTACTGATAATGTTTAGGGCCATTGATAATAGCTTTAGAACTCAAAACAAAATTTATCAATAAGGATGTAAAGTTGTTGCTTATTATCAGACCAATGGTAGCTTATTAACAACCTTGAAGTCATTGCTAATAAGTTTTAGGGTTAAATGCCTTTTTGGTACTTGAGTTTTAACGCTTTGGCCATCACTAAAAGTCCTAAACCCTAAATGTTATTGTTTGAGGGTTATTCGTGGGGGTGGCTAAACCAACCCAAAGGCCATGTGGTTGGTTCGGCTACCCCACACAGCCAATCTAGGGTGTCTGAAACTACTCCAAGACAAACAAAGGTGGTTAAGCCACCCGAAAGAGGTTGGGGGTGGTTTCGACAACCCCCATTTTGCAATTTGCTAGTGACCGAACCACCCCCAATGACTCCTACGGGTGATTCACCCACCCCAAACCGGACAGGGGTTGCTCAAGCCACCCCGTACGACAAAATGGGGGTGGTCAAAAAAGTTTTGTGGCCACTACTATCTGTTTAAAAAATTATACTTTACAAGAAAAAGTTTGAACTAACTAAACAACTGGCCCCACACTGCTCTCGTGAATTATTTTTTCTATTATAAGTGACACCAATGGCGAAGCCACATCCGTAGGGGTCATGATCCCTACTATTTGTTTTAAAAAAATTACTTTAGATGAAAAATTTAGAAATAACTGAACAACGGCCCACACACCACACTTGCTTTTACTTTTAGATTTCACATGAGACTCACTCGGACACGCGATTTGTAGATTGGAGACATCAGTGCCAAGCTTTTTGCTGTTGCTTGGTTTTTGTGATTCCCAGTGGTAGTACTGTGCAGATTTAGCTATAAGAAAGAAGATTAAGAATTTAAAAGATAACGGCGCGAGAAAATTGGTTTCTTGACTTCTAATTAGTGGGTTTTGTTTCTTTTCATTTACCTTGTGAGATTGGGAAAGTACTGTGAAGAAGAGGGCGAGGATGGTGAGGAGAGGGTGAGCTTAGAAGGTTACCATTATTGAAGAGGGGCTTGAGTTTTACTTCACCACCCTCTTGCTCTGGTTCAAATATATATATATACATTATCTTTCAAGTTTTCTTCTTTTCTTTTGGATTTTTTCTTTCCTTTATATATATAGACACACACGGTGACGGATTTAGGAATTCTTATTAGGAGGGGCAAAAGAAGAAGAGTAGAGACGGGAGAATGAAATGTAGGAAATAGGGTCAAGAAAACTTGAGTATATATTTGTCGTTTTGTTAATTTGTTGGTGGTGGGGGGGGTCTTGTGCGTAAGATTTGGGCTTATTAAGATCTACAGTGTATAGAAGCGAAATGCTATTATGCGTTTAGCGTGTTTTTTTTAGCATATTTAGTTGGTAAAGGCATTCTCACTTCGTCATTGATTTTTTTTTTTTTTTCCTTGTTAATTAAGATTAATCTAAAGGTAAATTGAACATTTCCAATAGAATATACTAGAAGAATGAAAAATAGCACCAAGGTAGGTGTGGATGTAAGCTAATTAAAGAAAAAGGATTAGATTTTACTTAAATTGCTGTATTTATTTCTCACTATAATTAGGCCAAAAAAAATTAATCTTGATCGTCTTCAGTTCATTTGATCAACTGAATAATATATATTTAGTAATAATAGAGAGGTATTTTTATCTTTTTACTTTTTGAATTGATAAAAATAGCTCTCCAATATAACTAACTGAATATTATCCAATTTAAATAAATTGGAGACGAACCTAATTCAAGCAAACAATTAGTTCACATTGATAGCATAAAAAGGCAAACAAATAAAGAAACTTGCAATAAGCTCTTCCATTGTGCAGGAAAAATGGGCATCAACCAACTTGGGTTCTGTCTCCCTCTTCTTGTGGTCTCAGTAGCAATTTTTCAATGTGGGATGGCTGCCGATGAGACTGGAAATGCCCTAATAACCAAAACTTGCAGCCGCACAGCCTTTCCTGCAGTTTGCACGTCAACTTTGGAGTCGGATCCTCGGAGTTTGAAAGTCGATCTTAAGGGCCTATCTAGGATTGCCTTGGAGTTAACCTTAACCTTAACAAAGCAGGCTGCAGATGCAGCCTCTGACGTGTTGGACCATTCAACTGGCTATACGATATGGGCAGAGAGCGCAGCTTGTTTCGATTCTTATAACACTACTCTTCACAACCTCAAACAGCAGGGTATCCCATCATTTGACCAAGGGAAGTACGATAAGGCATACCAAGCTGTGGATGATGTTAATGGGAAAGCTGTCGCTTGTAGCAATTATAGGATACATGCGTTGGATGCAAAAAATACATTGCTAACCAGGTTTTCTGATGATGTCAAGACCATTCTACATCTCCTTTTCTGATCTATCCATGCTTTCCAATGATGTCAAGACAATTCTACATCTCATTTTTTTGATCACTTTAATAATCTTGCCATCTATAAACATTTCTAAGATATCAAAGTATTATGGAGGTTGTGCCATTTCTTTAACTTTAGCATGACTAGTCCTTAAAAGTTTAAAAGTTGTCGCTAATAACTTTTGTTGACGATAAGTCCTCGCAAAAGCAAATTGAACTTTTGTTCGGGGTCAATGATAATATATAGTTTCAGAACTCAAAATAAAATGTCGTCATTGACAATTAATTATCAATGACTTTAAAGCTTGGTAATTTGGTCTTTTAGAGGTTTCTACTAGAGTTTAACAGAAAAAATTGATGGAGGGGGGTAAATTGCATCAAATTGAAAGTTCATGGGTGAAATTGAGAGTTTTTAAAATTTAGGAGGTCTTTTCAAAACGCATGGTAATTTAAGAGTTTTTTGTGAAGTTTCCACAAAATTTAAAAACTTTTAAAATGAATAAAAATAGAAATAATGACTTTTTTTTAGCGGTGGCTCAACGATGGTATGGGGGTGGTTGAACCAACACAACTTAAAAAGTGGGAGTGGTTGAAACCACCCCTAAGAGTCTTGGGATGGCTCAGTCACCACCATTTGGCTTAGGGTGGTTCTAGCCACTCCAAACCGGTCTATTTGGGGTGGTTAAACCACCCCAAGGATAACCCTCAAATTATTATTAATTTTTTTGGGTTCAAGCCTTCTATAATTAGGGGTAGCCAAACAACCCAATGGCTTGGGGTTGTTAAATGTTTTTTGTTTGAGGTTTATCTGTAGGGTGACCAAACCACCCCATAGCCCTTGGGGGTTGCTTGGCCACCCTTGTACCAGTCAATCTGGGGTGGCAAAACAAGGTTGTTGGAGGTGGTTTCAGCCACCTCCAAACTGGCCTGGAGCCACCCCTCACGAGGGTTGGGTGGCCAGCCACCCCTTAAGGAAAAATGGACAAAATAGGAGGCTCGAGCCTATATTTTAAAAAATATATATATATTAAAAGTTTTAATTTTTTAATTTAATTGTTTTTAGGGGAAATCTGTTGGTTTTATTAACGGAAGATGGATAGTGGTACCATCTCCGTATTTAGCCATAAATAAGATATCATCTATAATACAAAATGAAATATAGGTGAAAAAAGATAGAGTTAAAACACAAATACTATAAAGGCATTTAAGTATTTAACCCTAATATTTAATTTATTTTATTAAATTTTTGGTTTTGTTTATATAATTGCTAATGTCAAATTTGCTAATAAAGGCAGTGAAAAGAAAGGTAAAGGCAGCCATATCAAGAGCATGCTCGTTTTTATTAAGATTGTGAATAGTTTTCCAGTAAATAGTTCCCACAAAAAAAGAAAAAAGAAAAGAAAAGAAGTTTTTATATTCAAAACCATACACAAATCAGAAATAGGAATGTATTACTCCCTTTGTCTCAAAATTGATAATGTGGTGGTCTTTTGGGTTGTTCCAAAATAGATGAAAGTCTCTGTTGCGGTGCAACAATGCTGCTTTGCTGACTTGAATGGCTCATAAAACATTCATTGCGAGGTGCAACTTTGATTAATGCCATAAAAGGTCTTGGTTTCTCTCACTAGACACTAATCAGTTTTCAAATGAGATGGTAAAATGCCAAATCCAATAAATGGTAATTGATATAATTTATTTTTCCAAACATTAGCAACAACATAATAGTTTTGCTAAAATAGTTATCACTAAAAATGTAGTTGCTAATGACCAAATTTATTGGAATGATAAATACAAATTAAGTACAAAAAAAGGATCTAAATAAGCTTTCTCTTGAAAGAATATCTTGTTTTCAGAGTTTATAAATTGATATCTTGTAAATTCAATTGTTGACAATTTCAAAGTAAAATTTGGTATTGGAGGCGTTGTACGGGTGCTGCAATGGTCTTTTATTTTGTTTATTTTGTTTTATTCAAAGGAGGAAAGGCTGCAATGGACTATTACTTTGCAACTTGTTATACTCTAGGAAGACATGTAAAATGGTAGCCCATACCCTCTCAACCTAAGGGTTTTGTTGGAGTAAGTTGATGGCTTCCAGGAGCGAGTTATGGCTTCATTCATAGCATTCCTTCTCAAACAAACCCACGTATGCATCTTCTCTTAACTAATACTTTTAATTTAGTATGATTTGGAAAATTAAAAAATAAAAAATAAAAATGGCCTTGACATAGTGGAAGACTAAGTAACAACAATCAGAAGCGTCTGCATCTCCTAACCAAAAGATAAAACAAACCCGCAAACTTAAAAGAAAAAAAAGATAAACTCGACAGGGGTAATGAATGGTCAATACATTTATTTCAAATCATATAGAATCACATTTATATGATCAGTAATTAGAAAAGGAGATGTAGAATGGTCTTTACAACACTAATAACCTTGGAAAGCACTATGTTGGTTTCAACCAACTGTGGTACACCGAAGCTAGTGCAATATTTTATGTCCTCAGTAAGAAGATTCAAAATTTGGTATGCCTTCTCATACTTCCCCTTCTCAAAGTATTTGAGCCCCTCCCCTTTAATTCGATCGGCACTGGAGTTATAACCATCGAAACATGTTGTTCTCTTTGACCAATCCGCATAGTCAGATGAATTTTGCATCAACTTATAGGCAACTCCTGCAGCCTCTTTTGCTTTGGTTGCGCTCAACTCCAAGGCAATCCTTGAAAGGCCCTTAACATCTGCAGTCGAACTCCGAGGATCCGACTCCAAAGCAAAGGTGCACACGTCAGGAAATTCCGTGCCGCCACAAATTTTTATTATCAAGGGTTTGCCTTTCTCGTCGGCTGCTGTTGAGATCACTGCAATTGAGAGCACAAGGAGAGGGAGAGAAACAACAAGGAGTTTTATGTCCATTTTTCCTGCACAATGGATGAGCTTATTGCAAGCATGTTTCTTTGCCCATCTTTTTATACTATGATCAATAATATGAACTAATTTTGGCAGCTTGGTTATGTTCCTTACATAAAAGGAAATATATCAACTTGATATCATATATTATTTATTGATTGTAATCAGGTTTGATGGTAATCAAATCAATCAAATTTGATTTCTATACTTATCTATTTCAATTCTCCTATAAATAGGAGCATTTGTATTGTAATATCAATTCATTGAATAAAAGCTTAATATAGCCATTTGAGCTTTATCTGTGGACGTAGGTCATTGATCGAATCACATTAAAATCCTTTTGTCTATTTTATTCTATTTCCACATTTATTATTTCCGCATTATGAATTTGTTCAGGTTGGACAAAATTTGTGGTCAGTTTTTTTGGCCAATTATAGAAGTGGGCAAGAATTACAGCAGTTTTTGCTTTGGTTTCAAGGATCAACTTATTTAGAATTTGATGGTTGAAATTGTGTTAACCATCTGTTTTAACAACTCAGCAGTTATATGCTAAAATTTTAACCTTTGAATTATAAACTAGTGGATGAGATTTAATGAAAACTACTTGATGATGGAGATTTCTGTACCAACATAACATTTTCAACTAGTCATGAAGTCAGGAAAAGCTACGATGTGGATGCCACCACATCGAACTTGTACAAATTAAGCGCCCCTTATTAAAACATATAATTTAGGGGAGACTGATGAGAACAAGTAAGAGAGGCTCAGATAATTAAGGTGGTTCAGTCTAGGTTTACTCATCAAAACCTTTTATTGACTATATTTTTCCTTGATATCTTTGATTGTATATAATACTCCATAGTCTCTATTTATAAAGAAAAAGTATGAACGTTACAAGTCTTTTCCACTTTTACATTAATAACAACAAAGTTAATTTATCATTTGTAACTATTATCTCTTGAGTTCTTTTATTGTTAACTCTCAAGTTCTTTGTTTATTGAGTTATTGTAACTCTTGTCTCAATATCCCTCCTACTCGAATCGGATAAGACTCCAACTTCACATGCAGGCGTAGCCCTGGTGGATATTTGTACTCAAGACTCAAGAGAATTCAAACTTTAAAGAGGATGTAAATGCCACTAAAATCAAGACCCTTACAACTTAAGCCAACTCATGAGATTACTTTAGGAGCACATGTTGCAAACTTGTTAAGGTAGACAGTTGATAATACTTTGAAGTTTAGATATTTGCAAAATTCACCATAATAATTTATCTCTTTATTTATCATAGTTATTAACCGAATCCAACGTTATTTTACAACCAAGAAGACCAATTTTTAAACTCAAAACCGAAGGTTCAAAACCCTGTCCACCCTTATGATGTTTTAGTTTGTCCACCCTTATGATGTTTTAGTTTGCCTTGAAACATACTTTTTACTTTAACTGGACGTCAAAAGTACTGATAACCTCTTACTTTTTATTAATATTGGAGCTACAATTTTTTTATTATTTTTTGTGGTCCATGTGGCACCAAAAACATAAATACCACCTATGATATATATAAGGCCATATCGTATGATGCTGATTTGGCTTAATTATATGGCGTTAGGGACAGGTGTCACATTTTTACATATGCTGACGTGAAGATCTTCATGCTAGGATCCGTTAAATATTTGGACGGAACCTAGACGGAAGTATCAAGTTAGCATTTTCAATAATTACAAATACCAGTTATGATACTTTTTGAAACTAAGAGGTCTATTTGATTTTGGCCCTAAAAACATGTATTAAAATTTCATTAAACCCTAAATTTTAAAATGTAGAACAATTTTCGTTTGGGATTGCGATTTCACAAGAATAATTTGTATTTTTAAAAGATATTGCAAAATGTAAGGCGTTTGGCATTCCGATTTAAAAAGCCCTTAATATAAAATAGGAAGAAAAAAAATCTTCGATTTGTATAAGTAGGTTAGGGGTGCTTATTTAAAAATACGCAAATTTAAACCAAAATTACGATTTTACATAACAAATATTTGATAAAAAAAAAATTAACATGTTTTACCAAACGTCTTTGTGATTTTATAAAGTAGAGATTAAAAAAAAAAAAACGCAATTTTTAAAATCAAACTTATTAAAATCACAATCCGGAATAGACCATTTCAGCTTTATGATTTGATTATTTAACACTCTCACCAATATGTACAAAGGAAGACAAATTTCCATAATAATTAGTTATCTCTCATCATATATAGAAATCAAATAATTCATGATAATCAAATCAAAAAAACTTCATACAAAATAATAATAAAATCATGAAACTGTAGAATAGGAGAATAATTCAATTTTCCAACAAGACTCGAAGGACAAAATAAAGAGAAAAANTACAAAATAATAAAAAAATCATGAAAATGTAGAATAGGAGAATAATTCAATTTTCCAACAAGACTCGAAGGACAAAATAAAGAGAAAAATTAAAAGTTTTAAACAATGATTTGTAACCAAATATGATGCGGAAAAAACAAGTTGGACATTGGCAACCAACTAACTAAGGTGTCATTTGGCATTGTGATTTTATAGACAAAAAGTGTGCTTTTAAATTAAATTGCAAAAAATAGATTTTTTGTAACATTTTAAAATTGCAATTTGAAAACACATAAAATTGTAGATAAGGGTCCCCAAGAGTAGGGGTGGGCAAATTAACCGGTTACCGATTAACCGACCGATTACCGATATTAACCAAACCGATATAACTGTAACCGATAGTTATCGTTCGGTAATCGATTAAAAAATTTATACCAATAAGCTTATCGGTCAGTCAAGAATTTATTGTCGGTTAACCGATATGACCGATAAATATTTTTAATTTTTAATTTTTTTATAATTTTATACTTTTTACTCTTTTGATTTTTATTTTATAATATAAAAAAGATGTAGTTGATCAATATAAAAAAAATATTCAATAAGCAATTTTAGCCATATATATATTTAGGCTCCCAAATGAGTCAAAACAACTAATTTCTAATAAATTATTTTAGGCTTTAGCCAAACAAAAAGTATTTGAGCTCTCAAAACAACTAATTCTTTGCCCAATTAGCAACCAGTAAAAAACTCAATAAAAAGTTAACAAAAACCGGTTTAACCGGCCAGTTTAACCGATTATCGATATGACCGATTAACCGATTAACCAATAGCTTATCGGTCGGTAATCGGTAACCCTATTAACCGAACTGATATGACCGATACCCAGCCCTACCCAAGAGGTAGCTCAATCGACTAAGACCACGCCTAATGAAGTAGAGGACACTAGTTCGAATCCCCCATCCCCCCTTCTTGTGCGGAGATGTAAAAAAAAAAAAAAAATTGTAAATAAGGAGGTGGTTTTTTGAAAACGCACAATTTTAGAGGATAAACTACGATTTTACTCAATACTATAGCTGCATTTTTAAAAATCAATTTTTCAAATTTCAAATTTTAAAATTGCTATTTTTAATTGTACTTTTTGAAATCGTAGCCCCAATCGACCAAAGTGTCTAATTTTATATTTTGCCCAATGCAAACAATGGGAATTTGTGCACTTTAAAGACTTTCCATCTTCTTCTTAGCATTTAATTCAAATTGACGTTGGATAAAATATTTGGTATAAACCTTAAATTGGTCCATGTGCTTTGAAGTTTTGACAAATAATTTCCTGATGTTTAAAAGTGACTAAAGAGTAAAGACTCCCTAGGATAAGCAAAAAAATAAAAAAGAAGAAGAAGAAGAAGAAAAGTCACCACCATTAGAAAAGTTGAGAGAATGCATTAATGTGTTACATCAACATTAATCATATTATGATATATGTCACTTAAAAATTATCATTTAATCAAAATTCAATAGTGATTAATAACAAACTTGGTGATAATTTTAAGGATCACTTTATTTTTTGAATTACATAAGAGAGACTCCTACATTACTCCAAACGAAGTGGATGAGCAAGCCACCCACGACAAAAATGGAGGAGGTGTTTCTTTTATTTTATGAATAGTGTTATATATATATGGTGTTTCTTTTATTTGGCCGTCCCTTTTAACAACCACTAGCATCTTTGAACTAAAAGACATCCAGACTTTTTGGGAGAAAAGGCAAGCATTGGCTATTAGGTGTGTGCAATCGATTATAATCGGCAGTTATTCACTGTAACCGTTAATTGCAACCGCCTTGGGTAGTTATCAATTTTCAATAACCACAACCACAACCACTTAGGCGGTTAACAATTATTTTATAACTATCGGTTAGTAGTTATTCGATCCAATAACCGGCTGTTAATAACCGTTTTTTTTTTTTTTTTTGTATGGGCTTTTGAGCTTTATTTTGTTTTGGGCCTATTTTGGGGGGGCTTATTTTAAGGGTTTAGGGCTAAAAAAGATGGGAAAAAAAAATGCTATTTTATGGGCTAACCAATGTTTTTGAATAAGGCTTTGCCCAGAACATCACATACCAATGATACCACATTATATATTTCACATACATATATGAGAGAAATTAACGAGAGAGATGCAAGGAGAGGGATTAGCTGATTAGGGAGAATAAGATGAAACCCTTATTCTCCCCCCAAAACGACGCCATTTTGGCTCCTTTTGTATATTTTGTTTTATATTTTATTAATATATATTTAATATATATTATTAATTTATTATATATAAAAGATATGCGGTTAGCAGTTATTAACCGTCTTGCATTACCTCTAAAATCACTAACCACAACTGCTCTAGGCGGTTAGTGGTTGGCAGAGCGGTTATAACCGTCTCATTTGATCACCCCTATTGGCTACCACATAGCATTCTTTGCATCCTCCTCAAACTACAATTCAATTGACAATGTCCCTTATAAACTTTCAATTGTAACAATATCCTCCCAAACTACTAAAAATTGTCAATGTTCTCCCTAATGACAAAACTACCCTTAATAAAAAAAAAACTTCAAGAAAAATACTAAAAAAAAAAATCCAAAGGGTGGCACATTCAAATTTTTTTAAAAATAATAATTTTTATAAGAAATTTTTTTTAAAAAAAAAATCGATTTTTTGTTATAAAAATTGAAATTTTTTGTTTTGTTTTATAACTTAAAATAACAATTTCCGTTTTAAAAAAATAACAATTTTTGTTAATAAAATAAAAAATTTCGTTTTCTAAAACAAATTTTAAAATAAATAAATAAATAAAAATTTTCATTTTTAAAAAATATTCGTTTTAAAATTACTTTAAAAAAATAAGCATTTTCATATAAAAAATAAACATTTTAAAAGATTGTTCTTTTTAATTTTTTTTTCCTTTTTTAAATATTTTTTTAAAAAAATTATAAGGGTATTTTTGTCTTATTGAGAAATATATAGGGGCATTTTATCTTTTTCCTAGCTTTTGGGGGGACATTGACAATGTTTTGATAATTTAGGAAAGACATTGTCACAATTAAAAGTTTGGGGGGATAGACATTGTCAATTGAGTGCTAATTTGAGATGAATATGTGCACTTTAATATTTTATTTTTTATTTTGTTGCTATTTTTGTGAGCCAAATCACTAAAAATCCCCCCAAAAAAAAAACACCCAACAGCCTCATCAAAAATAGCCATTTTGGTTTGTTGAATGAATATTCACTCAATAACTGAATAAAAAATAATATAAATTTTCTCTTTCCTTCTCTATTATTTGAAAAAAGTTTTTTTAAAAAAAGAATAAAGAAGTCTTTAAAAGTAATATTTAAATAAAATAGGGGAAAGTCCACCTATCCCCCTCAAACTACCACCAAATTGACAATGTCTCCCCCCAAACTTTCAATTGTGACAATTTCCCTCCTAAACTATCAAAAATTGTCAATATTCCCCCCAATGACAAAACTACCCTTAGTAAAATAATATATATATACACTAAAACTTCTAGAAAAAAACATAAATCTAAATAAATAAATAAATCCAAACGGTGGAAATTAAAAATTAAAAAAAAAAAATCATTTGTATAAGAAAAAAACTTTCAATTTTTTTTTTTCGTTTTATAACTTTTTTAAATAAAAATTTCCTTTTAAAAAATATTCGTTTTTTTTTTTAAAAAAAAATTCATTCTTTTTTTGTTTTTTTTAATTAATTTTTTTAATTTTTTTTAAAAATTTTATAGGGGTATTTTTGTCTTATTAAGAAATATATTAGGATATTTTTATCTTTTTGCTAGCCTTATAGGAACATTGTCCATTAAGTTTTTTAAATAAAAATTTACTTTTAAAACATATTCGTTTTTTTTAAAAAAAAAAAAAAATTCATTCTTTTTTTGTTTTTTTTAATTAATTTTTTTAATTTTTTTTTTAATTTTATAGGGGTATTTTTGTCTTATTAAGAAATATATTGGGATATTTTTATCTTTTTGCTAGCCTTATGGGGAACATTGTCCATTAAGTGGTAGTTTGAGGGGGAAATGTGAACTTTACCCAATAAAATAATAAAAGTTAATAGTTTAAAATAGTGAGGGTAGGGTGCTTTAAAAGAAAATAATTTTTTTTAAAAAAAAATACTTTTAACTATTTTGGTGAGTAAAACATGGTGAGGCTCTTAGAGCATTCACAACAGTTACCTTAAAGCTGCTTCCCTTCCCTACACATAGGAAAAATCTCAAAAAAATCACAGAAACTTACTTATATAGCAGCTTTCCTATATTTTTCCTATACATTAGGATTGCTACAGTTAAACCCAATGTATAAGGTTCAACTGTAGCAATCCACATGGTTTATTATAATCATAAAAAGACATTCTTTATTCTCTCATATTTTCTTATGCAAAATAAATAAATATAAAAACAAAACGAAAGTAAAACAAAAAATATTTTAATGTTATAAGAAACTATAAAAGAAAACTATTATATATGAAATGTATTTAAATAGGAAAGTAAAAGCTAGTTCGATTTCAAAACTTAAAAAATAATAATAATAAAATAAAATAAAATTACGAGGAAATGCTCTGTGTGGAGTAGACAAAGTCTTCTGTCCTTTTATAATACGACAACCGCTTACTGCTTTTAATTATCACAAATATACAAGACAAATTGCTGTCGTCTTGATGGATAACGAGGGCATCTCTTCCACAAAAAGCATATATAAGAAACGAAAAATGGTAATGAGTATAAGAGGCCGATCAACATGACGTTGGCTTTTTATTTTATTTTATTATTATTATTATTTTTTAAGGAGAGTTGAGGGCGATCAACTGTAATTGCTATATTTGAGCATGAGTTCTGACCATATTAGTATTTGTATGCTGAAAATTACTCATGAAGGGCATAAAACTAGAACATCAGTAGTTCAAATGACTAATACTAATCAGTCTTGTGTGAGTGATTCTCCATTACGAATAGTCGAATTCACACTCTAGTACATGCCCAATCTCATAAAAATTTCTTTGAGACCACTGAACTACCGTCACTTGTAATAACCATTGCGGGGAGGTGAATATAAAAAAAGTACATATATATATATAACAAATACATAGACAAATAGACAAACGATCATTTGTCTGTTTGTCTATGTTTTGTTTGTTTGTTTGTTTGTTTTTTTTTTTTTTTTTTAATCTTCTCCACCATGCATCTTACCATATATCTTGGTTGTTTTGTTCTTAATAATCTGCATGCATGTCCGGCCTTAATTATAAATAATTCTATAAGTTTTTCTTGTGTCTATCCTAAATCCATTAAAAAATGATATGATTATTAAAATTACAATTTGATGAAAATCTAATAATGATCAATCACAAGCTCAATGGTAATTTTAATAGCCACATTATTCTTGGATGGANGACTAATACTAATCAGTATTGTATGAGTGATTCTCCATTACGAATAGTCGAATTCACACTCTAGTACATGCCCAATCTCATAAAAATTTCTTTGAGACCACTGAATTACCGCCACTTGTAATAACCATTGCGGGGAGGTGAATATAAAAAAAGTATATATATATATATATAACAAATATATGGACAAATAGACAAACGATCATTTGTCTGTTTGTCTATATCTTGTTTGTTTGTTTGTTTGTTTGTTTGTTTTTTTTGTTTTTTAATCTTCTCCACCATGCATCTTACCATATATCTTGGTTGTTTTGTTCTTAATAATCTGCATGCATGTCAGGCCTTAATTATAAATAATTCTATAAGTTTTTTTTGTGTTTATCTTAAATCCATTAAAAAATTATGGGATTATTAAAATTACAATTTGATGAAAATCTAATAATGATCAATCACAAGCGTAATGATAATTTTAATAGCTACATTATTCTTGGATAGACTTAAGATAGACACAAGATTGATTTGTAACATTACTCCTAAATTAATTAGATTTGTATTAGTGTGGGTCACATCACGGCCATAATTAGAGATTTTTTTTTTTTTTAATCACTTATTAGATATAGAATAACTTATGGCTTGATTCAATAACCTAAATTGTAAATTGTTAAAAAATCATGAAACTAAAAAAAAAGTTGGACATTGAAGACTTACTAAATCTCATTAGGCTTGATCAGCTGGCCCTGTTACGCCAGAGAAGAAATTGAAATAAAAAGGAAACGTCACAATTTTGCTCTTCTTAAAATAACTGATCGGCCAAAATTGCATGAGAGGATCTTATTCCGTTATCTAAACCCAAATACCGGTAAAAGGGGATAGGGTAAAACCCATCAGAGAGAAGAATCATACATATATATATATATATATATGTCTAATCACTCGCAGAAGTATCTTAATATTACGATATGTGGTTTAAACCTATTTTTTTAAAGGTTAAACCGATTTTTTAAGGCATAATTTTTTAACTGATTTTTTAAGAGTGAACCGTTTTTTTCTTAAAAAAAAGGATCATAATTAACGTCATTAATTGCATTAATTATATTTCAAAAGTTTTCCATCTCAAATAAGGAAACAAATTGTATAAATCATTAGAAGTGTCTTAATATTGCGACATGTGGCATGAACCTATTTTTTTAAATGCTAAATCAGTTTTTTAAGGCATAATTTTTTAAATGATTTTTTAAGAATGAACCGATTTCTTACTAAAAAACCGATCATAATTAGCATCATTAATTACATTAATTATATTTAAAGAGTATCCATATTTAAATTATTAATAAATCAAATCTTATTAATGTCCGAATCAAATAAGTAAACAAATAATATAAATCAAATTATTATGTAATAATACGTTTAAGATTCTCAAAAAAAAAAAAATAATAATGTCACACACACACATATATATATAACCGATTTTTTTATTTAAATATGTGAGATATATTTTTATATGTCTTTTTAACTTACAATAAAAAAAAATTATGTGTTTAAATTTTAAAATTAAATTATAATGAAGAATTTCGTACATTGCGTGGGTTNATTTTCACGATAGTCATTTTTTTTTTATAAAAAAATATAATAAAAAATTGTAAAGAATCATGTGTTTATATTTTTTATATTAAAAA
Source organism: Carpinus fangiana (assembly GCA_006937295.1). Taxonomy (NCBI): domain Eukaryota; kingdom Viridiplantae; phylum Streptophyta; class Magnoliopsida; order Fagales; family Betulaceae; genus Carpinus; species Carpinus fangiana. Next base: position 8,585,118 of record CM017321.1, read on the forward strand.
AAAAAAAGTCTTTGAATTTTTATTTACAAAAAGGGGTATTTTGGACATTTTAACACAAATTAAATGAAAAATTCTAACGAAATGGGGTAATTGAAAGAAATTGAAAGTTTAATACCCTTAATTGAGAGTTTTTAAACTTTAGTAGTAGTATCAAAACGAGTGGAAGTTTAGGAAATTTTCTGAAGTTTCCAAAAACAAAAACAAAAAACAAAAAGTTAAAGAAATGACATGTGTCATTTAGCATATGCATATGAAAGTCATATGTTTTTTTTAATAATAGGGACAAACTTTGAAGAAATTTTATTAAAAAAACAATGTATTTCTTATACCCGTCATTATTATAGATTATGTTAAATGAAATTTTTCCAACCCAATTTAAAGAAAAACTCTGTCCGAAATGACATAGCCTCATTTTAGACATATTTATTCATGAAAAAGATAATTACATTGATCAGAAAAGGAGATGCAGAATGGTCTTTACGTCAGTAGAAAACCTGGAAAGCATTGTATTGCCTTCAGCCAACTCTGGAATGCGAAAGCTGCTACAATAAACCACTTCCTGATTAAGAAGATCCACAGTTTGATATGCCTTATCATACTTCCCCTTGTCAAAAGATGGGAGACCCTGCTCTTTAATTTTGTTGATGCTCATGTTATAACCATGGAAGCAAGTTGAGCGCACCGACCATGTCGCATAGGTTGATGCATTTATCATCAGCTTATAGGCCACTCCTGCAGTCTGATTTGCTTTGGCTGCACTCAACTCCAAGGCAATCCTAGAGAGACCCTTGAGATCTGCAGTTGAGCTTCGAGGGTCCGACTCCAAAGTTGTGGTGCAGACGTCCGGAAAGGCGGTGCCGCCGCAAGTTTTGGTTATTAGCGCCTTGCCTTTCTCGTCGGCTGCTGTCCCACATTGGAGAGAAATTGCAATTGAGATCACGAGGAGAGGGAGAGAAGCGACAAGGAGTTTTGTGGCCATTTTTCCTGCACAAAATAGAAGACCCTATTGCAGCCAAGTTTCTTTATCGGTGTAACGGTGTGTTTTTATACTAATTGTGGCAGCTTGCGTTGACCATATTCGTGGACAGTTTGTTATTTTTGGCCTAATTATAGTGGGCACTAATTACTACCGGAGTAATGCCATGATAATTAGTGTTTGTTCATCGAATTTGTGTCAAAGTATAGGTCAATTCTAATCTGACGTATTTAATTAGATGAGCCAAACTTTTAGTGGTGGATCTAAGAATTTATTCTATTAGGGGCATCAATAAAATAATAAAATATAATAATAAAATAATTTTTTTTGTTCTTTTTATATTATATTTTTATTATAATATAGTAAATAGAATTAAAAAAAAAAAGAAATTATACAACAATATATGTATCACAAAAAACATATTTATCTGACTTCATAAATATATGTTAAATTGATACATTAGTTACCATGTAATCACTAGTACAAAAATAAAGAAAAATATAAAATACAAAGTGCCTAAAATTGCATTATACGCAGTCTTAAAGAAACAAAATCATCAAATATCAAATCTGAATCGAATACTTCTCACACTAAACAATTCATGGCTAATGAAACATACTCTAATGATATTATAATAAAATTATTAGCATATTTCGATAACTATTAGCCTAAAATGAATTAATAAAAAGAACAAATCTGAGATTGACAATAATCTTCTAAAACTCATTGATGCTCCACAAAATCTCAAAGTATATAAAACACACCTTGCATTAAAAAAAACAAACAAAAAACAATATTATTTTAGAATAAGATAAACAAAATAATGAAAATAAGAGATTTATCTCAATTAAAAAGCTTAAATTATAACAATTAAACAATTAATATAACATCAAACAATTACAAATTAACAGCGCGCTGCACAATAAATTGATTGAAAGGGCGCAACAAACCAAAAATTATCACTTATTGTCTATTACAAGAATTTAAAAATAAAAAAATAAAAACACTTTAACCTTACCAAACTTGGACAACTTTTATGAAAAAAAAAAAAAAAAGTCATCCATTCCACTCGTCACTCACTCCAAGTCTCCAACAAGGCAACACCCCTTCTGCTGCCCATGTGCCCACAGCTCCCAAACTCCCTAAAAAGTCTAAAGAGACAAACTAATCTAGTAACTACTAATCCCTCTTTGGCTCTTTCTTTGTTTCTCTTTCTTTTTCTTTTCCACTTTCTCTCTTGCAGAGTTGCAGGTGTGGTGCCGAGTCTGCCGACAACAAGCAAATCAAATTCCTTATCACTAATCAGAGGCATAGGGTGCGTAGGAGAGGAGCAGAGCAGTGGAGGTCCCGCTCTTGCCTCTTTCTCTGTTTTTTTCCTTTTTCAGTTTCTTCATATTATATGACTATTTGACTATATAGTGACATATACCTAACCTTGTAATCCTGATTCAAAATTCTTTTTGAAGACAAAATTGATTATGATTATGATTCTACAATGATGAAACTGAAGACAAAATTGAAGTTAGGGTTTAAAGAACTTACAATCCATAGTACAAATTTCCAATCGACTGCTGCCTGCTGGAGCCTAGAGATCAAGTGAAGACTGTGAAGTTGTTTGAGACTATGGAGGGCGCAATTACAATTCACAGGTCTGCAAGGCTGCAACTGCAACGTTGATTTTCAAGTTTTTTTTTCTTTCTGAATTTTTTTTCGTTAGGCTGCGCGGCTGTGGGTGCTTCGTGCTTGTGAGTTGTGGCAATCGACCTACTTCTAAGGTTAATTTGAATGGGTAACTAAAAGGTAAAAGGCCAAAAATATTGTTGGGTAAGGGCCGAAAACATTTGTTGGGTATGGGTAACTGGGTCGTAAGGCTGAACATTTTGGGAGGGTCGGTGGGCTTATAAATTTTATTATGCAATTTTTATTTTTTATTTTTATTATTTTTTTAATTTTTGTGCAAGGGCGGTAACAAAATTTTCTGAGAAAAATACTTTAAAAAAAAATTTTATTTTTTTTTTTTTACCAAGGGCGCCCGCCCCAGGTCGCTCCTAAGTAAATCCACCATTGCAAACCCTTTAACTCTGATTCTCTAATTTTATATTGGGTTCGTGTAGGATTCACGGTAATGTCAAAAATATCATGTCATTATGTTGCGTGTCGAATTTAAATCGTGTCGAAACATGAGTATAAGACTATATATGTCAATCCTAATTTGACCAATTTAATTAAACGAGTCAAACTATGACTCAATCCTAAATCTTTAATTTCGTATTAAATTTGTGTCGGATTCAAATGTCATGTCAAAAATTGTAAACTATAATGCTACAAATCATCTTTTTATCATCTAAAAGGTGATATACCTTTTAAATTCATAATTTCTCGCATCAATTTTAAGAAAATAAAAAATAATTTTTAGCATTAATGTTCCCCTGTTTTAAGGATATGACAGTGTGACTTTCCTCCATAGTGGTATTTTAAGAATCAAGATTTAAGGAAGTTGATGGTTGAAATTTTGTGATATTAGGTTATATATAACCATCAGTTTTAACAACTCAGCAAAATGGTAAAATTTTAACCTTTGAACCCCAAACTATCTCATTTTTAAACAATGCATATTGAAACGAGTCGGGAGACTGCCAGTCTGGGAGACAACTATATTTTGGACTTTTTAAAATATGTTATTAATTATTTATAAAAAATAGAGGAAACTTAATTTTAAACTTTTGAATTACTGTGTATTTTGACAAGCTTTTCAAACTTAAAATCTCTTAAGTTGAATTCTTGAATTTTTAATTGCAGCTAATTTGAACAATTTCGTCAGATTTTAAACGTTTAAAATAACTATTTAATCCTTGTAATAAAATTACGTCAAAATACTTAATGGATTCGGTTAGTGTGCAAAGTCAACACCAATAAAATTATGATAATTGTCACTCTTAATTAAAATATATTAAAAATATAAATATATAAAACCAAAAAAAATTAAAAATGAATTTTTTCTGACCGGGGCTTTTTAGATCAAATATCAAAAAACTTAAAAAAAAACATGTTTCTCTTCCTTTTCCTTCTCCACCCACCAAAGCCTCCTTCTCCAAACACCTTCCAAAACCACACACCCCCTCCTCCATTTCCATCTCCACAGCCGATTTCCCCAATTAGGAAATCTAACGGCTGTGGTAAAATGTTGGTTTTTGAGGCCATGATTGAAATCAATTCGAGTGCGAACCGCGTTAATATTTGAGACCCATTTCTTCTTTTGCTTTTTCTTGCACATATAACTGGTTGTTGGGCCTTTCTTGCACAGATAATTGAGTTTTGTATCTGGGTTCGATGCGAAAGCAAAAGCGAGGAGCGAATAAAAGAAAATTTCGGTAATTTCTTCATCAGGCACAAGACTGGGAGGACCGCCGAGAACACCAAGGGGTTCGAGCCGAACCAGTGCACTGCCGGTGTCACTCAGAAGCCCAACCAGGACATCCTCGAGCGCGATCGCAAGCGTCAGATCGAGCTGAAGCTCGTCGTGAGAGAAAAAATGGGGAAGAAGACGAGCGAGAGAGAGAGTGAGTGAGAGAAAAAATGAGTGTTGTTTTTGTTTTGGGGAAGCAGACGAGCGAGAGAGGGAGAGAGAGATTGAGAGAAAAAATGGGTGCTGTTTTTGTTTTGGGGAAGAAGACGAGCGAGAGAGAGAGAAAAATAATAATAATAAATTTCTAACATGTGCTACAGTAAACTTTCATATTTAACTATAGTATATTTAGAGAAAAATGTTATTTTGAAAGGTCTGCGGAAAGGAAAAAAAAATGCTAAATTTAACTAAAATGTTAATTTAAAGGGTCAATTTAGAGATGCTTTTAGGGCATTCATAATGGAAGAGCTAATTTTTTATGTAAAATAACTCTTCAAAACTCAATTTATCTAGTTTAGCTAATAATTTTTTAAGGGTCTCCTACATCCGATTAGTTATATTTTTATCTATATAATTTAATTTTTATTTATTTTTATTTTTTATAATGACTATTTTTTTTTTAAATATCTTATTTTTCAACTTTTAAGAAAAAAGTGATGTGAAGAGAGAAATAATATGAGAAAATTTTGGAAAAAATGAGATGTGAAAGAGAAATAGTAGGAGAAAATTTTGAAAAAAGAGAAAACAGGTGAGAAACAATAAAAAAAAATGTGAGAATAAAATTTTAGAAGAGATAGTGAGAAAAAAAGGCGTGGGAAGAAAATTTAGGAAAATAGCTCTTTGAATAGTGTCGCTACATGAAGCTTTTTTTTTTTTAGCTCATTTAATAAAATATTTATTCTACATTTTTTTTTAGTTTTTCCAATGTAGATGGTATTTTATCAATTTAATGAGCTATTTTAAATAAAAGTGTCATTTAACTCCTCCATTGTAAATGCTCTTAGAAAGCGTAAAAACATGTCCTTCCCTTCAGGCTTCAACAACACAACCCCTCAAAATCCAAGTATCTAGGCCTACTAATCCAATTTTTGTAAGCCCAAGAAGGCAGCTTTTCAAAAAATTCTTGATAAAGTCCAAGGAGAAATTGGGCCTTGATGGGTGGAAAGCAAAAATTATTTCTCAATCAGCCGAAAATTAGTGCTCATCAAAACAATGGCTTCCATTATTCAAAGCAAGCGGATTGTATTTATTTATTTATTGTTAAGGGTGTAAACGAGTCGAGCTTGAGCGAGCCTAGGCTGTCTAGGCTCGACTCGTTTATTATTGGGCTAGGCACTCGAGCTCGACAGCAGAACAACCATATCTGAACCAAAATCAGCTCAAACGAAATCCCAATCCACCCATACTCCTGCAGGGTCTCTCCTTTCCAGGCGAAAATCGCAGTCAAGTCGCGCATGATGGCGGAGGGCGGCGTGGTCCCTGACGGAGCTTGGTGTGCCTCCCATGGCTAATCCCAGACGGAGATGAGAGGAGACTGAGAGAACGAGAGAGAGGCATGAGTATTTTGGGAGATGAGAGATTGAGAGGAGAGAACTCTGTTAGGTGTTTTAAGGGAAGGTTGCGGCTAAAGGGTTGGAGAGTTGAAGAGATGAAGAAAGAAGGAAGGGATGAAGACTTTCTGAAGAAAGAGGCGCTGAAAGGTGGAGATATATATATACTTATTTAACTTATTTTAATATGGGGTTCGTTAGGGGTTCTCTCTATAGTGTTCTCCTGGCGTTCTCCAAGTCTTACGTAGAACATAATTTAAGAAAAAATAAAATTGTAGTACATTTTTTTACCAACAGATTAATTTTTATGAGTTAATAGTTATGTTCTAATGCTTTAAAACTTATTTTTTGATTCAAAATTAAAACCTAAGGGTGGAAGGTTAATTTTTTAGGGATGATATCACCCAAAATGGATTTGATTATCCTAAATTTGGTGCTAATGCCTAAAATTTGGTACTAATACCTTAAATTTGGTGTTAATGCCTCAAATTTGGTGCTAATGTCTAAAAAAACCGGTGGTAGAGGCCACTACAATTTTATTTTTTCTTAAATCATGTTTTAGATAAGATTGGGAGAACGTCAAGAGAACACTACGGGGAGAACCCCTAACATTTTCCTTTTAATATATATATACTTATTTAACTTATAAGTAATTATTATAATTTTTAATATATATATACGAGCTTAGTTGAGTCGAACCGAGCTTACTTCGTTTAATATTCGAGCCAGGATTTGTGTTCATGAAACGCTTCATTTAATATTCGAGTCAATCCCGAACCAAGCTTATACGAGCCGAACCCGAGCTTGCTCGCGAAGCGTTTCGCTTACTTAATACTTCTAATTATTCTTACATATGCAATGCGTAGTTTCTTATTAGACAATATGTTTAAAGACTTCTGTTCTCAAGAAATCTGTACAATGGGAGATCCTGAATTTGACACTTTTTACTGTATGCCAAACATAATTTGAAATTGCAATTTTTATGTATGAAATCAAAATGTCTAGCGCAGGTTAAACTATTTGGTAGCCAACTACTCATTTGAATATTAGGTTGAAGTGAGTGACTTGAACTTGAAGGGAGTGACTGTAAGCTCAAAAGGCACTGCTTTTAGAAAGGAACAAATCGTTATGTCCCTTTTCAAGCAGTGTTCCACCATGAAAGATTTGAAGAAAGTCCATGCACATATAATCCTAACTGGCTTTAATCTCAACCTCTATGTCGTTGGCAAGATCATCGTGGTTTGTGCGGTTTCGGAGGGCGGAGATATGGATTATGCGGCTTCGGTTTTCGATGAAATTGAAACCCAGATGGGTTTCTTTGGAATACCATGATTTGGGGGTTTGGGAAGACTAGTCAGCCAGAGAAGGCTTTTGAATTCTATAAGAGGATGCAAGAGAGAGGAGAGGTGGCAGACAATTTCACATTCTCTTTCTTGCTCAAGTTTTGTGGGAAATTGCGGTCGGTTATGTTGGGGAAACAGATAAATTGCGATACTGAGAAACATGGCCTGGAATCTCATGTCTTTGTGAGGAACACACTGATTCATGTGTATGGCATGTTTAAGGATGTCGAAATTGCACTCCGACTGTTTGAAGAAATACCCAGCCCAGATTTAGTGACTTGGAAGAAATGCTATCATTGATTTTCATGTCTATTGTGGGAAGTGCAAGGAAGCACTTGACCTGTTCTTGCGGATGCTGCAGAGCTGCGTAGAGCCTGATGGGTGCGTTAGATTTTGGGAGGTGGGTTCATTCCTGCATTAATCATACTAGCTGATTAATTAATTATTAATTACCTCATGAGTATATTAGATTATCTATACCGATTGCTATCATTTTCTTATTAACCTCTTTGGTAAGTTGTTTTTTATTTTTTTTGTCATTGTTCTCTAATTATTTTGGGTAAAAAGTTTTTTTTTTTCCGTAAAAAGTAGCGGAAACAATACCAAGAAAAAGATGAGTGCGTTGATAAGTAGTCAACCGTGGAAAAGAAGTGACAAAGAGCAGCAGTTGCACTGTGAAGTGCTGCCCTTTGCTCTTTCCTCTTATGGGAAGCCGAACACAGTTGGATCGGGGGCACAATATTCATCTAATCTTCTTTTCCTAGAATTTATTTTATTTTTTTTTTTTTGAAGCCAGTCGTATTAATTACAACATGTGGTGATAAATCATACTTCTTTGATGCTAATTAAGATGTTAATTTGAAGATTAACTAATTTATCCTAGTAAATAATATTGAACAAACGCATTTGTAATCGTAACAATTTTTCTTGTGATATTCGAAAACTCTGTAGGTAACCGCTGTTAAATTGCTATCTTTTAAAAAAGTTTAAAATTAATAAAAATTTGTAAATTTTTGATAATTTAATCAATACTTTAATACTCAAGACTTTGCTACATTAACATTTATTATATTTATATGATAAATAATAAAATGAAAAATGTTGATATGACAAAAATTTCATAATTTGACTTTTTTTTATAAGTAATTGAATTTTATTAAAAAATAGAAGGACACGACGCAATCATATAGGAGAGACTTAATCGGAAAAAGGAAATCTATATGATTTAATTGGACTTCCTAATTGGACACTCACCTATCCCGCCACTTGAAACCATGCTTTTTATATTTTGGTGTATTTTTAGAAGACTTTGAGATCCCTGTGAGGCGATTGGTCTGATTGTGGATAGCTGAAGGATTCATACAGAACACCGGCAAGAGAAGAATGAAGGATGTTGCAGAAGACTACTTGGAGTCTTCTACGTAGTCTTATGCAACATACTCCATTCTTCTCTTGCCGGTGTTCTGTATGAATCCTTCAGCTATCCACAATCGGACCAATCGCCTCACAAGGATCTCAAAGTCTTCTGGAAATACACCAAAATATAAAAAGCATGGTTTCAAGTGGCGGGATAGGTGGGTGTAGCTTAAGGCTGGAATGTCTTTGCATATTTTTGTTTTCTCAGAATTGTCCACCTCTTCAATAAACATCATGTGATGTCTTTTTCCGCAAATCATGGGAGACTTGCATCTGCATTGCGTGTGTTGGCTCGATGCACAATTCATGTTGGCAGAAGTTGCATTCCAAGCATTTGTAGGTAGGACATCCCTACACTGATTTCTTGCACACAATGCAACGAACATGATTCTCCTCACCATTGTTTTCCTGCAGCTCCTCGCAGAAGATCAAGTGATGCCATAGACTGCAATCTCCCACCTCCATCTCTCTTTCACTCTGTTAAACACAAAATGACAAGACCATATATAGGTAGTTAGTATTTCAGATTTGTAAACATTATTAAATATGCATGTAACTATTAAGGCATATAAGGCAAGGAGACAAAACAAGAAAAGAAAATAACGCAACAAAAGAAAATAATGCAACGGCTATATTATAACGGCTAATAAATCTGTTGTATAAATAAATCCATCTATGAAATGAAATGTATCAAGGGAAAACAATGTAATCCCTAGTATTCTCTAGTGTTATTCCCTGTGTCCCTCTTTACATTTTCAATGTTAAATAAACTTCCGTATGGTATCAGAGCCTACTGGCTCACGCCATTTCTACTGATCCTAGCTTTTTCATTTTTTTTTTCTTTCATTTGCTTGCAACACTGTCCGTGAGGGCGGTGTTCTTAATATTTGCTTCTATTTTTCAGCATTTCAATAATCAGCACCCATTAATACAAATCACTCTCTTCAAACACCACTGCCACACCATAGATTCTCAAGCCTTATGTTTATTCCGTTGCATAACTCACGCTGCTCATAGGTCCGGCCTTTTGCCGCTGTTTGCCTCACTCCCCCACTTCATTCTCAGTTCAAAATGAAGTGAAGGGGAGAAGGAAATAACAGAAAGAAAGAAGAAAAGGAAGAAGAAAGGCTACCTTCTAAGCGGCCGGATCTTCCACTTCCACTGCCACCGGACGCCCACGTTTGCCAGTCCGGCGACCCAGCTCACTCCCACGAGGTACTGCCCTGATCCTCTCCTCCAACCCCAAGATTGTCTTCGACATCAAAGAGAAAGAAAAAAAAAAAAAACAGAACAGAAATGAAAGAAAAAAAAACTGTCTGCCTCACTCGCCCACAAAGGGGAGAAGGTAAGAACAGAAATGAAAAAAAAAAAAAAAACTGTCTGCCTCACTCTCCCACGAAGGGGAGAAGGTAAGAACAGAAAAGAAAGAAACAATGGGGAAGAAACCCATACAGCTGCGTGGGGAAGGAGAGAAAATATAGAAAAACAACCAAGTCCCAGCAGTGAATTAGACACACCACACTTTGGCTTTTTCTTCACTATGTGGGACCACCACTTGCGTATTGTCTTTTTCAATCATTAGATCGACCATCGAATTTGCTTCGTAAGCAGCATCTCGAATTTGTCTCTCTCTTTCACTATTTCATGCTCGTTTCTTTTTTCTTTCAAGTTTTAGAGGAAGATATTAATCAGATTGAGCTATACGAATTGAATCGCCCTTCACACCACGAAGGAGATTTGCTTCTCCTTTTTTTTCAAATAAAAATTTTTAACAAAGAAACCAAAATATAAAATATATTTAAAGCTACTTTTAATTCTATGGCTGACCAAAATACTTTTAAAACGCATTTGTAAACCAACAATTTCAATCGACAGTGGTGGCAGACTGGCAGTTGTGGTCCCCGGCCACCTGTCCCACCTCCGTCCCTACCTCTGTTGATTGGCAGGAAACTTGAAGAAAAGACAGGAAAATAAGAGAGAAGAAGATCGGAGGCGATCGAAAGAGAGAATTAAAGGTGTGGATGAGAGAGACGTGGTTGCGTGGAGTACTGACAAAAAGGTGTGAGATTGAGATGAGAGACGGAGTGTAGAGTTACAGAGAAACAAAGAAGAGATAATAAATAGCATTCAGCCATTCACGTCCTCTCATGAAATTTACTTTTTATTTTAACTTAAAAAAATTATTATTATTTTTTTTTAATTTTTTTATTTTATTTAAATATTATTTAAATTTTTTATTTTTTAGAAGAGAGATAATGTTACATTTTTTTTTTTTTTTTTTTTTTTTAACACTTGTGATTGTTTTGAGTATCGTAGCAGCTTATCAAATATTTCAATATTTTGTTGAGTTAGATATAGTTAATTTTGGTTTCATTTTAGCATCTTGGTGAGCAAATCGGATGAGAATGCTCTAAAGTCTAAGAGGGTTTTGAGGACAAAGAAGAAAGAAAAAAAATGAAAACACATTATGGGTGAACAACTTTAAAGGTTTTAAATGATTGTTATTGTGGCTTTGAGGTTTTAGAATGAAGATTTAAATGAGAGTTTGGTTATTTTTGTTGGTTCAATATTCAGTAGGGGTGTCAAAAAATATAGAAAAATGGGAAATTGGGAAACCGGTTTCGGTTGGAAAAATACCAAAAATCGGAGACCTCGGTTTTAGTCCCAATTTTTGGCACCCGGTTATAATTGAGTAACCGAATCAGGTGCTTATATATATAATAATATTTTTTAATATTTTAATTTTATATATATATTACTTTTCTTTTTATTTTAGGTTTAGGTTCACGCCTCTCCAAAGTGTTTCAAAAAATGCCACCACTGTGAGCCCGGTCATGAAGTCTCTAGAAGTTGTGCTGTTGGGATACGTTACCATTTATAAATGTCTTTACTAATGTGACAATGTCAGGAAAATTCTCCAACCAATAAAAAGATGGATAGCAAATTTTAAAAAAATAAAATCGTACGTGACTGACACATGACGGGTTTATCGTCTATTTTAATTCCTTTGACCGATGGAATGGGACTTTTGAGTATAAAATGGTAGTTTTATGAGGTCAGGTGTTATAGTTAATAATTTATAAAGAAAAAATGACAATGTCTTGTAATTAATGAAAAAAAATGTAATTACCCCTTAATCTTTATACATACAACAACTAAGACCAATAATCTAAGTATTATATATATAACAAGTAACAGAGTACAAGGCAAATTCATTACTCTAGCAGCCACATGAAAATTTTGTCATGCAAGAAACAATTTGGACTAACTGAAATTAGATTCTAAATTACGTCATCCGTTGGATCGAGCCTTTAATCATATATCTAAAAACTAATAAGTGTCCAGTGAAAGAAGTCAAAGCCTTTTATGATATTTGAATTACATCCCACGAATCAAATTCTAAGAGCTGTTCACTTGAGCAGAGCAACACAATTGTACATAAACAATGTTGTTATAAGATCGAGAAAGAAAAAACTCTTGGCTCACCACCTCATAACAAATTCAGAACCTGTCAAGTAGAAAAATAATTTAACATCAATCATATCAATATGCATATTAGGACGATGGGAAAAATATCAAGATGCCTTAAAATTCGAGTAGAGATTTTCGGCTATTTGGCAGCACAGTATCTATCAATTTCTTTTTAATAATAAATGAAAGAGACATGTTGTTGGGTATTGCTTTCTTATGTTAGTGATTGGGTATTACATATTTGCTTCATCATTGTAAAATTACTTACATATTTCCCCACTTTTTTTCTTCTTTTTTTCTTTCTTTCATTTTTCTTTTCTCTCTCCTCCCTTCCCCAGTTGGCACAAACTCCACCATCCATTTATGGGTAAATTTTACTCAGATTTTGCAAGAATTTTTACTACTTTATTTTTTGGTTTCTGGAAAATTTTATTCAGCTTTGCAAGGGAACACATAGGTATGTGGCAATTTGTAGTCTATTATTGTATCAATTTCTCAATCTCTGCAAGATACAGTTTACAATAAAAAGTGTTGCCTTCATTTCATTTTTTTTTCTTATTATTATCTTTGCCCAAGATTTTGCTGCAACTTGCTTTCAAATTAATAATCCAACCCTCCCTGCTTTGTCTCATGTGCAATTTCCATACTCATTTAAGGAAAAATAAGATGAAATTGGATTTGGGTGGATCAAAGAATCAGAAAGGTGGGGAAAAAAAGGAGAAGGAAGGTGGCGTGAAAACAGGAGGAAAAAGGAGAGGAAAAAAAAAAAAAAGGAGGCTCTCGGCCAGTGAAAAAAAAA
>CM017321.1:8599424-8611498 GCA_006937295.1 Carpinus fangiana
AAAAAAAAAAAAAAAAAAAAAAAAAAAAAAAAAAAAAAAAAAAAAACTTACACTGACAAAACACTCTATCAAAGAGAAAGTTTTGTGCTAATACCCACACTACCTTTCTTCATTTTGTTTTGTTGATTTTCCTTTTCTCTTCAACTAACGGCCAGCCTTTCTTTCTTCTTTCCTCTTTATCAATAAGAGGTAAACATACTCCTTCTATTCTTGGTTATTTTAATACTAACTCTATTACATTTTTAATTTTAAACACTTTAATACATGATTTTGAATTTGAATTTTTCATATTAACACTATATTTGAATACATAACACAGATCTAGCACGTGCAAATATAACACAGTAAAAAAATAATATCTTTATTACTATTATTTCTCTTTTTCTCTTTTTGTTTTTTTTATTGAACATCGTTTCTGTTAATATTATAAAAAGCCTCTATTTCATTTCTGTATTACTACTTGCACGAGCCACCTCACTAGGTATTAACTGTTATAAACATTTTTTATACATGGTTTTCAATTTGAATTTAGTCAATGTTATAGTTATACTTTATTTACTTGAAAACTTTAATATGTATACATTTGTTCAATAAAATAATCCACATATTAAATACATTCTATAACATAATATATGTATGATACTAAAATTATAAAAATTCAATTATAATAATTTATAACACCGGGAAATGCACGTGCTGACCCAGCTAGTATACTTAAAAAGTGCCAATGCATCAAGCAGCACAACAATTTTGTTTGAAACAAAATTACGATTTTGCCAATTTTAACATCTCTTTCTTTATACTTAAAAAGTCGTTGAATAAAAGAAAAGAAAAGAAAAAAAAAAATGGCTATGCAGCCTATACAAAAATTACCCTTTTGGCCTATGCAGAACAATTATTTGAGACGAAATTACCCTTTTGTCTATTGCACAAGCAGCCCCCTTTCGTCATTGTAAAACTCTCTAAGACTCACTGCATGTTCTTCAAACTTATTTTTTTGTTAGTTTGAAGAGCTAATTTAACAAAAATGACTAAAAACCCCACTTTTCAGCCTCTTCATTTTAACAAAAAAGTTAACATTGTAAACAGTATTCTTTCAAACTTAACAATTACTATTCCCTCTCTACTCTTTAAACAATTATATTTTATCTCTCCTCCTTTTTCATTTTCAACTTCTCTCTCCTCTTTTCAACTTCTTTACTTTATTTTAATGAAAAATAAAGTAGAGAAGAAAAGTGAAAAATAATATTTTAATAAAATAGTGATAGAGAATTATTAAAGTAGAGAGGCTGAAAAGTGTGCTATAAAAAGGTGAGCTGTTAAAATAACCAAAAGTGTACTTTTGATTATTTTGAAGAGAAAAATTTGAAAAAACTGCTGTGAATGCTCTAATGACAGTTTTCCTTTTTCCTTTTTTTTCTTCTCTTTTGGCCCATCATGAGTCATGACCGTGGAAAGGAAGCTAGCTATGATCAAAATCCAGATGACTTTTTCTCATGCTTGCATTGTAGCTTGAAACATTGACTAACTAATTGATTTGATTCCGGGAAACTCTGTCAGCAACAAATTTGTTAATGTCATTTTTCAGAATAACTCAACTGGCCTTGTTTACTTGGTCAGCAACAGTTATTATTTTTGTATTTAATAAAAATAGATTTTTACCAAATGAGTACTTGGCAGTATCTATGCTGTAAATTGGTTTCCCATTATACAAAAGTCAGTGTGATAGCTGAATGATACAAAACAGATACTAATTTAGTAGCTAATTGGCACATGGTACCCGGAAAAATAACACAGCTAATTAGCTAACTAGGGGCTTGCATTATTAGCTAATTAGTGTAGTACCCAGGAGATGCCACGTGGAGATTTAGTCTGGTAGTTTGACACGTATGTCAAACGTGGAGAAGCTACGAACAGAGTACGAGAGTGTGTCATCATTATAAGAAACCACGCATGAAAAGCTAACTCAAGGCCAAACACACAGCTTCTTAATCATTTTTTTAAAAATTTGATTTCCTCTAAAAAAAAATACTTTACAATAATTATCTTATTTTTTCTTATATAAATTAAATATATATATATTTTATCATTGTAACCAAATAATCACATGCACAGAAACATATCACAAGATGACATTTATTAGACAATTACTAATTCTACTAAACTAAAATACTTCAGACTTACAAAAACACTACTCGACAGAAGACTCTAAAGACATGATCGATCTTTAATGAACTTCTAATCCTAAAATGAATGTAAAATTCTCCCTGTTATCCCACAATAGGAATTTTTAACACAGATCCAGCCACACCCCTTTTCCATTTTTTTTAATGTTTTTAATAATTTTAGTTTTAAAATTTTATTCTTTTTATTTTTAATTAGATATATGGACACATGTTGCTTTTTTAAGAGTGCTCACTCGGGTTTCTATCAAATTTTAGACGGAAATTAGACGGATGTACCATCTTCATTTTTAACCATTAATATTGAGGCATCATTTGAGATACAAAATGAAACCAAGAGGATAAAAAAATAAAATTGTTAAGGGCAAACATGTATTTAACCCTAAAAGGCTAAAACGTTACAACAAATTATGCGAATTTTAAAACCATCCCTGGTGTTTAATCATTTTCTTTCCTGTTTGAGAAACTTGTTTTCTGATAACAGTATCATTATTTTCTTTGTTTGTTCATTTTATAGGCATCATGCTAGGATAGTTGTTGTAGTGGTACATAGATTTCCATCATCTAAGATTGGCTTATAAGGTTTCATTGTATGCAGGCATGCATCCTGTGATTGGACTATGTGAAGGCTGTGCAAGGCCTCATCAGCTGGGCATTCACCATATATTGTCATCCAACGGAATTATATATGCTTGTATTTTCCTTGCCTACCTCTTTGTTCTTTCGTTGTTCACAGTGGCCTTCTATCTTGGCAAGGTCCCGGCAGAGTCTTGGTCGAGTTGAGGTGGGGTTCCTTCGGGCTTCCGGGTAGGTCCCGGTGACGTTCTAGATGAGTTTGTTGATTTGAGGAATGAAATGTTCAAACTCGGAAAATTGTTTATAGTTTTTAAAAATGAAAATCATTTCCTAAAAATTAAAGAAAAAATTTCGCTCAAACGAAAAATATTTTATGTTGACTATTAGTTTAAGTCACACCAAACACTTGAAAATACAAAAAACATTTTCTAGAAATGTAAATCTAATTAATTTTTCACTTTACTCTATTTTCCTTCTTTAGCTTCCTAACTTTTCCATTGATTTTGCTGTCTAGATAGAAGTAGCTAGTGCCATTCCGGGTTTGCATATTTGATGGGGATGAATCATGATTGACTGGATAAGTAAGTTGTAGAAAATGTTGCATCCTTGAAAAACCAGGCGGGGAGGAATTGAGGAAAGTAGTCACGAGTCATAGCGTATAATCCGGAGCAAAAACTGCTGTAATTCTTGACCAAAAAACTGACCACAAATTTGGTCAAACCAAGCTGCCAAAATGAGTTCATATTATTGATCATAGCATAAAAAGATGGGGAAATTAAGAAACATGCCTGCAACAAGCTCTTCCATTGTGCTGGAAAAATGGGCATAAAACTCCTTGTTTTTCTCCCTTTCCTTGTGATCTCAATTGCAGTGATCCCAACAGCAACCGACGGAAAGGCGAGCCCCTGATAACGAAAACTTGCGGCGGCACGGAGTTTCCCGAAGTTTGCACCTCCGCTTTGGAGTCGGATTCGCAGAGTTCAAGTGCAGATGTTAAGGGACTTTCAAGGATTGCCTTGGAGTTGAGCGCAACCAAAGTAAAAGAGGCTGCAGGAGTTGCCTATAAGTTGATGCAAAATTCATTTGACTATGCAGATTGGTCGAAGAGAACATGTTTTGATGGTTATAACTCCACCGCTGGAAAGGCTCCAATATTTTGAAGAGGGGAAGTATGAGAAGGCATACCAAACTGAGAATCTTCTCACTGACGACATAAAATATTGTAGTAGCTTTGGTGTACCACAGTTGGTTGAAACCAACACAATGCTTTCCAAGTTTACTAGTGTTCTAAAGACCATTTTACATGTCCACACAAGAGAGGGGAGGAGGGATTCAAACTAGTGACCTCCACTTCATTAGGCGTGGTCCCAGCCGATTAAACTACTTCTTGTGGACTTGCATCTTTTCTTTTTCATTGATCATGTAGAGACGGTACTATATGGATTAGAAAATAAATTAATTGACTTTTCATGTTAAAATTGCATGAAGTTTTTCATTTTCACAATTTTTGGGATCATGCAAGTGTTCATGTTATAATTGGTGCACCATCGAATTAAGGCACATCCAATTAAGAAAAAAGGCCCAAGAGCCATTGGTTGGGCCATACTATAGCACCATAACTTTATACTCACATTATTTGACTAATGACAAGTGATAATTCAAAGTACTTGGGATTACACATAAGTTAGCCCAATACCCTTTGTGTGGTTAACTTAACTATTGTATATGAAATTATTTCTTGTAATAAAAAAAAAGGGTTTATTATATTTAGTCTCCTTTAACTACCAATTATTGACAGAAAAAACCTCCCAAAATGGCTAAAATGGACAAAAATATCTTTGCGTGAAGCTCGTAAACTGGACATTGAAGGCATTCCGTTAAAGCTTGTCTACATCACTGAACGCCTTGAACAGATAAGAGTCGCCGATATCAATGAAGCATTCAACTCTGTCGATGTCGTAATTATCGAAACTATTTCTATTGAAAGGCCACCTTCCGTTGTGTAGTCTATAGACCTTGCAACTTGTTATTCCAAGAAGCGTTGTAATATTTATACTTGGTAAGAACCTCTGTGGATTATTATTTCATATTGTGAAAATTTTCTTTTCTGTTTCTACAAAACAAACACATCAATAAGAACCATTTGGTTGTGTGTTTGTAAAGCTAAAGACTATGTTTAATACTTTAAAAGCCTTAAAGCAAAAAAAAAAAAAATGTATGTTTGCTAAAAACAATCCAAAGCGCTGTTTTGTTTAATATTGTGCCAATTAAAGGAGGTGGAGGGGAAGGTATAGAAAGAAATATAATCAACCTACACAAAGAAATAAATTAGTGACCGAATGACAAAAAAAAGTAAAGATAAATCTCACCCAATTAAGTTAGATAATGAGTTTAAGTGTTGAACCAGAATTTTACTGGTCTTGCTAGAGTCTAATTACCACCAAAAGAAAAGAAGAATCATGCCGCAAGAAAATAAACATCTATTTTTAATATCATAATCTTGCTTCATAGTAATACAAAAGCGCATTAACATACATTAACATAATACGTAATATCACCCTAAAAAACAACATTAACCCTAGCTAATTTAACTTAACTTGGGCTAAGCCCGTATTAAATTACAAAATAGTAAAAACTTTTAAAATTAAACAAAACATAAATGAAATAAAATTAAAGACTAGCGAATCTATTTAATTTTTTTCTCTTCCGGCACCAATTACTAATTAGACAAATAAGCAAATAATACAGAATATATTAATTCTATCATTTTGGATGCACATAAGCATAGATGGAGTAGAATGTCTGCAAAAAAGTGAGCACAAAGAGCACAAGGGCACCGATCCACAACCATGGCTTATGAAAATACTCACGCTTGAAGCTCGTCAACAGCCTATTGACCCTCTTCCGATAATAGTCGTTGACTTCGCTGCACAAATTATAAAAATCAAAATAATCACAATCAAAGATCAAGCCCTTGCCTAAATTGTTGATGAACTGAGCAGCCTCGTTGTCGGTCTCAATATAATTTTCAATGACTTTGTGATCGCAAAGGTACTCGATGTCCCCGGCAGTGTTGACAAGGCAGTCCAAGAAAAGCACATAGATGGAGAAGTGATTAGAACTTATTTTGTGACATTAATTGCTCGAATGCCACACAATTCACCAAGAAAGAGCACATTAAATCGTTGAGAATTATAGTCGGCATCTCAATCACACCGTGCTTCTGCTGGAATGCAACTTTCAAGACGTTCTTCTTTTTACTTGGACTGACCTTGATCCCTGCACGCCGGAGCTTCGACACGCAGGGGATAGTGTCGAATGGTTTGTACTGGTAACCTGTCCGGACACTATCACAATCACAAGTCAGGTGTTCATCACCAGGTGGGATAAAAATTGACCGAACCATGTCCAGCAAATGCAAGCGCTCGTTGAACCTAGAGCAATTGTCTTGGGAGAATGGAATTCCCAATATCTCTGAAAAAACTTCTACAACCATAGAGAACAAGGTACCATCCAATTCCAAAGTCATCTCGGAAGCTTCAAATAATTTTTCTAGAACAAAAAGCGGAATCTGATTCTCAAGAAGGAGCAGGTCGCGGTAGATTTTCAGTAATATTACCCTCCCCATCCGGGCGAGAGCGTGGCCTTCCTCGATCTTTTCACGCCTTCCCTGTAAGTAGGCGAAGCGAAGCCATTCTAATATAAAACAACCATCAAGAACCATTATTTCGAGGAAATCATCCGTGTCGAGGTGGATCGTTTCGGAATAACACTCTTTGGCTTTGATGATTTCATCTGGACTTTGGCTCTCTATGAAGCGCTTTAAGTCTCCCCCGTTCCTTTCGAGCAAGCATTCGAGGCACTGCCACTTGATCTGGTCCTGATCATTATTGCCCCAGTGGTAGGGCCCGATGGAGACCATCTGAGGCGCCTTGTACGACTTCTCTTGTATGTTCTTGAAGCTCTCGGGAAGCCTGAAGATGCAATGGTTGTCGTCGACGGCGGGTTTCAACAGTTTGACCTTGTTAATCCGATTTGTCATTTTAAGGGCTAGGCCGTCACCGCCTTCGGCCACCTCCCCCCGAATTTGGAGTGCAGTACTACGACCTTCTCCTTCTACAGAATTGCCTCCCATCGTGAATTTTGATGTCTTAGACATTAATATTGGGTATGACGTTAAAGCTGGTGTACGTGTTGGGCTGCGCGCGTTCAAATAGAGAAATTTTGTTTGGCTAGCTACATCTTGCTCCACACTAAACTACAATCATCGAGTCCCAATAATTTGACCTTTCCACGTCAAAAGTTACTCGATTTAGCAAGGAACAATTGCCAGTGATATATATTCTCTATTTTAGGAAAAGACCTAACACGCATGCATGTGACAAGACATTAACCAATGAGATATTATAGTGAAATGCTATTTTATATTTTGTGGTACATTTTTCATTCATTTCAATCTTTTTTTTCTTCTTCTTTTTTTCTAATCAATTATTTGGTTTTACAAATTCAGTAATTAATTTAAACAAAATATGGAGGGAAAACAGTATTTTTCAATATTATATTCACATTTATAAGCATGCCTCCCTTTTGCTCTTCGCTTTCCCATCTTATAAGTCTCTACCCAAGGCAGACCTACCCTAAAAAACCTACGAAATCAACTCAGATTGATCTCTGTCTCTACCCGGGGCAACTCAACACCAGTGTTTGATGTTGGACGACATTTAATCATATTTGCAGTCAAAACAACAATAGAAAAAATGTCAAAATTAATATCAGAGCAATATCATTTGATTAGATTTTACTTGTTTTCAGATAATAAAAATACAATATGAAAGATTTGTCACAATTTCAGTTGATGGTCAATTATATTTGATTTTCGATTTTTTATTAGGATTTTATTTGATTATAACTTTATTTCTTTTTGTTACTAGGATTAGATTTAGTATTGTTGTTAGGATTAGGTTTACTATTGCTATTATAATTTGCTTTACTTTCTCTGCAACTATTTATCTTCTATATATATGTAAGTTTGTTTATTTAAAACACAGACTCAATTGAATTATTATTAAATTATAGAATTTTTTTCAAACACTTTGCATTGTTTTATCTTTTGATCAGGAGACGCTTCTAATAACATGCATGCTTCTGATTGTTATTATCAAGTCTTCCACTACATCAATGTTAGAAGATCTCACAAGGAGGCAAAGGACCTTACTCTTCTAGAGAAAAAAGGTATAACTTCAAGCCGAAGTTTTCTTTCTTGTTAAAAGAAAGCATTCGTTCGATCACTTTGCCCAACCCAACAATTAGTTCTTGGATGAGAGCCTTTACGCTTGACCATGAATGTGAAGAGCGTGTGAATCTAAAACAAAAAAAGGACCAATATTCATGTTGTTTATATGATTTGTGAATTTGATATAAACCTAATATAAAATTAGTGAATTCAAATTAAAAAGTATAATCTATTTAATTAAATTATTGATCGAGCTAAAATTAACCTATATATTTTAGATACATCTCTCAATATTTATTTACGTGAATATGTGAAAATTATTGAATTTTTGTAAGATTCACATGAATCTATAAAATTAATGATAAATTCATTAAATTTGAAAAAAAAAAAAAAAATTGATTGAAAGAATGATGTATAACATATCCTTACTTTACGGTGTGTCGGTGTGGAATATGGGACTACAAAACAAAGCAAGGAAGGCATAGTGTCAGTGTGGAATATGCAATATTATGTTGAAAGGCACCACCAATGTGATTGCGGCACGTGGCTAAGCAGTTAAAAAGATATATATATATATATATAGAAGTGAAAATAATGGTTAGAAAAGAGAAAAACAGTTTGCCAAACGTGCCAATATCAAATTCGAAGAAGGGAGAATTAAATGGGATTTGATCATTGTTAGAACACAGTTTTCCAAGGATGACGTGGTGGATCCTGATTCGTCGGATTGCTGGATTGTTGTTGTGGATGATTTTGGTGATGATGATCTATGGGTAGAATTGGCTGCAAAACAGAGAACTATAAGGAAGGCCGGGGATGTCCCGGCGATGGGAGCTCCGATGCCTAAGTCAGTACTTTGATTATGAAAGATCAAGATAACTTGAAGAGAATGAGTGAGTTGTGAGAGAACAGGATACCTTCGACTGGCAGGTGGAGTCTCCCTTTTATAGGCACAGCGGATGACGTCATCGTAATCGGCATAATCGGCTGAAGAGATCCTCGGCTAGACCGAGAACCATAGTGACCTATGTTCGAGATTATCATTCGGAAAACCTATGTTCGAGATTAACATTCGGAAAAACCCGAATGATGTCCTCTGAGGACATCATTTGATTGAGCCGGACACGCACAATCTTTTGGACCTTTACTACGGGCCTGACCGAGTATGGGCCGTAAGGCCCACTTAGTTTGAATTTTGATTCTACAATCATCATGAAGCAGCCGTTGTTATCCGCCAAAGTATTGAACTCTCAAGCTCGTCAGACAAAACTTTGGAAGTGGCACTAATATGGGTTGGCCCTCTCACAAGGAGAGAGAAGTACAAGATAAAATAAGCCCAGTCCAATAAGCGCTACAATCTTGAAGTGCCTTAAAGCAAACTACATCATTAGAGTTGTATTCAAAGGGCGCTCATAATTTTTAACACGATTAATTAACTTAATAAAAAATTAATGAGTTAAGAGTTAAGTATAATTCATTTAATTACATGAGTCGGATTATGATTGACTTATATAATGTTATACACATGTCTTAACACGACTCAAACCTAATACACAGCACTAGTGCTGACAATTTTTGATACGACATGCACATATGACACAAACTCAACACGAAATTAGCGGGTTAAAAGTTTTACCCATTTAATTAAAATAGCCAAGTTATAGTCGATATAACACAAACACAAATTACTATTCTTATCATTTAGTATAAATTTGATCAGTTCCAACCGATGATTTTCAAAATAATAGAAAATGGGTAATCTTAGGTGTCAGCTACGTTAGTTGGTAACATTTTTTGCCGTCGCATAAAAGGTTTTAGATGGAATTCCACCTACATCATGGGAGAAAATGTTTAATGAAAGGCCACCTTCCGTTGTGTAATCTATATACGTACGCATGCTGGAATGCAACAATAGCCTAAACTCTAAAAAATAAAAGGCAGTAAAAAAGTAAATGAGAAGAATGACACCAACACTTTTAAAGAGAAGAAGCAATAACAAAGGAAAATAGTAAATGAGAATAAAGTTGCAAGCTCATAGAACTTTTTAGGGAAAAAGACATTTTGCCCTTCAAGATTGACTTTTCAAGATTGACTTTTTTGTTTAAAAATTAGCAATGTACCCAAAATAAGTTTTTAAGATATCAATGCAACGTTGTAACTCATCCATTAATATTTTTGTCCTCTTTGACAGAAAATGACATGTTTCTAAAAAATAGAGATTGTGCCCAAAATGCCCCTAAAAAAATATAAAGCAATCAACAAGGTCCATTGACAAACAGGGCATGAAATCGTGAGATAGGCAATTGTATTTTACCATAGGCCTTAGAAACATGCACACATGCCCCACAATTAACAGGGAAAAAAAAAAAAAATCAGCACATCTCTTCCCCAATTTGAAAGTGATGGTCGAGTCAATGGGTGACAGACGAAAGCTATTGAATGTTGTGACTATTGAAGTTTGATTTAGTTGAGGCTATGAAAATGTTGTATGATTCAAACTTTTGCTCATACTGAGATGGTAATGATCTTGAAACATTGAAACATTCTCTTATTTTATGGTCCTTACACGTCAGAAGTAAATGTTCACACAATGAAAATTGTGCAATTGTAATTTAATAAAGCAAATAAAACATTTAATTAAGTATTAATTTAGAGTATAGTTAAATTAGTGGATTAACAAATAAAATTACTTGAAAGTGTGATTGGGTGGCCGAATATGGTGAGTAGGTTAGGTGAGGATAGAATATACATGTTATAGGTCAATTTTTTTTTTTTTTTTTTATATTTAGTTCATCTCATCTTACAAATCAACTATTGAATTTGTGGACTTATATGGATCGCACATAAGTCAATGATAAACCCTATAAATTTAATGGTTAATCTATTGAATGTGTACAAAAATATAGACCAAATATAAAAAATTTATTGACCTCTAACATTTTTCATGGAGAATATTTGATGAAATTAGATAGGTTTTATCGGTTTTAATATGCTAAAGCAAAAGCAAAAGCAAACCACTTTATTCTCTTTCTTCTTTATCTTTCCTTCCTTTTGTTCCTCATTTCACACCATTGTCCTCCACTTATTGTCTCTTTGCTTGTTTGCCATTGCCCCACCACTCACGCTGTCTCCCATTTTCGTTCTTCTCTTTCTTTTTTTCTTTTTTTTCTTTTGCTTTTCCGTGTCTCCTACTCCTCTTTCTTTTTTTCTTTTTTATCTAAGCCTCAGCAGTAAATTAGACAAGATGTTTAAAGACTTCAATTCTCCAGAAATCCCTACAATGGAAGATCTTCAATCTGACACATTCTACCGTATGCCAAACATGAACTTAGAAAGTTAAAACATAAAAAATAATACAGGCAGAGCCTAGCATCACAGTAATCAGAGATCATTCTTTTGACATTCTAACAAAACTTTGGACATCTAGCAGCCACATCCGATACTTTTGCTAACTAGGCTTTAGTTTTAGTTTCTGACTGCAAGATGGTTAAGACCTTCTAAGCATGGGAGAGGATAACACAACACCCTTTCCCCTTTTGCAAGTGTTTGATAACAAAACATATCAATTCCATTTCCAAGTAAATAATTTGCCCAAAGTTCTCAAAATCGCAAATTGGCCTTTAAATCTTCAAAAAAAAAAAAACACTTCATTACTTGCAATTTAAAAACGCATATTTTCTATATTTTTAAATCATAATTTTTTAAAAACGCAATCCTAAACTATCAATTTTATGTGATTTAATTTAAAATTTCACTTTTTGTTTATTAAATCACAGAGTCAAACACACCCTAAGTAAGACATAGAGCTTACCGTAAAAATCAGCGGAATCCGTACCAAGAAAAAGATGAATGCATGTAATGGTGATAAATCATGCTTCTTTGATGCTAATTAAGATGTTAATTTGAAGACTAACTAATTTATCTTAGTGAATAACATTTAACAAACACATTTGAGGTGCAGACGTTTTCTCTGTGCCATTGAGATGTTAATAAATCATCCTTCTTTTGGATGGTAATTAAGATGTTTGGATCATGCCATCACTTCCTTCAGTGTCACTAACACCTTCAAATTCATCATCATC
>CM017321.1:8611815-8653518 GCA_006937295.1 Carpinus fangiana
ATATGGGGGTGGCTGAGCCACCCCCTTGGGCCAAGGGGGTGACCGAACCACCCCCTCAGGCCATGAAGGTGGTTCGGCCACCCCTATTCCTTTTTTTAATTTTTTTTTTAATTTTTAAATTTAAAAATTTTAAAAAATTAATATGTTAATGAAATAAAACGGTTCGTTTTATCCCACTTAACGGCAATTAACAAAAAAGTGACGACAGAGATTTTATTGTAGTTTTAAATAATCCAAGGAGTAAATATTCGAAATAAAATAAAATAAACTTAAGCATTTTAAAATTCTGAAGGGCTGACCCAAGTTGTTATTATATATTTTTTTCATTAATAATTTAGGTTAACTACAGTGACTATTCATATCGTATTAAAGTAAAATCAAATGTACAGTTATTAAGATATGCCTAAAAAAAAACAAAAAACAAAAACAATTTAGTACCTTGAGTCAAATTCTGTTAAAAATTTGTTTTTATTTGCCTTTTGATTTTACTTTAATACAACATGAAGCAATTTGTAATTTATCCCAACTACAGTGACTAATTATTTACTTATTCTAAAAAACTTCTTTTTTTTGTATTTTTAAAAAATTGTTTAGGTTTTTTTACAATTGTTTTATTATTTTATTTGCTAAAAGAATATGGGTATTATAGGAATATAAAAAAAATAAGTGGCTTTTTTTTTTTATACATTTTGGTAGTTTGAAAGGTTATTTTAGTACTTTTTAAATATTAGGAATTATATTGCAAGCGGATAATAGTTTGAATTTGTTTATATATATTTTTTCCTATAAAAAAAGACCACATTATTACTTCAAAACTTTTGACACTTTTAAGTTAGGTAAAATTTGTGTAATAAAATATCCCAACTTGTTAGCCAACGCACACCACTTTAGGCTCCGTTTATTTCGACATAAAATGGTTCCCAGAAAATGATTTCTGCATTTTACGGTGTTTACTCTGACGTAAAATAGTGGTCAAATGAAAATATTTTCCATTTGACCGAAAATTAAAGAATAATTTTCGACCGTAAACCATTTTCCGATTTTGAGCATCTCATTCTCTAATTGATGTACCTTGTCAAGACAGGTCTAGGACCTTGCCGGGACTTGACTGGGACTTGCCCGGGACCCAACCCAAGACTTTAACGAGACCTGATCAAGACCCGCCCGTGACTTTACCAGGACCCGTACAGGACCCACCCGGAACCCAATCAGGACCTGCCCGAGACTTGACCGGGACCCGCCCAAGACTTGCTCGGGACTTTACCGGGACTCGCCTAGGACTTGACCGGGATCTGTCCAGGACTTTATCAAGACCCGCCTTGGACCTGCCCGGGACCCGACCAAGACTTGCTGGGGACCCGCTCGAGACTTGCTCTGGACTTTACCGGAACCTGCCCGGCACTTGACTGGGACTAGACTAGGACCCCCGAGACCTACTCGGGACCCGCCCGGGACCTCCCCAAGACTTCACTAGGACCCGCCCAGGACCCGCCTGGGACCTACCCGGGACTTGACTGGGACCCGCTCGAGACTTTACCAGGACCTGCTAGGGACTCGCCCGGGACTTGACCGAGACTTGCCTAGGACCTACTCGGGACTTGTCCAGAACCTGCCCGGAACTTGACCGGGACCTGCACGGGACTCGTCCGGGACTTGACTGAGACCTGCTTGGGACTTCACCTGGACCTACTTGGGACTTCACCGGGACCTGCTCAGGACTTGTCGGGGACCCGCCTGGGACCTGCTTGGGACTTGCTTAGGACTTGACCTGGACCCACTTGGGACTTCACCGGGACCTGCCCGAGACTTGACAGGGACCTAACCTGGACTTGATCGAGACTCAATCGAAAGTTAACCAGGACCCGCCCACAATCTGTCGAGGCTGGTCCCGGTCGGGTCCCGAGCAAGTCCTAGTCAGGTCCCAAGCTGGTATCAGACAAGTCGCGGTCAAGTTTTGGGTAGGTCCCGATGAAGTTTCGAGTTGGTCCCGGGCGGGTCCCAGGTAGGTCCCGATCAAGTTGTGGGCAATATCGAGCAAGTCCCGGTCGGGTCCCGGGCGAGTCCCAGGCAGGTCGCGATCAAGTCCCGGGTAGGTCCAAGACAAGTCCCAGGTAGGTCGTGGTCAAGTCCCGGGCGGATCTTGGTCAAGTCCCGGGCAGGTCCCGAGCAAGTGTTGGTTGGGTCCCGGTTAAGTCCCGGGCAAGTCCCGGTCAAGTCCCGAGCAAGTCCCTGGCAAGTCACGGTCAAGTCTCGGGCGGGTCCCAATCAAGTCCCAAGCAGCTGCCAGTCAAGTCCCAGACAGGTCCCAGTCAAGTCCCGAGCGAGTCCCGAGCAACTCCCAGTCAAGTCCAGGGCAAGTCTCGGACGGGTCCCGATAAAGTCCCGGTCAAGTCCAGAGCAGGTCCTAGGCGAGTCCCGTTAAAGTTTCTAGTAGGTCCTGGTCAAGTCTCAGGACCTACCCGTAAATTTAGAGTTTAATATGATTTAATGAATATATATATATTGTGATTTTCCGTACGCGTGGTAAACACTGTAAAATATTTTCGATAGAAATTATTTTCAGGGAAAATGACTTTTCTGAAAATATTTTCCAACGAAAACCATTTTATGTCGAAGTAAACGGAGTCTTAGTTTTTTTACTCGTTCTCTTTCCTTCTTTTTCTTCCTCATTTCTTCACGCCATTGTCACCAACTTCCACTTATTCCTCTTTCCTTCTTTGCAATTGCCCCACCGTCTCGAACTCACCCTCTTTTTCGTCTCCCACTCACCCTTTTTCTTCGTCTTTTCATGCATCTCCCACCTTTTCCTAATTCCTACTCTCCCTTTTTCTTCCTCCTTTTACACGTGTTTTCTTTGTCTTTACGTGGCTTTCTCTCGGACTGGGATCCCTCGAATTCTTTCAGAAAATTTGAGATTATGAAATTCTTAATCTGGACCATTGGATGTTGATTCAACGGTCCAGAACATTCTACTAAAAAAATAAAAAAAAAAATTATTATTTATATTTTTAAAAAATTCAAAATAAATATAATAAACAATCAATTAGAAAAAAAGGGAAAAAAAGAAATAAGATGACTGGCCAACTCATTTTGCCACAAGGTGGTAGCTGGCCACCTTCTTTTTTTTTTTTTTTTTTTTTTTTAAGGGACAACTCGTTAACCGCTGAAGCCACCCTTGCCCTTGCGAGTAAGGGCTAAAGAAAAAAAAAAGTTAGCCCTTGCTGGTCCCTTTGTCTCCCACTTCTCTTTCTTTTTTCCTTTGTTTTTGTTTTTCCTATTCTCTCACTCACTTTCCATGCACCTTCCTTTCCTTTTCTCTCTTTCCTTCTCCCCCTTCACGCCGAGAATAGGGTCCTCTCCAGTTCACTATAGATAGGATAGTATTCAGTTTTTGGTTAAGATTTTTTTAAAGAAATTCTAGTGTCACAAATGTGTCACGTGTCATTTTAATAAGAAATTCTAGTGTCACAAATGAATTTGAATTTTTCATATTAACACTATATTTGAATACATAACACAGATCTAGCACGTGCAAATATAACACAGTAAAAGAATCATATCTTTATTACTATTTTTTCTCTTTTTGTTTTTTTTATTGAACATCNTGGGACTTGACTGGGACTTGCCCAAGACCCGCTAGGCACTTGATCGGGACCCACCTGGGACCTACCCGGAACTTGACTGGAACTCGCTCGGGACCTACCCGGGACCTGCCAGGGACCCACCCGGGACTTGACCGAGACTTGCCCAGGAACCACTCGGGACTTGTCCGAGACCTGCCCGGGACTTGACCGAGACCTGCATGAGACCCGTCCGGGACCTGCTCGGGACTTCATCGGGACCCGCTTGGGACTTCACCGAGACCTACTTAGGACTTGTCCGAGACCCGCCCGGGACTTGACCGAGACCTGCCCGGAACTTGCTTGGGACTTGACCTAGACCCACATGGGACTTCACTAGGACCTGCCCGAGACTTGACCGGGACATGCATGAGACTTGACCGGAACCCGACCTGGACTTGACCGGAACTTGATCGAGACCCAATCGAAACTTGACCAGGACTCGCCCAGGATCTGCCTGGGCTGATCCCGGTCGGGTTCCGATCAAGTCCTAGTCAGGTCCTGAGATGGTATCGGACAAGTCGCGGGCAAGTCTCGGTGAAGTTCTTAGTTGGTCCTTGGCGGGTCCCAGGCAGGTCCCGGTCAAGTTGCAGGCGGTATCGAGTAAGTCCCAGTCGGGTCCTAGGCGAGTCCTAGGCAGGTCGCAGTCAAGTCCCGGGCTGGTCCCGGTCAAGTCCCGGGTGAGTCCCGAACAATTCCTGGGCGGGTCCCAGGCAGGTCGCAGTCAAGTCTCGAGCGGGTCTTGGTTAAGTCCCGGGCAGGTCCCAGTCAAGCCCCAGGCAAGTCTTGGTTGGGTCCCGGTTAAGTCCCGGTAAAGTCTCAGGCAGGTCCCGGGTAAGTCACGGTCAAGTCCCGGGCGGTTCTCGGTCAAGTCCCAGGCAGCTACCGGTCAAGTCCCGGACGGGTCCCAGTCAGGTCACGAGCGAGTCCCGAGCAGGTCCCAGTCAAGTCTAGAGCAAGTCTCGGACGGGTCCCGTTAAAGTCCTGGGTAGGTCCCGATCAAGTCTCGAGCAGGTCCCGGGCGAGTCCCGTTAAAGTTCCTAGTAGGTCCTGGTCAAGTCCCGGGACCTACCCGTCCGGTCAAGTCCCAGATGAGTCCTTGTCAGGTCCCAATCAAGTCTAGGGCAAGTCTCGGACAAGTCCCGATAAAGTCTTGGGCAGGTCCCGGTCAAGTCTCAAGCAGGTCCCGGGCGAGTGCCGTTAAAGTTCCTAGTAGGTCCTGGTCAAGTCCGGGACCTACCCGTAAATTTAGAGTTTAATATGATTTAATGAATATATATATTGTGATTTTCCGTGGTAAACACTATAAAATATTTTCGATAGAAATTATTTTCAGGGAAAATGACTTATCTAAAAATATTTTCCAACAAAAACCATTTTACGTCGAAGTATATGGAGCCTTAGTTTTTTTACTCGTTCTCTTTCCTTCTTTTTCTTCCTCATTTCTTCACGCCATTGTCACCAACTTCCACTTATTCCTCTTTCCTTCTTTGCAACTGCCCCACCGTCTCGAACTCGCCCTTTTTCTTCGTCTCCCATTCACCCTTTTTCTTCGTCTTTTCATGCGTCCCCAACCTTTTCCTAATTCCTACTCTCCCTTTTTCTTCCTCCTTTTACACGTGTTTTCTTTGTCTTTACGTGGCTTTCTCTCGGACTGGGATCTCTCGAATTCTTTCAGAAAATTTGAGATTCTGAAATTCTTAATCTAGACCGTTGGATGTTGATTCAACGGTCCAGAACATTCTACTAAAAAAATAATAATAAATTATTATTTATATTTTTTAAAAATTCAAAATAAATATAATAAACAATCAATAAAATAAAAAAAAAGGAAAAAAAGAAATAAGACGACTGGCCAACTCATTTTGCCGCAAGGTGGTAGCCAGCCACCTTTTTTTTTTATATAAGGGACGACTCATTAACCGCTGAAGCCACCCTTGCCCTTGCGAGTAAGGGCTAAAAAAAAAGAAAAAATAGTTAGGATTTGCCGGTCCCTTTGTCTCCCACTTCTCTTTCTTTTTTCCTTTGTTTTTGTTTTTCCTATTCTCTCCCTCACTTTCCATGCACCTTCCTTTCCTTTTCTCTCTTTTCACGCCGAGAATAGGGTCCTCTCCAATTCACTATAGATAGGATAGTATTCAGTTTATGGCTACGATTTCTTTAAAGAAATTCTAGTGCCACAAATGTGTCACGTGTCATTTTAATAAAAAAATAATTAATATTTAAAAAATAAATAAAAACTAAAATAATAAAAAATTAAAAAATATTTTAAAAAACTAAAGGGTGGTCGGCCACCCCAAGGCCCAAGTTGAAAAAAAAATGAAAAAAAAAAAAAAAAAAAATCTTTGGCCAGCAGGAGTGGTCCGGCCACCCCAAGGCCCAAACTTAAAAAGAAAAGAAAAAAAAAATCGTTGACCAATGGACCACCCTCTATGGATTGCCGGTTACTCTTTTTATTTTTTAGTTTTTATTTATTTTATAAATATTGATTAATTTATTATTATTATTTTTTATTAAGAGGACAAGTGGCACATTTGTGACCCTATGATTTCTTTAAAGAAATTTCAACCATGAACTGAATACCCTCCGGTCCATAAAGGATTGGAGAGGATCCGGATCCCTCACGCTGTCCCTTCACCTTCTCTGATTTCATTTCCTCTTCTCTCTCAGCCAAACGCCCATCCTTTTTGGTAAGCCCAAGCAGGTGGCTTTCCAACAAAATTATTGATGAAGTCCAAGGAAATATTGAACTTTGAAGGGTAGAAAGCAAAACACTATTTCTCAATCACCCAAAATTAGTGCTCATCAAAACAATGCTTCCATCATTCTAAGTCTCAGCAGTAAATTAGACAAGATGTTTAAAGACTTTGGTTCTCCAGAAATCCCTACAATGAAATCTTCAATCTGACACATTCTACCGTATGCCAAACATAAACTTGGAAAGTTAAACATAAAAGATAATATAGGCATAGCCTAGCATCACAATAATCAAATATCGTTCCAACTCAACTTTCTCAAATCAGACTACATTCTAACAAAACTTTGGGCATCTAGCAGCCACATCCAATACTTTTGGCCTTCAATGTGCATCAATCTATCATCCCATCACTTCCTTCAGTGTCACTAACACCTTCAAATTCATCATCAGATACTTCCTCATCTTTTTCATCTTCCGCGTCAGTTTCCATGGCATCTTCAGAATTCTCTTCATCACTTTCATCCTTGTCCTCGTAGATTACTGGCATTGTTGGGGTGTTTTTGTCTACCTCCTCATCCACAACCTGTTCCAAAGTTTCGCATAAATAAAACTCAACTCTTACAAAACTCCAGACCACAAATTTAGAAGCCAGAGACTCACCCCAGTGTAAAGGATGTCCAAGCAGCTGGATAGTTGGATAGCTGATTCAAAAGTCGAGACTCTAGACTCGATCAGCTGCACAATATAGTACAAGGCTACATAAGATTATTAAACTTGGGAACACAATCGATAGAATCAGGTCCATTGATAGATAAAATATCAAAAAAAAAAAATTATCCACTGATATGTTTTTTTTATATAAGTAATGCAAATTTTATAAAGATAGCGTAATGCACCCCTATGTACACACGCAATATACAAGAAAAAAGCACCTTATCTCCAACCCAACCCCAACAAAAACTTCTATAGATCATATCACATAAACAATTTAATCATGCAAAACAAAGTAACTTGTATATAAGTCAAAATATTTTACATGAAGCTTCTTATGTTTTTAGCAGTCATTATACTCCTGTTCTTTCTTGGAAAAAGTTATTCAAGGAATATATATAACTATTAGAACATCAAGGAAATGCTGTCTACATTTCCAAAGTCAAGAAAATGTAAATTTCAAATTGCAGGTACATTTTTGAAACGCCATCCAACAAGAAGTATTAAAAATCACCTTAGATACATAATGATAAGCTCTCATGCTGAAATATTGGCGCTAATTAGCTTAAGTATTAATGGAAATATGTAGATTTCGTCATTTACTAAAAACCTCAATATGATAAAGCCATATCATACTTAAGATAAATAATTTAAAGAGAGTTTCATATCCATCAACCCAAACAACTTCTACAACACAGAGTACATAGAAACCATTGAACATGAATGGAATCAACCTTCTATGTCTTTTGTAGTAGGTTTACCTAAAATGTTTCCGCNTTTCGCTTTACAAACAAAAACAAAACCAACAATCTGAGAAGCATGCATGTGGATATAGGATGGGAACACAATTGATAGAATCAGGTCCATTGATAGATAAAATATCAAAAAAAAAATTATCCACTGATATGTTTTTTTTATATAAGTAATGCGAATTTTATAAAGATAGCGTAATGCACCCCTATGTACACACGCAATATACAAGAAAAAAGCACCTTATCTCCAACCCAACCCCAACAAAAACTTCTATAGATCATATCGCATAAACAATTTAATCATGCAAAACAAAGTAACTTGTATATAAGTCAAAATATTTTACATGAAGCTTCTTATGTTTTTAGCAGTCATTATACTCCTGTTCTTTCTTGGAAAAGGTTATTCAAGGAATATATATAACTATTAGAACATCAAGGAAATGCTGGCTACATTTCCAAAGTCAAGAAAATGTAAATTTCAAATTGCAGGTACATTTTTGAAACGCCATCCAACAAGAAGTATTAAAAATCACCTTAGATACATAATGATAAGCTCTCATGCTGAAATATTGGCGCTAATTAGCTTAAGTATTAATGGAAATATGTAGATTTCGTCATTTACTAAAAACCTCAATATGATAAAGCCATATCATACTTAAGATAAATAATTTAAAGAGAGTTTCATATCCATCAACCCAAACAACTTCTACAACACAGAGTACATAGAAACCATTGAACATGAATGGAATCAACCTTCTATGTCTTTTGTAGTAGGTTTACCTAAAATGTTTCCGCAATGAAGTAACCATTTCTTACCTGAAATAAAGAATTCAGGGCAAGTAAAGAAGATTCCTGGGAAATTATTCCACTTGCATGTTGAAGAAGAACACTTTTTAGCCATGGAAGCGCACATGCCAAAATTGCACCCCTGGGATGAAAATACAACAAAATCAATTAAGCTCAATATCATATGGAAAATAAAACACAAGGATGAACTGCAATTCTAGAACACCAGCATAAATCAAGAGCAATGGGATTCCCTCCAAGTGAATATCTAGGTTGTCTTCAGGTTCTTAAGGCCATCAGATATACATGGTTTTAATAAATTAGATTGGTGATGTACACAGCTAATGATTAAATTAGGGTATAGTTGTTACAAGCCTACAGCCAAATAACACTACTTTGCCCTTGAATTGCTTTTGGCTAAAATAAGAAGCCGGAAAAACAAACATAAGTAGTGCGCTGAGAACTTTTACAGGAAATCAAATCTGGAAAACGTTGCTTGAGGGGTCCTTTGTTAGCATAACATTTGGCCCAATATTGACAATTACAACAATTGGGTTCAATACCCGCTAGCTGTGGGTTTAACTTACAAATTCAAATAGTCAGTTATCCCTATTTTCCTCATTCACAAACCTCATGATCTCAAACAAATAGTTCATCCAAATGAAAAAGAAAGAAAGAAGTAAGAACCCCAATTTCCCGTCACTATTTTAAAAAATAATCCAAGTATATATATGATCAAGGAGTACAGCTAATCAAGTATCACAATTAGTACATTAAGCTTGGGGGTGTACAAATGGGGCGGTTATAACCGCTTATAACCAACAACCGCATTTGTAGGCGATTAGACAAAACCACTAAATGCCTAGGGCGGTGCGGTTAGTGGTATTAAGGGTAGAGGTAGGCGGTTAATAACCACTAACTATACCCTTATATATATTATATAATTATTAATAATATACAAAAAGACGTCTGTTGGTCATTTGATATAGGGTTTTCGTTTTGAGTTGAATGAAATTGAGCTTTATTCAATAAAAAAAAACCAAAAGAATAATAATATTCTTGAACTTTGTTACATTTTGAAGCTTCCTAATAATTTAAAAAAGGTCCAAAACCATCTAAAAGAGGTTCAAGGAAGTCCCAAAACACCAAAATTGGCCCAAAATGCCCTAACAAATTTATCACTTTCATACTAACCAGACACATACACTCCCTAATTACACTGCAGAAAATGTTTTACCTCGACTGAATAATCGATACCAGAGACTGCAAAAGCTTGAGAACATCCGCCAGACTCAAAAATGCAACAGACTTCGCAATAACCTGCAAGCAGAACCACAAACAAAGACAAGAAGACACAATTAAAACCAAGTTCTCGTTTACTCAACCATGAACATACAAACCTAAAGAACTAAAAACTAAAACCGACCTTCTCGTCTCGGTTGTACAAGCAATCCAACAAAAGTGCACGATCATCAGCACGTAATGCCTGCCTGAGCAGCACCTGAACCGAGTCTGCAGTCGGAGGCTGAATGAGCTGAGAAGAAGACTCCAACTGTTTCTCACCGCTCTTGGCATCATCAATCTTGGAATCATCACTCTTGGACTTATCATTCTGTATCAGATCCAGACTCGCAAGCTTCTCTCCAATTGTGGGTTCATTCTGGTCCTCCTTCACAATAACTCCATCCACTCCCTCTCTGCGACCTGAACAAAACTGGGTGATTCAAATGGATATACGGTGTTTTGAGAGCTAATGCATCAAAAAAGTTGCTATCTTTCGATGAACATAATTTTGCAGAGAGATTAGAGAGGAAGAGTGAGGGCTTACTTTTCTTCTTCTTCATTGACAGCACTGGATTGGTTGGTAGAAGGGGCACAAACAAGATTGCTTTTTGGAAGTCCTTCTGCAAGAAATTTGAATGGGTTAGGATAAGAAGTGAAGAGTTTCAATTGCTACAGAACTAAAGAGGAGATTTTCATAGAGCTACTTAATAAAAGCTAAAAGTCCACATCATAATCCAATAGCTACTCTAAATTTTCATTTAGATCCAAAATCAATCCTTGCTACCAACTAATAATGTCTTTCCACAAGTCATTACATCTTATCATTTGTCTCAAATTACAACAGAATCTGCTACTCCAACGTTGGCTTGCCAATCACCTCAAGAATCTTCCATTTGGTTTGGAAGTCTTTAAAGATAAGAAATTGGTCCTCAAATGCAAGGTGATTATTTATTTTTGCTTATCCTCCATTACATTGGTAATTTTCAAAAATAATAATAATAATAATAATAATAATTTTTTTTTTTTAAAAAAAATGAGCTTTAAGCTTGTGAGCAACTTGTATACTTGGCTGAACTTTTTCACACTTCATGCTATCAATATTCCATCAAAACTCCAGCAGCTAGACAATTTTAATATAAAACTTATTCCTACTTAATAATAATTTAATTGTTTCAAGAGCGCAACACCATCCCTTTCAAGCTTCAAACCCATTTTCCAAGTGACATTTGGTTAACCCCAAAATCATGTTGTTATTAAATAACAATTTACCACTCCAAAGCATACATTATAAATTTATAAAATCTAACCAATCCATAGGTTATCCGAATGTATACATGAAGTTAGCTTCATGAAATTTATGCTACGCGAATTTATATATTCACATTCTCTAAAAAAGCAATCATCAAATCATCTTAAGGCCATGTGGTAAGCCTCCAAACATCAAAATTTGAACTTGAAAACAACATGCAAGGAAATCCAGCACCTAATCAATTGAAGGCCAATTCACGCAACTTGTACACTTTCTAAAAACATCAAACAACTCACAAGAAGTTTAAACAACCGATGCATTTCCTATAGAATGTTAATTAATTCCCAAGAAAATCCATTAAGCATCTGTAATCCTAAAAGTTTCAATCATATCAGTATCTAACAACAACTAGAAACCAAAATTTACATTAATGCTCTAATTCGAGACAACCTTTAATCAGAGAATTGCATCCCATACTAGCACCCCCACTCAACAAATGGAATCCAAAGCTGACATCAATACTCCACAATTGAGACAAATTTACGGTTCCCCCTTCAAAATCCCCAATTCCTAAACAATTGTTCCTCTTCAAATAGTAATCAGACACAAATACCAGTATCGGTTCTTACCAAAAATTTGAACTCAAAACTGACACCCACACTTCAACACAAATTTGAGACCAATTCGTGACATGAAAAGGGGGGTTTACGGGTTCTACTTTAATTTCTACAATTCAACCGAAATTTTGACTTAATCTTCGAATGGCCATTCGAATAAAGCTACCAAATTCATCATTATCATCAAACACTCTGAAATTTGAAGCCCAATAGGGAAGAAAAAAATATTTGAGCGAGAGAGTGAAAATTACCTCGAGTAGTTGCCCAACCCAATCCTGTTGGTTTGTGGAGAACGGTGATTACTGAATAAGAGGGGAGAAATTTTGTCTCGTTGAGGGGGAGAGGGACTCGTGCTTTGAAGGGGAACCAAGGGGTGCGAGTGAAAGTGAGAGAGATTCAGAAAAATGAATTGAAGGAGGGATGAGAGAGAAGGAAAGAAGAATACCCAAATCTTCTTCTTCTCCTTCTCCTCCTTGTGCGTTAGCTGGGACTCTGATTTACAGAGGAGAAGCTCTGCTCCTTTATAACGAAGAAATCATTTCTCCCCTTTCTCATAGAGTGACAGCGGAGTCGATAGGCCTGGAATTTTGCAAGCATTGTTTTCGTTTTTTTCTTTTATATATATATTATAATTATTTTTTGAAAAAACTTCACTATTTAACATACCCTCCTACTTTGAAATCACTTAATTTTGACCTATAAACTTTAATTACAATTAATTTAAACCCTTTTATCAAATTTTAAAAGTTAAAAATGAATTATAAAATTATAAATTTACTCTTAATTTCAAATTAAGAATTAACAAAAAATATATTATTAAAAAAAAAATCACAAGGCTACCCATGGTTTGCCACCTTGTGAACTTTTTTTTTTTTTAAACAAAAAATCCATTGTTTTCAATTTTTATAATAAAAATAAAATTGATGATACTTTTGTCTTTTTAGGAATTTTAATGACAAAAATTAATATAAAATAATAAATTAATTGCAATTAAAAATTCAAGTGTACTAATTAAGAAATTTGGAAATTCGAGGAAGCATGTCAAATAGGCATCTCTCAATTCTCAAAGTTCGCAGCAACTCAAATCCCAAAACAGCCACATAATTTTTCAAAGGTATAAGAAGAGGTCAATCTTTATTTCTTGATCTTGCATACTTAATTTCACTTTGGGCCTCATACCTTGGCAATATAGGACCTTCCAATCTGCAAATTGTACCTCAAATGGTGTACAAGATTCTTCAGGAAGGATCAATTGTTTAGATTGTTGTGATCCTTTATATATAAATATAGTGTTAATTTCACAATAATCGTTTAAATTTTTACTCATTTAGAAAAGATTTTTCAAAGTTGAAAAACTCTCAATTTCCATACTCAAATTAGAAATGTAATTTATCCCCTACCATTACAATTTGGCGTTAAATCCTAATGGAAGCTGAGAAAATATCAAAATACCATAAACTTTTAAAAAAATTAATGTGAAATTAAAGGTCAATTTAAAATTTTAAGAAGTTTTAATAGTATAAATGTCATTTCATCTATTTTAACGTTTATTTAACATTAAACTCTAATAAAAAAAATATATTGCATCAAATTAAAAATTTGAAAGGTTAAATTGCCAGATATTTGGTTGAGATGTCCAAAATATTTATCCACCATTAGCAAAAGCTGATCTTGGAACTGACGTTGAGTCAAGAAGATGGACATCCTCTTGGACCTCTTCACTCAGATCTAAGCAGATCTTCAGTCCAACTACAGTCTACAGTCTTTTGCCAGACTGGTGCTCTGTTCCATGCCCTCTAGCAGCAAGTAGCAACCCACCACGGGACCACATCTTGGTCCTTGCTAGGGACCAAACCAAAATATTTATTTAGGGGGCCAGATAAAAATTATAAAATAAAAAAATAAAAATATATCTTTCTAACAATTGATTTATAACTCAGTATCTATATCAAAACAGGCTCTATGTAGATTATAAAATATATATATTTTAGTACATAAGATAATATAAATCATGAAAAATATAATATTAATTTTGACACTTTTTTTTTTTTCCCTAATCGAAAGGGGCAAAATGTTACAAGGGAAGACACTTTCTTTTTTTACATAGCATATGAGATAGTAGAGGGGATGATTACAACATCAAGGACATATATCTATTTCAAAAGATTCTTAAAAAAATTTAGGCTTTGTTCTGTTTCGACGTAAAATGTTTTTTGTCAGAAAAAAAAATGTTTTTAGTGTAAAACATTTTACGATGTTTAACGCGTACGGATAATTAATAATAATTATTTTTTAATATTTTCATTAATTATATTAAATTTTAAATTACGACGATGTTTCGACCAGGTCCCGAAGGTGACTTGGCCAAGTCCTGCGAGTCCGTTTGTGAAATAAATTACGCTACTAATAGCATATAAGCAAAAAATGGGTTACATTCGTGAAATTAGTGTTAATGAACAAATAAAAATAACTAAACCTTAAACAACTTTGAGAGAAAACCTATAGAATTTAGTGAATCAAAGAGAAGTACTAACAAAAAAAAAAAAGGAATGAAACTCTGTCCATGATTTTGCACATAAGGAACAAAAACAAATGATTATGATTTTATAGTTTATGGTAGAAATGAAAAGTACTAGAAAAAAAATGATTATTTGGTTTATGAGTTAATGTTCAAATCTGAATTTTGCTGGAGATAATATTTAACATAAATAATTAATGGGGCTTAAATGAATTAAAAATATTATTTTTTCTTTTTGCATTTTGGTAGGCAACTACTAATAATATGGATAAAAAGTTTCTCAATCTTTGTTTTCAATAATAACAAAGCAAACAGAACCTAAGAAAACACTGGCATGATAATCTCACTCATATTAATTATTAATTTTTTGTCAAAAATCTTGATATGATTTTTTGTCTACATTTGGGACACTATTTGAGCCGACAACCTATGGGAGACCATATTCTTGTCCATGGAGTCAATTTTACTTTGTTCATTAAAATTGTTTTTCATTATTCAATATTTTCCCCTTATACCATTTTCTCAAAAAATCAAAATATAGTTTACATCAAAACAAATAAAACATTACCAATGCCACGCTTTACACGTTGTATTTCAAGTAGTTTACAATTTGTTTTTTATTTTTTTATAAGTGGTTGATATTTTATGCCATATAAAACACGGACAAAAATTTATTTCAAACTAGTATAGAGAAAATATCCACAAACCCATGTAAAATAGTGCCAAGTATTTTTAAATATTTAAAATATACATTAAATTTTTAACCTCATTAATAGTAGTTTACTAACTTAGATTAAATTTAATGTGCATTTTAAATGTTTATAGACACTTTACATTATTTTATATGAGTTGGAGGATATTTCCTCTAGACTGGTTTTGAGGAAATTTATATCCATAAAATTCGATATGTTAGTCAATGTGACATAAGTGTGATAAATGAGTGTACAAAGTAATATTATTTGAGTGGTAATTTTTCTTTAATTATAAAACATTGTTTCATTAAATACTTGATAAGACTTTAGGTAAGGTTGCTTAAAACTGCTTAATACCCTAAGCCTCTTTTGGGCCAACATTCTTTGAGGACTATCTTAAAAGAGGAGTTTCTTTCTTAAAGTTAGGTGATTTAAAGTTTTGATCATTAAAATTGTTTTTCATTATTCAATATTTTCCGCTTACATCATTTACTCAAAATGACCAACAAAAAAAAAAAAACAAATAAGACTTTACTAATAAGTAATTTACAGTTTCTTTTAAAAAGTGGTTGGTATTTGTAAGGGTGTGTTTGGCATTACGATTTCATAGACAAAAAGTATGATTTTAAACCAAATCATAGAAAATGAACTGTTAGGGATTCCATTTTCTAAAAATTGTGGTTTGAAAAGCAAAAAAATACGTTTTCAAAGCGCATGTAAGGAAGTGCTTTTTTGAAAACGCATGACTTTTAAAGGTTAAACTGCTACTTTAATAAATGCAAAACCACGATTTTGTCAAACATTTAACTGCATTTTTAAATATAACTTTTTCAGATTACACATTTTTAAATCGTACTTTTTGAAATCGTAAACCCAAACAAACCTAGAGTCACATAAAACATGATATGTCAGATAATGTGACATAAATATGACAAATAAGTATAAAGAGTAACATTATTCAAACTTTAATTTCTCTTTAATCATAAAATTTTGTTTCATTAAATACTTGATAAGACTGCTTAAAACTGCTTAGGCCCTAAAGCCTCTTTTGGACCAACATTCTTTGAGTACTATCTTAAAAAGAGGAGTGTCTTTCTAAAGATAAGGTGATTTATTAAAGTTTTTGCCCTAAACCTAGGATTTAACCAGAGGGCCTGCTGACATCATCACCCTCCAACAGTAGTCTTGTCTTGCTGGTTTGCATGAATCTCCCCAAAGAATCATCATGTGTTGGTTTCAGTCATTGTTGCTCTTGGCATGTGCCTTTGGGGGCCCCCATTTCTTGCCTGTCCAATCACTTTTTGCCACGTGTAATTTAAAAAGTTATATCCCAACAACTACAATACACATCTTTTTCTCATGCTTATTTAGTATGAATTATTAATTTTTTTGAAGTAAAAAAAAAAAAGAAAAAGAAAAAAGAAAAATTTGGAGACACATTAAATGCCCTAAAAGCATGTGGACAACAAACCTCCAACATTAAAGGGGGAAGGCAACTAAACAGTCTAAACCTATGAAAATTTTGGTTCCATAGCCAATGGCTGGCTATCAAACATCATTATCATTATCAAAAATACAAATATTAATTTATAAAACAAATATATTTAATAATTTATTTCTTATATATATATATATGTAAAAAATAATGCTACCAAATATATATTTACCATAACATTTTCGGCCCAATACTCTTCTTCTCCCTATTCATTTCCAAGTACTCTCGTCCCTCCCGCGATTGCAGGCGTTTTGGTTTCTCTCTCTCTGTCTCGCTTTCTCCCAGTCCCAGCGCCGTGGATTCGATCCAATCCAATACCCAGTTTGTTCTAATCCGCTTGGTTCAGATTCTAGGGTTTCGTTTGGGTCGGCAATCGGTGAATCCGAGATTGATTCGAGGATTGGCGAGGCGGCTGCGCTAGGGTTCCTGAGGCCCTTAGATCTGCGTCTCGTCCGGTGCGTGGAGGAGATTTCTCTGTAGAACGCAAAATGTTTTGGCGTATGGCGGGGCTGTCCACTGCGTCTCCTGTGAGTTCTCCAATCGCGGTTTTGGGTTTTTGTGTAGTCGATTCAATATGTATACGCAAAATGCATGTTAGACTGAACAAGATAATGGGAATTGTGTGGATTCTGCTAATTTCTGTTTGGTTTCTTATAGAATGTAGGATAAGACAAAGGGGTTGGATTTGTGAATTTTAGTTTATTCGTTGTTTTGAACCCAGAAAACAATGCCCACTTCACAACTATTTAGTTGTCCGTTCCCTAATCTGAGAATACAATGGTCATGGAGGATTAGATCAAAAGAACTTCCACTGTTTTTGTTTCCCTAACTCCCTATGTTTCCCTAACTCCCTATGTTTCCCCAGCACTTAATTAGGGATTCATTGGGTCAATTGTTTGTTAGAGTTTTGAACTGAATGATTATGTGATTACAGTAAGTTGAATTGACGGTTTGGATGTGATGGACTGATTTTTTATTTTTATTTTATAAGTAATTCAATATTATTAGAAAGTGCAAAGGGGCACAAGCAAAGTACAAAAGGAATATACAAGAGCTACACCCATTTATGGAGAAAATTAGAAAAATGAGACCCATAAATTCTAGAAAATTAGAAAAATTGAGAACTATTTCTAGTAACCATCCAACCATAAAGGGTTTTGAACAATATTTCTTTTAAATCTACCACCGTTCGCTCACAATCTTCAAAATTGTGGGGATTGTGTTATCTTCAAATACACCACATCATGCAAAGGGGACCCATCCTCCTGACTTCTTAAAGATGGTGATTGCCAAACTGGCCTCTCTAACTAGCCAATAACTCCACCATCCTTTGGGGCATTATCCACTCTATCTCTATCCTGAAATGACAGAAAACCGATACCACAAGTCTCTAGGTGCTTTGCAGTAGAGCAGGAGATGATCGATTGATTCCTCGCTCTTATTGCACATGCAACACTAGTCCATCACTATGACGTGTCTCTTTCTTAGATTATCCAAGGTCAAAATCCTCCCTAAAGTTGCTGTCCAAAAACAGAAAGCAACTTTTGGAGATTCCGTATTTCTCTAAATGCTTTTCCAAGGGACTAGCGGGAGGCCAAGAGCATGATAGAAAGATCTGACCTCAAATGTACATCTTTTGGAAGGGGTCCAATGAACTCTATTCTCGCTTCCTCTATTCAGCCAAATAGAGTACAAGAGATTGAAGAACGAAGTGACTAACTCCATCTCCCAATCATGTACAAATAAGATGAAAGTAACATTTCACTGATAGGTGTCATACGAAAACAACATATGGTTTGCCACTAAGGCCTCTTTAAATCGAGCAATACTGAACAACACTGGGAAAGCTTCCTTCAAGGTCTGATCCCCATACCATACTTTGTGCCAAAAATGAATCTTAGGCTTGTTTCGTACTTCAAATCTCACAAATCTAGAGAAATCCCCCATCCTCCTAATGTTTTTCACACCTCCATCCTGCAGGACCCATAAACCACATTGGATAATAGTTTTAGGAGAAGAATATGAATCTAGGTGTAATTGATGTGGTATTAAATTTGAGGAGTTTCTGACCTAGTTCTGCTTGGTAGACAAAGTGCTCTTTGCTATAATTAGAAGGGGCTATAAAGGGATAGGTTGTATAATGGAAAATTCCATGAAACACTATTACAGATACCATACAAAACCATTGGGACAGATATTGTAATATGTCACTTCTTGAAATTGTATGATACAATAGGGTAGGATTACATTCATTAGTTGATTAGTTTACATATATTGGAATATTTTGTTATAATGCCAATTTTTATTTTAAAAGTGAATGGTAGGCACTAAAAGGCATTAAATATTTAAATGGTAAAATTAATTAGAAGCTATTTATAACAAAAGGATGCATGACACTTGATCCATGTTTTGACATACGCAGAAATCTGAAATTTCAAAGGTTCTTAAGTCCTAACTTTCCAAAAGAGGGTTCTTTGATGTCAGTTCCTTCTACAATGTCTTGTCTTGTAATGATGGCCTTCTCTTCCCTTGAAAGAGTGTTTGGCAGACTAAATTTCCTTTGAGGGTGGCTTTCTTTGCCTGGATGGCGGCCCTACAAAAGATCCTTATCATGGAAAATCTTAGGAAACAACATGTCATTGTGATTGATAGGTGTTGTATGTGTAAGAGGAATGGAGAGTCCCTGGACCATCTCCTTCTCCATTGTGAGGTTGCTTGTGCCTTGTGGAGTGTCTTTTTTAGTTGCTTTGGACTGTCTTGGGTTATGCCTAGCCATGTAGTTGACTTGTTCACTTGTTGGTGGATTTATGGTAGTACTAGGAGTACTACTATGTGGAAGATGGTGCTTTTTTGCCTTTTGTGATGTCTTTGGAGGAAAATGAATAATACAAGTTTTGAGGATCGCGAAAGGACGTTGGAATCTTTTTTCTGCAATACTATTTAT
This sequence comes from Carpinus fangiana, assembly GCA_006937295.1. NCBI lineage: Eukaryota > Viridiplantae > Streptophyta > Magnoliopsida > Fagales > Betulaceae > Carpinus > Carpinus fangiana. Next base: position 8,631,182 of record CM017321.1, read on the forward strand.
TTTTGGACAACTGCTTTTGTTTATTCTTTGGTGCTTAGTTACCACAATATATATATTTCTAGCTAGTTAGTTGTTTTCTCTTGTATACTTTGGTGCGCCTTACGCTTTTAATGATATTTTATTTACTTAATTTTTTTCTTTCAAAACATTGGATCCCGTACGTCACATTAACCCCCTTTTCTATCTTTTTAAGAAAATTCAAAATTTACTCCTGAACATATCCATGTCATACCCAAGTCCTATTCAAGTTGTACGTATCATATCTGGAATTTTTTTACCAATATGCATCCTATATGTATTTCCACCGTATGCCTGCATGTCTATATTGGATGCTTATCACATCTGGTTATAATAGTTCCTTTGATGTATCCATGCTTCCTAGTTGGGAATTGATACTTATATATGTGCCACAAAGAAAGCACAAAAGCAACGAAATAGAATTGTGGATTGTGCCCCAATAACTGAAATAAAAGAATAGAACCATGATCTGGGTGGCTATTATATGTGTTGATGGACTTTTAGTATCAGTGTCTTCCTTTGTATTTGCGTACTTGATGGATCAGCATTGAGTTTCTATATTTCCGATTTTGTTATGGATCAGTAGAGTTTTGGATGGGTAAGGATCTTATGAGGCCTTTTTAGGATTATGTTCTTTGATGCATTTATTTTGCAAACAATATAGTTTTACTTGATGATATTTTAAGTTGGAACTACCGATGGGTACAATATTTTTTTTGATAAGTCAAATATTATATCAAAAAGCGCAGAGGGGCGCAACCCTTAGTACACTGGGAGTATACAAAAGGGACTAGGGAGAGAGAGAAAAAAAAGAAAGAAAATCAACAAAGCTAATAGCCTGCGGGGCAAGCCAGCCTATAGTCCAAGAGTAGAGAGTGACAAGAAAGAAGTGGAGGAGCTCCTCGTGGGTCCTTGACAATCCCTCGAAACATCTATTATTCCGCTCTCTCNAGTTTTGCATGGGTAAGGATCTTATGAGGCCTTTTTAGGATTATGTTCTTTGATGCATTTATTTTGCAAACAATATAGTTTTACTTGATGATATTTTAAGTTGGAACTACCGATGGGTACAATATAATGTAGGAGTCTTTGGTAAAGTAGGATAAGTGTATTCTGTTTGCAATTTTGGCCAAACTAGAAATGGTGATGACTTCAGCAGAACATTAATGGCAAAGAGATCTAGAGATATCTTGATATGGGTAGGTCTAAAAATTTTGCTTGTTTGAGAGAGAGACCACTCAGAGTGATCATCTTCATTGCATTGGAATGGTAATCCTCAAGGGAGGGGAGTCTGTGTAGGATTCTACCATAAAATAGGGTGAATGAAGTGGTGGTGTGTGTCCAGAATTGTGTCATAGGTTCCCTATAGGGTAGGTATCATCCCTTCACCCGAGTATCTTCATAACCATGCTGATGTCAATTGACCTGTCATGTAGATAGCATATAAGCATGCATACCAATATAAGCTGGTGTTTTTGCCCCATGAGAATGGGAAAAGCCTGAATTGATATTATTTTACCTACAACACTCTTCTTTTCAGTAAGTCGGTTAAATGATTTGAGGTGTTTAAGTTTGTTCAGATTGTACCAAGTGGATAGCTGTTAGCTGAAGTGTCTGCTGCTTATGTGGCTTTACTTGTTATCAGGTGCTGCTTGTATGATTAATATGCAGTCAGTTTGTGTGTCAGATCATGTCAAATTCTATGTGCACCATGCTTATTAGGGTTGGCAATTTTGTGACATGAACTTCTTCTTTTTTTTTTTTTGGTTGATAAATAAGTGATTCATTGAAAAGTGCAGAGTGGCGCAACCCTAACACAGGAAGTATACAAAAATAAGCCCCACTAAAGGGAGAAAGAGGAACAAAAAGATAAAAATTGAGACATAGTGGAAAATTGAGGCACACAAAAACGTTGGCCCAATGGAACAAAGTTTGAATTAACAACTTTTTGAGCTCTTCCATTGACCTTTCTTGATCTTCAAAACATCTTCCATTCCGCTCTCTCCAAATAATCCACATAACGCACAGTGGAATAATTCGCTATACCTCCTTAGCTGAGATATTACCTTGCTGACCTGTGAACTTCTGTTTGAACCTAGGAGCAGATTAGTGGGGATACCATTTGCTATGTGTCTCTTGGAGGGCTGGACTGATTTCCTGAATCACCTTTGCTTGTTACGAATTTTCTGTTTAGAAATTTTACTTGGCCTTCCTTATATTAATTTTTGCTACTTTGGAAGGTAAAATATATTATATGTGAATGCTTTAGTCAATTACAATTCTTTGTTCTTGATGTATGCTTATTGCAGGTGGAGACGATTTTGGATAAGGAAACTTTTACGTTGGAGGAGCTTCTTGATGAGGATGAAATTATTCAAGAATGCAAAGCTCTTAATGGCCGCCTTATCAATTTGTAATGCTCTTTCTATTTCCACATTTCCTATAGCTTTTACTTTCAAGCTGTTCTGTCTGTCAATGAGTGATTGAATGTACAAACATAATATTAATGCTCACTTCGTGTCATTGGGAGAAGGTTTTTTTGCAGGACATTGCAGGATTGGACATTAGGTTTTGATATTTTGACTGTGGGGAACTGTATTAATATTATATGTAATATGAGGCATTTGAACAATGATTTTCCCTTTTGCCTACTGTTTTAAATTTCTGTAGCCGTAACAGTAAGAAATGAGTTATTGTATACAAAACATTCATAATACTGTTGCCAGTTCTAACACATTTTGGGAGCAGTTTGGTCTTTTAGTGTGGATAATCAAACATGAAACACCAAATTAAGTATAGGATAAGAAGTTGAAATTTCATAAGTGGTCCAAAAAGTGCATATAGGATAATATTCACCTTGGTGCTTATACCCTATGATTTAAAAAAAAATTCTTGTGACTTATAAACCAACCGGAAAAAGAGCGGAAATGTGAGGAGAAATGTAACCTTATTACAGGGGAATTAATTTGAAGAACATTGGTGAATTGTACATGAAACTTGAGAATGGATCACAAACCAAGGAATAGCTTTCCTTTCTTCATATAGTCATATTTGCCGTGATGGTTTGAATTAATAGTTTACAAGTGGAAGAAGATAATCATTTTGTAAAGTAAAATGTGTTTGAAGAAAATATTTTAAACCAATTAGATATAGAAATGTTTTATTAAATTCATTGTAATGTTTATTTCCTTTCTGTGAGAAGCCTGACTTATACCCTTAGCAACTGTGCTGTTGCATTTTGCACCATGGACAGAATTTTCTGTGTCATGGTTAAGGCTGTTGGAGGGCTGTGCCATCACTTGTTCACATATTTTATCAATAGCTTATTTTCATTTGAAATTCCTGTCAAACTTTGTTTTAACATATGAGAGATGATGGATATGTGGTTAGATATTAGGGTGAGAGAGGAAGGTGGGGAATTCTGCTTTCTGTCATCATGATTCTGGTTTTGGGTGCAATTTTTTCATTTAGTACTAGTGCTAAAATAATTTTGCTGTTTCCTCTAACAAGTAGTCCAATTAAGTCATTTTCATCTATTGATTATAATGATGTCCCCTTATGTGTGCACAACTACTTAATATATTTTAAGTGGATCCTGTTTATTAACCAATTGGATATGGATTGATATCTTGAAAGCCAAACCTTCATTGTACTATTTATTCCCCCTTCAGTTCTAAAAAATGATGAAGGATGCTACTTACAGAAAATTCTAAGCATTTTTCCTGTGGCCGCATTCTTTCCTATAACCAAACATCATGTGGAAGTTTGAATATCTGTACTTTGATTGGATTTTTGTTAATTGCTGCATTTTTTTTTTTGGTGCAAATGTAAATCTTTTGAGTTTCATCTGGTTGTTATAATGTTGTTTTTATTATTTTATTTTGGATAAGTATTGCAAAATTCATTAAAAAGTGCAAAGTTGCAACCCAAGTATTAAGTGAATATACATAGATGAAGCCTAGCTAGCAGCGGAATGTTGTTTTTTTTTTTAATGTCACCACTACCTCGTAGAGTGGGAAAGATCAGTTCAATTTTACATGCTTTTTTTTGTCATTTTCTTTTTTGGAAGTATGGTTCAGTGGCTACATATTTAGCCCAGTGTTGGAGTTGCAATATTATGCTCTGCCTTTTAGTAAATGAATATTAGATAGATGTGTGCTTATTAGTTGTCTTTTTCTTGCAGTTTGCGAGAAAAAGTTCAGGTTGAGCAGCTTATTCGATATATTGTGGAAGAAGCTCCTGAGGATGCTGAAAAGAGGCGAGCTTTCAAGTACGTTGCTTTTGTTGCCCAGATGCTTCTATAAACCTGGATGTATCTTGTAATTGATATTCTCAAATTATTGCGTTCACAGGTTTCCTTTTATTGCCTGCGAGATTTTTACTTGTGAAGTTGATATAATACTTAAAACACTGGTTGAGGATGAGGAGGTGAGAAATTTTAATTATTCAAGCTGTTGCTGTCTTTGGAATCTTTCTTCTATAACTGATTTCTTTTGGTCATTGCTTGTTGGCAGTTGATGAACTTGTTATTTTCCTTTTTGGAACCGGAACACCCTCATAGCACACTATTGGCTGGATACTTCAGCAAGGTAGTTCTTTGTTGAACTTCTAGAATCTGGTTTATTTTCTACTTTGGTGGGATGGTTCTTTTGTTGATGTGAACTTGTAGTATCAGCCATTCTATTTGAGCTCCTCCCTTTGCTTCTTTTTATTTTTTGTGTTAAAAGGAATTATCAATAACATATTACATGGGGCCATCTGTGAATTCTTGTTTCTAGGTTGTCATATGCCTCTTGTTGCGGAAGATAGTTCCTTTTATGCATTATGTTCAAGTAAGTCTCTTCTTTCTTCCCATTTGATTGAAATATTCTCTTCGGTTATGCTTTAAAGATGATTGTTGTGAACTGGCTAGTGCTTTTCATAAATGTATATATCTGTCATTTTTGCACTTCGATAGAGATACTAATAAAAAAATTTAGCATCGAATTCTTTGGTAACATACAAGATGTAATTTCAACTTCCAAGAAAGGCCTCTTGGTAGCATACAAAATCCCTTAAGGGGTAGTCCTGGTCTTTTGAGCGACTGATAAAGGTGTTGCTTTCAGTCGGTTCTGTTGTAGAGTCAATGTTAACACACTTCTGTTTGTGTTTGCTCCCCCTTTTCTTCCCTACACAAAAAAAGGGGGGTGGGGGGGTTTGGGGGGCTTAGTCGATTAACCGTAGCCCATTCCATATTTGCTTATGTATTAGAGATTAAGAGCAAGTTTGAGGTTGCATTGGAAAATAGAACTTTTTAGAAAAAGCTTCATTTTTAAGATTTTGTCAAAAGTGAGTTTTGACAATTTTTAGAGTGAAAAAGCCAAATAAGTGCTTTTGAAATTTTTTTACCAAATATATCAGCTTTTTCTTTAGTACAACTTTTTAGGTTCTAAAAATACTTTTTTAAGTTACCTAACACAATTCCAAACAGGCTCTAAGGGGGCTGTTGATTGACTCAACCTGCAAGTGGAGCTGGTCATCCCTCCTATCCCCTGTCAACCTACTGTGTTGAAAATTAACAAAAAACGGTTTTCTGTGTCTCACTGACTTTGAAGGAAGTTTTATGATCTAGACCCTCCCCCCTCCTTTCTACATTTCTGCCCTTAAAATGTGATCTATATTTATGGTAGGGGTTGAGCTTTTATGAAATTCATAAATTTAAAGAAATTGTTCTTAACTGGCGTAGTTGTACACCTGGGATAATGATTAATAATCATACTTCTTTATTCAGCTTTAGATAGCTTTTCTGAACTGTTGGGTTTTTAATTGTGATAAGCTGCTGCACTGTCCATAAGTTTACTTCTTTCATAATCACTGGCCTCTTGTGTCCGTCCAGGCTCACCAGGATATTGTCAAGAAGCTGGTTGACCTGATTGGAATAACATCTATCATGGAGGTTAGTTGCCAGATCACCTTTATGTATTACTTCTGGTATTGAACTCCTTGCTTATGTGTTCATTCATATTAATTTGCATGTGTATGCTATCTGCAATCTGTGTGCATGTGGTTCTTGTGGTCTATCAAGTATTGCGTGGATTTATAGGCTTATGATGTTTTATTGTTTGTATTACTAGAATTAGTGTTTACTGGTGTTTTGATGTTTGCATTTGGAGTTGGTTTTGCCTCTTCTCATCATTTTATGTTAAACGAGTTTTTGGTGTTTTGAACTTTTGACCCCATCCACTACTAAAAGAAAATCCGTCAGCTGTTAAAGTTTTAATGTACTTTGGATTGACTAGACTATTTTTTAGAGTGGTTTATGAGAGCTTATTTCCTTGTTGAGCAGGTTTTAATACGTCTGATTGGCGCTGATGAACATATGTATACGAACTATATGGAAGCAATGCAGTGGATAGAAGAGACAGATGTGCTAGAGATGATTGTGGACAAGTTTAGTTCTTCAGTAAGTAATATTAATTGTATTGAACCTGTCAATGCTAGTGATTGTGTCTTGGTACTCGATTGATCTCATCTTTCCTGGTTTTAATTCTGCTCTAGAGTGTACTGTTGCTTTGTACATTTTATTCTGTATTCATCTTTCTGTTCTCATTAGTTTTCTTCGCTCTGATATTCTACTTAAACATTTTGGTTAATGGAGTAGCCTTTTTCTTCTTCCTGAATTTAAAGAGTTTCTGGAAATTACATAGCAATTTACCTCTGGATTGCCTTTGGACTTGAACCATTGGATAGCTCATCTCCAGCTCTATTTCACCCTTTCATTTCATATATATATATATGTATATATATGTCATACCCTGTAGCGTACTTCCCTTGTTTAAGTGGTTTGGTGTCATAAACTTCTTATTTTGATAAACTTGTGCATAGGAACTGTGGTGAAATAGGACTTTTTGCTATTCCTTAGCTTTTTTTTTTTTGATAAACTTGTTCCACTAGGACTTGGACTATATTAGCAAGCGACAGAATTTAAGGATTAAACTAAGCTAAGGACCATAAACGTCCATTAGCCAAGCAAGTCTCATGTCTACAAGCATGTGTTTGTGTACATGCACCTTTGTATTCTGCAAGCCTTATTGTCTCCAAATATTTTTTGTTATTACCTGCTGATCAGTAATTACACTAACATAAACATGTTTAAGAATTGAAATCTGGTTTGGTGAATTACCATCATCTATCTTTGTCCACAAATATTCTGAACTGAGGTAGTATAATCTGGTCGTTAGTTACTTGGTATCATGCCAGCATATTCTGCTGTATTGCTTTTCTTGGTCATAAGATCATCTGTGTGATGAGTATGATCTATTGGTATATGAAACTTATGAAATGTGGATTGATTTTAAAGAAACATCTATGGACATGGTTTTTACAGGACTCGCCTGAAGTTCATGTTAATGCAGCAGAAACACTGTGTGCTATCACACGATTTGCTCCACCTGGTCTTTCTGCTAAAATTTCCAGCCCAAGGTAGCATTTAATTTCTCTCATTTTGGGTAGAAATATGCATATATACTATGGCTCTTCAATTATTTGTCTAAAGTTTAATTGTTTTTATGTTTGCAGTTTTATAGGAAGATTATTTCGTCATGCTTTGGAAGATTCACGGCCAAAGTCCGTTCTGGTCAACTCATTGTCAGTATGCATATCTTTGTTAGACCCTAAGAGGCTAACCTTGGGAGTATATCACACATACAACCGCCAAATAACTCAGGGACCTACAGTGACTGCTAATCCTGAGACAGTTGAAGGCATGTTGGAAAGCCTAAGTAAGGTTCCTCCCTTAATGTTGGTGTTTTATTTTTTAGTTAATTTAACACTTACTTTCCAGCTTCTGCCTTTTTTTTTTTTCTCTGGGAACCATTACTTCCAAAACTTACGAGTACCTTTTTCCTTAAATGTCTGGCAGCCAAATGCTTTGGCCTTTCCCATTTGCTTTATTTCTCCTAAAAGTGCCGCTTGAGTGAGGTTTTTAATTTCACTTTCATAAGGGTGGGAGATTGAGGAGGACGCACTCCTAGAATGAGAGCAAAATGTGTTAGGATCGGAGAGGTNGGGGGGGTGGGGGTTGTTGCTTTTGTTGTCCTGCTTTTATGCAAGCCTTTCAGAATTGGGATTACTCAAAAGTTCTATGTATATATATTTAAGATGCCTTGGAAGTTGGGTTCATAAGTTTCATATATTTTGGAGACTGGCCCCGCAAGAATCCATATTAGGATTAATGCCTGCAATGCAGAGACTAATGATGGAGGATGAAGCTGCTGAATCGATGGGCATAATAATGTTGAACATAAAGGAATTAAAATATTAAGGGATTCAGGTGTAAGGAGCTATTTCTTTAACGTCTTCATGGTGAGTCAGGAGTGGAGAATGTTGTCTGTTTAAACAGTTGTGTAAGTGCTTTTTTATTTTTATTTTTTATCAAAAGACATAACAAATATTGATCAGATTTTATCCTGCAGGTGATTTACTCAAGCTTTTGAATATTTCATCTTTGGAGAATGTCCTGATAACTACTTATGGCAAGTTACAACCACCTCTTGGAAAACATCGCTTAAAGGTATTGTTTATATGAGTGTTTGAGATCCTATCTGATTTAGTATAAGCATTGAATATTTTATTGTCTTTCCTCTGTAGCATGGACTATTACTGCTTTGTTATCCTCTTTTCTTTGTTCCTTGAGCCTGATTTTTTATCATCATAATTTGTTTGTTATGTTTTTACTAACGTATTAGCCAAACCCGTTTTACATATTTGCTTACATTCACAAGTGCGGATTATCCATATTTGCAACTTTATGCTGATTACTGCTGATCAAGGAATTTTTCAGATTGTGGAGTTCATCTCGGTTTTGGTGACAGTTGGTAGCGAAGCTGCTGAGAAGGAATTAATTCGCCTTGGAGCTGTACAAAGAATTTTAGACTTGTTCTTTGAGTAAGTTAAAAAATGAAAGACAAAATCTGTTATCTTGTAAGGGTGATAGGACTCAACCCTTATTTCTCTGTTTCTGAAGGTACCCCTACAATAACTTCCTGCATCATCACATAGAGAGCATACTACTGTCGTGTTTGGAGAGCAAGAATGCTCCTCTAATTGAACATCTTCTACATGAGTGTAATCTTGTTGGGAGAATTCTTGAAGCTGAAAATAATTACAAATTGGCAACTGATTCGAACAAGGTAGTGGTCCAGTCCTCTGTAAATGATTAATATCTACATGCCAGGACAGATCTTTGTTCTTTTTTTCTGTTCTCTTAAACATAAATATTTTGGATATGTTGCTGCAGATGTGGAAACAGTATTTGACATTATATTTGTTCAATTCTTTTCTGCAGCCAACTGTCCCTGCTGAGGGTAGATCGCCACCAAGGATAGGGAATATTGGGCACTTAACGCGTATATCTAACAAACTTGTTCAATTGGGGAATGGCAACAGCGAGATTCAGTCACATTTGCAGGTGTACTCCTATGTCTCCAATAGTCGTCTTTGTTGTTGTATTTATCCCATCAATTTGTGCCTTTTCCTTTATACAAGTTACAGTAACTTCATATTATAAATTTTCATTATGTTATCTCTTTGACCTTTAAAACATTTTATTAAATTCTATAATTTTGCTTGTTCCAATTATGTTTGAGTGAGATCTATAGTTGAGATATAAGTTTTGATAGGTTTTGTATCGAAAGTATTTGACAGTAATTATCTTTTCTTCTTTTGGTTCTATTGTACACGTCCACTTTTTACAGCATTTAGTTATTTGATTGTGGGGGGTAGTTATCAAATAGTAAAATGAAAGTTATGCTGCAAAAGTTTAGCCCCCTCTTATCGTTTTCATCTTTGGAAGTCATTTTTAGAGTGGTTTTTCTTCTGACAGGAAAATAGTGAATGGACGGATTGGCATACAAATGTTTTATCAACACGGAATGCTGTGGAAAATGTCTTTCAGTGGGCCTGTGGGTATGTTTTCTTCATTTTAAACGTCTTGCATTTGCAGTTTGAAGTACTTTCATTGAGGCATAAGTAAATGGAACTAAAATTTTCTTGTGTGGTTATAATTAAATCCATGCATGGTCGAAAACTGGCAAGATTTATCTTCTAGGAAATCACTATTGCATTTGACAACCACCCCCCCCCCCCCAAAAAAACCACCCCTGCCCCTGCTTTAAAAAATAGGTCATCTGCAATCAGTGGCATTGCGATTAGCAGGCCAGCTTTTTGAGAACCATAAACCCCTGACCCCCAATCTTACCATCCAACCTGTAGTATGTATGTGCCAATGAATTTAGCCCAAATCAAATGCCTGTAAGTAGTGGTGGGCAGGGGCGCACGCGCCTACAAAATTTTTTTATTTATTATTATTACTTTTGTTTTCTACATGTTCATTTTTTTATGTTTTTTAAGCCTTAGCCTCTACTTCTTCCTCCTAGCCCCTACTCATCCTCTTAGCCCCTACTTCTTGCTGTCTTCCACTCATGCCCATAACAAATAAACTATTATTGATAGTTGAGAGCTGGCGGTTGAAACTGCGAAAAAAAAAAGGAAGAAAAGGAGATGCAGCTTGTGAAATGAAAGAAGATGCACCTGCTGCCCGTTCACAGGAAAAAAAAATCAATACTTATGTTGTTTGCTGATTCTTTTCAACACTAGAAAATAATTATTGGTGCAGTTGTGAATAGTCTGCGCTTGGAGATGCAATACTCATTTTGGGATGTTTAGAATAAAGAACATATTCATATCGGTTTTTGGGTAACCCATATTAAAAAATTATATTATTTTATATTAATTAATTATTAGGCTTGCCCCTACATTAGCAATATCTTAGCTCCGTCACTGGTAAGAGCAGGGTGGAGGGTGAGATCTTGTGGGCAAGACCCACTGTATGCATGTTTAGTATATCTGTAGAAAATGACAATGTTTGTATGTGTTTGGTGCCTTTTCCCGTTATGCATCACTGCTAATTGTATGGAGCTGAACTGAATGAATAAGTTATGAAATATCATAATGAGATTGGATTATTACTTATAAAATAAAAAAGCAATGAAATATCATAATGACAATTTTCTATCCAATCTAGTTTGTTGCTTTGACATACAATCAACAATGGTATGTCAGAACCACTAATGCTTGCAAAAGGCTATGTTTTAGTTTTATTTTGACTGTTTTCAATTTTAGTAGATAGTTTCTGGTACTTAAATATAGTTTACTTGTTTTATGGCTCACAATCTGGGCTGTTTTGAGGCAATGCCGCTTTACTGGCTAGTAGGGCTGTCAGCTGAGTTAAGCCAGGCATGAGTCAGACTGTCAGAGCCACAAATAACCAATTTATCTGTAAATATTTCATGCTTATCCTATCAACCCTTGAGAGACTGGAGATAAAATCAAATTTGAGAAATTGAGCTGGCCATGATGATATCTAATTTTTAATGGCGTGATTGCAGTATACTCTCTCTCTCTCTCTCTCTCTCTTTTCCTCATTTTTTCATCTTAAAATGACTTTAATTATTTTTTACAGGCGGCCAACAGCACTGCATGATCGGACTAGGGATAGCGATGATGACGATTATCAAGATAGAGACTATGATGTGGCAGCCCTAGCAAATAACTTAAGCCAAGCCTTTCGATATGGCATTTACAGTAATGATGATATTGATGAGGTGCCTTTTAAAACTTTCACATAAGTTCTTAGTTATCTTTGTAAATAAGAGACAAATATGTTAAGTGGATGTATGAAAGGGAGATCATGAAGTTTTTATGGTAATCGTACTTAAAGAAAGGGGGGAAGGGTGTCAGTTACCCTACTGGCAGACCAAAGTCATATTACCATACTGGCAAGGACTAAATCAAGTTTCAAGATAGGATGCATGAGGCATGAGTCTAATAATATGAGCTTACCTCAAGGCCCATCTCATTAGCTTTAAACTTTTGATCCCCAGTAAAGAAATTGTTTTTTGATGAATGATAAAGTTTGAAGACATTACTTTGTTTTCTTGGATAGCAAGGCGCTGAATGATTCTGCAAAATCATGTTTTACATGGTTGCAGCAAAAACTTAAGAGATAAAAACCAGAAAGCATTAGATAACCAAGAAGAATGTTTTCTTTTCTTACTCAGCTTTTTATTTTTTATATTTACCAGATACAAAGGACTGCATGACTCATTGTATTTTAATCATGTTAGTAAAAATTTAACCCCAAAATGCTCCCAAGCAACTGTAATAAATAAATACAGAATCAAGATAGATCCTTGCTTTAATTCATTTGTTCATTATGATGCTTCCGTTGGGAATCATTGATACGAACATTTTTCTATTTGAGCTGTTTCTTGTCTTCTCCTTATACATATAGGAAACGTCACTTTAGGTTCCCAAGACTATATAATGAACTTGATAATCTTGGAGAACCTGAAACCCTGTCTTGCTGTCTTTTTCTTTACTTAAATGGATTTTACCCTTGATGACTGGGCTTAAATGAGCCTCTTCTATTATGGAATGGGTACATTAATCTTTGTTCATAGTTGCTCTACATCATTTATCGATTACAATGATGGTGATATGCTCAACTGTTATTTTTCTGATGTGGAAATTCATTGAGTATTGTGCTTGCAATGTTTTGAACTTGTTGCCTCACCTAAGAAAACTACTGCTGCTTGCTTTAGTCTGCATTAAGTTGGTAATCTCAGAGAATATGTCTAAACATGGATGTGATAGGCCCATCATGATCTTTTGTCATTTTACGTTCCTTTTTTTTTGGTTTGTTTTTGGTTTGATAAGTTGCACACCCTTGTCATTTCAACAATTAATCACTTGCTTTTGATTATGCAGTTTTTGTTTACTTCTATTCTCATAATCATAGAAAGGCCAGTTGCCCAACTAAGTGCTACTTCACATTTATCTTAATTTAGTTTCTCTAACTCAGTCCTGTTATTCATACTACTATAGCCATGTCTACTGTGATTACTTCTGTGTCCAATTACTATTCATTTGTTAGATAAATGTTCATTTACTTATAGAACTTCATGTTAATACTTTTCAGGCTCATGGCTCACTTGAACGCGATGATGAGGTATGGGATACATTATGAACTTATTGTATTGGTATGAGTGGGAGGTTGATCTTCTGAATACAATTAGCTGGGGTTAACTTTCTGAATCCATATAGCAATCCATGTGTATCCCATTTTATGTATCTGTTGAATACTATGTTTTTTCATTAGCATAGTCCCTATTTTGGAAATTATCTTAGGTATAAAGTTGGCCTTTGAGTATCTCCAGCAACTTGGATTTTCAGCCATGGAGCTTGATTTAGTCAGAAAAGTACATTAAGAAAGCATTTTGCCTAAACTTAAAGTTGATGAGGCTGAGGCTGAAGACCACGCTTCAAGAAGCGGATGTTACTAGTTTGAATCTCTCCTTACCCCCCTCCTTGGGGTAAAATATTACTTTTATAAAGAAAATGTTGATATAGGAAGATATTAGTAACTACTGTGTATAATGTGTTGGTTGTTCATGGTGGATTTTTTTTTTTTTTTTATAAGTCAGTGGAATATATTAAAAAGCGTAGAGGGGTGCAACCTTTAGTACACAGGGAGTATACAAAGGGGGACTAAGGGGAAGATGAGAAGAAAGAGAGAGAACCAGAAAAACTAATCACCTGCGGGGCCAACTAGCCCGCTGTCCAGGTGAATAGGGTAAAAAGAAAAAAGTGGAGGAGCTCCTCACTAGACCTCGAAGAATCCTCGAAACATCTAGCATTTCGCTCTCTCCAAATACACCACATAATACAAAGAGGAACCATTTTCCACACAACAACGCTCCTAGAATGACCACTCGACCACCAGCTAGCAAATAATTCCTTAACTGAGCAAGGCATAACCCAACAAAGACCAAACCGGGCGAAGAATGCGTTCCACAAGACTCGCCGCCCCACAATGGAGAAGAAGATGATCAACCGACTCCTCATCCTATTCGTATAACCAACATCTGTTTACTACCGCCATACCTCTCCTCCTAAGATTATCCACGGTAAGAATCTTGCCATGGGCAGCCGTCCAAGCAAAAAACGCCACTCTAGGAGGAGCCTTAGACCTCCAGATGCTCTTCCAAGGGAACAAAGTAACCCCAGTGGGCGAGAGAACTTGCCCACTAGGGTTCATGGTGGATTTTTCTGTTGTGTACTATTCCCCCCCCGGCAGCCTAGCCTCTACTTTGGAAATGATCTTAGGTCTAAACAAGGGATCATCTTTTGGTGGCCAATGAGTATCTCCCGCTACTTGAGTTTTCAGCCATGAAGTTTTGATGTAGTCAGAAAAGTACATGAAGAAAGAATTTTAGCCTAAAAGTTGATATAGGAAGATTAATCTCTTTAGTAATTATGAATTGCTAAACACTTCCAAAAGAGGCCATTCTCTTTCACTTTTGTTGGATTGCTTACATTGCAGTTCAATTTGGAAATCATTATTGGTAATTCATCCCTCTAAAGCTTAAACGCTCATTTCTGCACTGTCAGCAATGGCTGAGTGTAGGCTAGTGGGTGGCGCGTGAGGGGTACTGGTTTCTAGTTTAGGTTGGTTGTGCAGTCTAATGGCTGGTTCGAGGAGGTGGTTTGTGGAGTCCAAAGAGTTTGAGTTGGTTGTTAAGGGAGGGGCGCAAGGGGTGAGGATCTTTGAAAGAAGTCATGGGAAACAAAGGTCCATTTTCCTGAAAAAAGATGAATTGGTTTGGCTGGAGCGTACTGTGGAGGAGATGGTTCTAGTGGAAAGCTCGGAGGTANCGCGATCGATAAGCTAAGCTTATCTTTCATCTTGATCAGCCAAGCGACTTTCCGAGCATCCTCCTCCTCATCGACCTTCCAACCCCCTTCGCATGCAACTATACTTAATGAGCGGATGTCCTCCTCATCGACCACCAAACGCCCCTGCTCACGGGCAACTAGGTTAATCCAATGAAAATCCTCTTCCATGGCCTTCAGGAACGCCGAATGATCTTCATCCTTAACCTCTTCGTTGATCTTTAACCTATCCTCAATCCACCCAAGAAGCCAGATTTGTGATTTGGCCAGGCCGAAAGATAAGTGCTTGGTATCGAGGAGCCTAGGAGACCCCGCAGACATTGCAGACTCATTGCCATCAGGAACAGAAACAGACCCTGCCGGCGATGCAAACACAGGCCCATCGCCGGCGATGCAGACAGACCATACCTCCATATCATGAAGAAAATCAGACCCATCACTGGCGGCAGTAGAGACAAACCCACCGCCGGAAGAATAGGATTCAGACCCGTCGCCGGCGAAAGTTCTCCCTGTTTCAACACTGCCGGAAGAAAAGGACCCAGTCTCGTCACCGGCAGGATCCAACTCTGCATGAACCAAAGCACTCCTAGTCCTAATGCCGCCGGCATACACAGACCCATCATCAACAAACTTCCCCGACGAAGACTTCGTCGAAAGAGCCCCCTGCTCGTTGAGCCCTGGCGAAGACCCATCATCAACAGACTCCCCCGACGAAGACTTCGTTGAAAGAGCCCCCTGCTCGTCGAGCCCCGGCGAAGACGCATCAGAGAATCCGGCCACCGACGAAGACGCTTCCTCTGGACGGATCTGCACATTGACCACCGTCGAAACCTCCGACGCATCCTGGCGAGAAGCCTCCGGCCCAGAAACCAACCCGGGAACTAATCCTACGCCTGCCCCCAACTTACCCATGCCTAAGCCCAAACAGAAGAGCCCAAGCCCAAGCCCAGTCTCAGCCCGCTTACTAGTCGCAGCCCGTTTACCTTTGAGTTTTCCCGCAAAACTCATTATTGGTAATTCATCCCTCTTAAGTGGTGATTCTCTCCAGTACCGAGTCATCAAAATAAAATAGTGATTGCTATCTTTTGTTCATTTTCTTTTCCGAAGCGATCTACTATAATGATTGATATTTTAGAAGGAAAAAAAAAAAAAAACACATAAGAGCTTGATGCATGGCTTGCATGGTTTTGATCATGTCTCACTTACACACATACATGCACATGTAATATATAGCAACTGTTGTTATTTTCTGATAGCAGGCTGTTTTAGTATTAAACAGAAGCTTTATGAATAATGGAGAAGTTTCTTTCATGGATACTTGGCAGGATGTCTACTTTGATGATGAATCTGCTGAAGTTGTGTTATCTTCTCTGCGACTGGGAGATGACCAGGAAAGGTAGGCACAAGGTCTTCTTTGACATTTTTTTTCCTGTCAATTCTTTAGTAGAACTCAATCAATTCCACTCTTTTTTTTTTTTTTCTTTTTTTTTTCATTTCTTAATTAATTAATTTTTTTAATTAATAAGTTAGCTCCTACTCCTGCAAAAATTCAGCATATGTTTTGTCAGAATATTCTTACAAGAAGGTGCGGAAAGTTTAATAGAAAGTGTTGTGTTTTGATAAGTGTTATGTTTTGAGTTGCTTGTTAATGTATTTGGGAAAAGTGTATTTTTCAAACTGAAACAGAAAACACTTGAGAATAAGTCAGCAAACATGGCCTTTGTTTTTAGGTGAAGGGGTAGGGAGTTGGAAAATGGACTTCTGTGTAGCTTAATAGGCAATAACAATGAAGTCAGTAGTACAGAACAATGGTCAGTTCTAGTTGGTTGCTGATCCAACCATTATTTTTTATTAAATTTATCTATCTGTGTAAAGAATGAAAAGGTGCCACATTTTGTGCCTGGAACTTAAGGAAAAAGCGCATGCTTAATAGAGAATGTGTTCTACTTTTTGTATTAAAAAGGTGCTTTCCCTCTGGTTTGCCCTACATTTTAAGGATGCCTAGGAGCGCTTTTGACAACACTGATGTAGGCTAGAACTTACCTTTTATGGGCTTTTGTTGAATTTCATGAGGCCTTCACCAGCCCAAGTCTATATGGAAAGTGCAATTGGCTTTTTGAAAAAACCAATATGCACCTGCTAATTAGAATGGCAGAAGTGCAGCGTGAATTTCGACTTGTACTATAATTGACTAGGGGAGCTAGTTTTTGAATTTTCTGGAAGAAAATATGCCTGCATGCTGGCTATTATGATTTTCTGCTCACGTGCTTGTTGAGTAATGCAGTAGGTTAATGCTCATAAAGCTCTTAGTGATGCTTTTTGGCTTAGTTCTCTTGGGTGGCCCTGTAATACAGGGCAGGGATAAACTTCTAAATACTTTGGTAGGTGTTAAATAGTGTTTTTACTATGTTGCTTTCTTTGGTTTACCAGAAAAAAAGATTAGTGGTTTTTTGCGGTGCTATCATTTTGCATGTTCTGTTTATAAACTATTTGTTCAGATTCTGTCCGCATACACTCCCAGTTGCTTGACTAGTAGTTGCATTTCGCCTTGGTGTGTGCAGCGGCTCACTTTTTACAAACTCCAACTGGTTTGCTTTTGAGGATGACAGAGTTGCGAATGAACGCTCAACTGGCTCACTGGCTTCTCCATCCCCTAATACTGAGGGAGGTGATGTTAATGGTGGCGGTGATGATAATGTTATTGTTGGTGAAGATGATGAGTTGATTGACACGGCAACATCTTCACCGGAGGCTGGAGAAAAGTCAGAAGACACTACAGATCTCTTGTCTAACAACTCAAGAGAAACAGGACAGACTGAGACCGATAAACCACCCGAATGGGTTGAATGGAGGGAGACTTCAGATTCTGGTGACCCATCTGATGTTCTACCCAATGGTGAGATTCAAGTTGGATTAGAAGAAGTTAGCAAGCCAGATGCAGCTGAACCCTCATCATCCACTGATGAATTGGAAAAGAATGATGAAACCGCTTCTGGACAAGTGCTGGCATCAACAGATGAGGATCCGAGTTCCGAGCCTTCCAAGCAGCCTGAATCAGGCAATGGGAATGAAAATATAGGCCCGACCACTTCCGATGATGATGTGGTGGTTGCTGAAGGAACCGACAGTGCTCCTGAGGCGGAAGATGACAAAAAAGGAGTTAATGAAACAGGGAACTAATGTAAATTATGAAGAACCTGTTTGATTGGGCTAACGCATATGTTGCAACATTGATCAGGTGGGAAGGTGAATTCTAGAGATTGGGTAGGTTTCTGTAACTTTAGAGCCTTCTGTACACATCATGAATGGGGACGTGTTGTTAAATAGGCTGACGATTCTTGACCCCCACCCATGAAAAATTGCTCTCTCTCTCTCTCGTTCTCTCTCTCCCTCTCCCTCTCTCTCTCGTTCTCTCGCTCAACATTGAGAAAAATGGAAAAAAGGCAGGTTTTGATTTTGGAAACTTTTCTAGCAGGGGAGTTGTTTAGTAAATTATTTACCTTTTGCTTACGTGATACAGAAACTAAATGTCACGTGTTGCATGGATTTTTAGCACAAGTCACAAGAATCTGCATATATTGTACCATTGTCCTTTCCTCTAAGAATATCAAGCTTTTATTATTGGAAATGAATTCACATTAATGTCTTCGTTATCTTTAGCAGACAAGAGCTTCCTAATAATATTCTACAGTTTTTGGTTTCTCGTAAGTTGTAATATGATGATGCTTTTGCGTATGATCGGTCATCCACCTGTAGCCTGCGGGCATGGTTCACGTAGTGAGGTCCCTAGTAATGACAGTATTCCTCCATTAACTACTCTTCTCCCCTTCCCCCACCCCCATGTCAGAAATCATGCATTTTGTTTTTATGCTTTCTATATTTTTTTTAATCCCGTCTTGTCCTTGTGTTATCTATAGTTAGGAGAATAATTAGATCTTTGCTATCTTCATAGTCAGAGAGGGACGCAAAGAATGAGAGGGATGTACAAGAGTGTTATGGATCTACAGCTTGGGGGCAGCGCGTGGAGAGGAAAGGGTGGCGAGGGCGGAGAAGGGGTTGAGTGGGCGGTGGAGGGGCATGTGGTTGGGTGGTGGGTGAATAGTGACATATTTGGCCTTCCACACAAGGAAAAAGAGGAATAAAAAATAGAAAGACAAAAAAGGGTGAGGGAAGGAGGTTGGGGGAGGAGAGAGAGGGAAATACTCATCCCTCCTCCCCAAAGGAGTGGGGGGAGGAAGAAATCTACCAAGAGAGTAGGGAAGCCTTCAAGAAGAGGTAGAGTGATAGCTTCTCTTTCTAGAAAACTCTATTCTATCTAAATAAGATAACATATTAAATTTCATCTCTTCGCAGGATCGCCTCTATCATGACTAGACGTAGCAACACAACAACCTCCTATTTGGTTGAGATGGTTGTACAGCGACCTCTAACTGGGGTAGAATTGGTTGTATGACCATCCCTATCTAGTTGAAGTGGCCGCACAACCACCTCTAACAAAGACAGAGATGATAAATTATTCTTATCTATTTTTTTTCCTAGGCACTCCTATCTAGTTAGAGTAGTCGTACAGACATCTTTATTTGGTTAGGGTGGCAATAGAATCACTTCACCTATACTTTTTTAAATTATTTGCGTTTTATCTTTTAAAAGGTGTTTTGTGTTTTGAAAAGTATTTTGTATTTCAAAATATGAATCATTTATTAAATATTTTAAGAATATTTTTTTAGAAAGGAAGTAACAAAAAAGAGTTTTTGAAAAATTTTAAATATATATAACTTGGATTTTTCTGTGCCTTCGGGCTGCAATTGTAGTAATTGTCTGAGACTCTTTTAGTGTTAGTGGGGCTGTTAGCCTGTTGCAATCCACATGGCAGATGTGGTGGCTTATGCAAGGTGAAACTATTATAACGGGGAAAAAAAAAAATTGCAAAATTGGTTCCTATGGTTTGTGGTTTTGACAAAAAGCTCAGTTGGGTTTAAAAAGTGACTAAATACTCCCTAGGATAAGGAAAAAAAAAAAAAAACACAAATAGATCACTGTCATTAGAAAAGTTAATCACCAAAATAATATTTAGAACTATTATAACGGGGAAAAAAAAATTGCAAAATTGGTTCCTATGGTTTGTGGTTTTGACAAAAAGCTCAATTGGGTTTAAAAAGTGACTAAATACTCCCTAGGGTAAGGAAAAAAAAACAAAAAACACAAATAGATCACTGTCATTAGAAAAGTTAATCACCAAAATAATATTTAGAAACAAACATAAATAAAATAAAATGAAATAAAATAAAAAATTGAGGCGAGCCACCCTTTGTCCAAATAGGCAATAGGGTGATTTGGCCACCCCAAATGACCAAAAAAAGAAAAAGAAAGAAAAAGAGAGATGGTGGCCAAACCACCCCCAAATGAGAATGATCTATTTGTTGTTTTTGAGAGCGTTGAGTCACCTTTTAAACTCTTCGAGCTATTTGTCACAGCCTACAAGGCTACAACCACATGGGGCAATCAAAATTGTTGATCAATGGAGAAACATCACCAATTATTATTATTATTTTTTTTCTCATAAAATACCAAAGTGGTGAATTATTGACTCATTCCATAATGACTATTCTTGATTTCTCAAGAGGCGCATATTAATTGTGACAAATTTTATATAAGCTTATGTCCCTATTCAAAATACATAACTTGCACCAAAGGTTAGTAAATAAGAATACTATCATTTTTACAAAAGCCACAGTTCTTAAAAACTCTCTTTGAACAAGAAGCCTTTTTTTCTTTCTTTAATGAACAAATCAATAAGCAAACTAAAATATATTTGTTTCAATGGATTTAAGCCATTGATAGAGACAATTACTAGTGTAATCCTAATAAATTATTTATGTATTTAACTTACAAATAATAAAAATCATAGATTGTCGATGGCTAGGAAATGTATGAGAGAACTTATAGTGGTGGGGGTGGTGGTGGTGTTGATTATCCCCGTGGTATTCATAGTGCAAGCTAATGCGCACCTTAGCTTTTGCTTACTCTTTACCTCTTCACTACCTGTCCGCCTTCTTAAGTCCCGTCCATTTCATAATAGTTCTCGCTCATTGTATCATTGCCTTGAAACCACGCTTGAAAAATGTAAAAGAAACACATGAACATGAAAGCCTTGAATTTAAGGAGTGTATCGTTCATAATTTCTTTCAAGGTTTTCATAAGCTCTGAATACATCTTAAAGGCACTGGAGCTGAAATTTATGCTAATGCTAAAATGTGCATAGATAAATGCTTCCCAAAATCGAAAGAATCCAACATCGATAGTGCGACTTGTTTGTTAGAATGTTATGAGGAACACATCAAGAAGCATTGTGATATCGACTATACAAAGAAAAAGGAGCTTTGAGGTTTAGTAAACGATTCTTAACTATGTTTTTCTCTTCATAAATATGAATGTGCAAATCCACAAACAAAATCCTATTGCAATATATGCCAATCAATTTTTTATCATAATTTTTAAAAAAGGACTTTCCCAATTTATGTATTTTCAAGATATCGATAACATGCATAGCAATTTAGTCTTTCCTGACAACATCTACAGCTAACCTTGTTTGTTGTCAAAACTTGGTTTGTTTGTATTTTTTCATTGGTTGGATGGTTGTTTGTTGGATCTTGGACTTGGTGTGGATACCAATCCTCTGCATTAGCTCTTTTTATTTAGGAAAAATTTCACTTACACCCGTTGAAGTATAAGCGGTTTTGCAATTATAATCTCAAAGTTTAAAAGTTTGCAATGTCAGTATTCTATGTTTCAACTCCTTTTAATTGCACAATTTTTTATTAGAATGCCCAAAATCCCCCCTGCTAGCATTGGGTGAGTAAGGAATTTTTGAATTTGCACTTTTTTTTTAAAAAAAAAAAGAATAGGGGCATTTTCACAAATAATAAAGGGGTTGAAACATGAAAACCGACATTGCAAATTTTTATACTTAAAGAGTTTATAATTGTAAAATTGCTTATGCTTCGAGGGGTATAAGTGAAATTTTCCTCAACTCAAATACATATATTTAAAAATAAATAAATAAACATATATTTTGTCAAGGCATGATAATGGACTATTATTATTTTAAAAGACTTGAAAGATCACGCAACTCTCAGTGACAGCTCACGCTCACGGGCTCAAGTCTCATGGTTAGACTTCAAAGTGCAACATACGTTTTGTCAAGCTTCATAATTGAAACGAAGCGTTTTTGTCAAATAAGAAAGACTATAAACGGCACCGTTCAATTTCTATCATCTTCTTCGGGAAGACTAACCTAGTTTTTGAATCTCTGAAAGCAAAACAGTCTGAAACTGCAAATCTGAGAGTCTGAGACCGTGTAACAATGTTTTCCACTTGCTGCCGCTCGTCATTTCGATGTCTCTGATAAGTGTTTGAGGGTGGGCATACTTGATATAAAAAGTAAAAAATAAAAATTCTACCAAGAGTAAAAAAAATATTGGGGGTTGAAAGCAGGGACGAAGTCAGAAAGTTTTATAGGGGCAAAAGCCAAAAAAAAAAAAAAAAAA
>CM017321.1:8653910-8670043 GCA_006937295.1 Carpinus fangiana
TTTTTTTTTTAAAAAAAAAAAAAATTTTAAATTTTTTTTTTTTTCTATTCGATGTGGGGAAGGGAAATACAAGAAAATAAAATACAAAGGCGACAGAGCCTTTCGAAGAACCGTTGGAAATGGGTCAAATGAATGACCCGGCCCATCAAGAGAACCAAAACAGCTTACAAAAGCCGTACTAAATGGCATTCCGTAAACGGAACAAAACCCTAAAGGGTAACCATCACGACCATCAGAGGTCGAAAGAAACAACCAAAACCAACCATCAGTAGTTGGCAAATAAAAAAAAAACTCTGTCAAAAAGTAAAAGAGCGGATAGTTCAAGGAACTAGCCAAAAAAGAGAGACACAAAGAATAGAAAATTACAAGAAAAGATAAAAAATAAGCCACTAAAAACTTTAAACAGCAACAATAGCGATGAAAAAGGTGGAGGATAGCTTGGAAAAGGCAGAGGAAAGCTACTGGTCCCGACGGAAGAAAACCAGTGACCGGCGCGTGAATAACACGCGCCGCCATAGTAAGTCAGCGACCAGCACTAACCCTCAGAAACGGCTAGTGACACTGTTGAGGATCGGAAGAACCTAGCACGCGCTGCTTACACCATTCCACACTCCGATGCGTGCGATTCACGCGTCTGCGAGTAGATCTTACTCGAGCGCACGTGGAGACCACACGCCGGCATGTGGTGGCCGGACGAACAAGCAGCGGACACCCTTGAGCACAGTGGAGTGGCGCGTCTCTGGCTTAGACTTCCTGAAAATGACAGATCTAATTTCTAAAAAATCAAATCTAAAATCTTTAGAAATCGTTCGAGCTCAAAGCCGGGGACAATGAATGGCTGAAATCGATTTGCTGGTGCTGCTGAACAAAGATAAGGCTGGAAAACCGTAACATATGGCCTCTGAGGAGGCTGATAGGGTCTCCGTAGAGACGGGAAGGTTGGCCTCAAAAGAGGCAGGAAGGGAAGGATGGGGGAAGGGGAGATGAGAAGGAGGAAGGAGCCGAAGCTCCCTCCTCCCATGAAAACCAGAGGGAAAGGTGTATTTGGAGGAGAGAGAACGGAGAGAAGTCGCAAGTCCAAAACCGTGACAATATCGAGTTGTTGTAGTTGAGACTCTAAGTTAAACATTACAATTTAACCCTATAATTATTATTCTCTTCCTATTCCATTAATATAGCAACTTACCCACAATTTATAATAGTCATATTCACATACAAAAATCAATATGATTCTTTTTTTTTTTTTTTGACATGTCCACACAAGGGAAAGGGAGGGGGGATTCGAAATTGTGACATTCGCTTTGTTAGGCGTGGTCTACAGCCGATTGAGCTACCCCTTGGGGACAATCAATATGATTCTAATATGACATATTAGAACCTAAACCCCATAGACATCAATTTCCATTGAACTCATGAAAGTCTAGAGTTAACTAACACTTTAAATGTAATTAACACATCCAACTAGCAATCCTAGCGTTCACATATCAAAAGTCCTAATTTAATTCATATTATACAAATTAGGATTTATATCCATACTATTAACAATAATGAAATTTCAACCCATTAATAGAGGGGAAAGAAAAAATACTCAACAACTGGAACAGATTTATCCACAAAAATAAAAAATTGAAATCAGAAATAGTTAAAAATCATTTCGAAGAGATATGTGGAAGATGGTAACACAAATTGGAGGCAAAAATGGGTGAAACATAAGACAGATCGAAAACAGTTTGCACCTGAAATGGGATCAGAGATGGAGGAGGGGGGTTAAGGCCCGGACACACCTATCAAACAATGAAACAAATACCCATAATCAAAAATCCCACATCAAATATTGATTCATATCAGCTAAACAATAAATACCGAGAAGAGATTACCACTTTTTCTCATTTGGGTTTCGCTCAGAAATTGCAATGAGAGAATTTCAATCGTATTTCATAATTTTCATTCCAATACAAATCATTTCATTTGGGTTTTTGGTTTTCTTTGTGAGAAGTTGTTGAAGGCTTGAAGCATGCAAAGATTGAAATTTGAAAGATTGAAATTTGAAAGGGGAGGAAGACTGAAAGAGAATGGTTGAACTATATGCATGTGGATTCATTAATGAATTACGAGGAAGATCGATGAGGAGATGATGGGCTTTTGCGTCCTCTGTCCATCCTGAATAAGGTACAAATTCTTCAACTATTCGGCTACGTGCAGAGCGCAGTCTCCCTCCAAGCTGGTTCGCCATGGATGAAGTACGGTATATTAGCTAGAGATATCGATGAAGTACAGCAGAAAATTTTAGTTTCCATAATCGGGGGTGACCGGTATAAAAAAATAAAATAAAATAAAATTTACAGCAGGATTTTTTTTTTCTTTCTTTTTTCTTTCCAGAATTGGGGGGGGGGGACCATGGCCCCAACCAATCCCCCCCTCCTCCGTCTCTGATTGAGAGGGGCCGTCCGGGACTTGCCCGGGATCCGCCTAGGACATGTTCAGTACTCACCTAGGACCTGCCTAGGACTTGACTGAGACTTGCCCAAAAAATCGTTTGGGACCTAACGAGACTTGACTAGGACCCGTCTAGGACCTGCCCGGGACATGACCAGGACCCGACGAGACCCGGGAGGGTTCCGGTCAAGTCCCGGGCCAATCCTGATCAAGTTTCAGGCGAGTCTCGGTCAAGTCCTAAGTAGGTCCCGGGACTTGCCCGTAAATTTTGAGTATAATATGGTTTAATGAATATATATAATTATGATTTTTTGTATGTACTAAACACCGTAAAATATTTTCCACGAAATCATTTTTTTAGGAAAAAATTTTCTGTTGAAAATATTTTTCGATAAAAATTATTTTACGTCAAAAGAAACAGAACTTGAGTTTCGGTTAGTATGGTGGTGTTGATGATTGTAAATTTCTAGGTGTTGTTGGCAATGGTCTACTGTGTTATCTTTATGTTGCATATTCCTAGCTATTATTATATAATGAATGACCATGTTCTTGAGTGTGATACTCTTTGCCCTTTTGCTTGCTGTTCTTGCTTTGATTTATTTCGAAAAGTAGAGAGTGATGGCGGGGAAATTCATGTACAAAATCTAGTCACTCAACTTTCCTTAATTAATTTGCCTCTTAATTCTTCCTTTTTCTGATGTTACATTTCCTCCTAGGCCTGTTATATTTTATCATGACTTTTTTTTTTCTCAAATTTCAACTGTTATTTTCAAATTAAATAATTTAAATATTATTACCTGACTATTTTATATATAATAATATTTTAAAAACGATAAATAATTGAGTTTTTTTTTTTTTTTTAAAAAAAAAATTGAATACATAGAATACTTTAGAAATTCTAAAGGACCTTGATCATTGTTTTGTTTTTTTGATACATCCCAATATTTGAATCTAAGCCTCAAACCGTAAAATGATAAAATCAATGGTTCTCCTTCCACAAGGGTCAAAAAGCTCATTAATAACCCAAAATTTATCGCTTTTTTGGGCTACTAAAAGCGAGAGATCACTAAAAATCGGATTTAGTCACGCTTCGTAGAGTGTCGGTTTAAGAAACTGACACTACAAGGCGTAGGTTAAAAGGAACTGACGTCGTCAGTAAGAAGATCCACAGTTTGACCAACGTCGGTTAAAGGGAACCGACTCTACAAGGCATTGGTGAGATAGGCTACATGCCTCGATTGTTTACAGTTCAGACCAAATGATTGAGTCAACTGCTACATTTAAACCGTACGTCTTTTTCTAAATATTGTTCAGGCAAATGTTGGAGATGGGACCATAATTATGAACAATATTATTCAGGTCTGTAAACGTTTTGTCACCAATCATCTTCATTTCCATTTTTTTGATGGGAGCCTGGGAGGGGGCAGAGGGGGTTTAATTGAATAGCAAACTATGGCTCCATGCAGTTCTTTAGATTTTCTTTATCCGTTGATAGAATTGATTTTTCCCCTGTAGAGAATTTAGCATTTTTTTTTTTTAACCATTTTAAGAAATTTCTACCTTAAAATGGAACATAGTACATCTAGCTAGTTTAGTTATATTTATTTTATGAACAGCTTTTATGTTTGCAATCAACTACCTGTAGTCATATAGCTGAGAATTGTATAATATTTGGCTAGGTGTTAATAAAATATAGAGGCTCAAAGAGCTTCATTGAATTGGAGATAGAAATCCATATTTAATTTCTTCTGTGTTTGGTAAAGTTGTACGTCAGGTTGAGCTTTGTGGAGAAGATCTATTTCGGCTGAAAGTAAAAGGAGAATTTCCCATTAATGTAGGCGAGAAAACATGTTTAGGGGTGGTGCCGCCGAACCAAGACTAGGGCTCAAAGGTAGGGGCTTGGTGGCACTGAAGGTCTAGCTTGGGAAGTGATAATAACTCGGGTGGGGTAGTACTAAGTTGGTGCGAATGACTATCAGAAAGAACCTAAGTAGACTCAGTTAAGAGCTGAGTCGAAGCTGAAATGCCATATGCAACTGAAGAAGCCAAAAAACTCCGAGAAGGCATCAAAGAAAAGGAAGCAGGGAAGATAAAAGGTCAAAGGAAGAAGTAAACAGTATTCAGGGGAGCTCTAAGAGATAGAGGATGAATAATGATGTTTCTTACACAATCATTACATGGAAGGAGATAAACTTATGGCAAATTATTGCATTAATTCTTCTTTATTTCAAGAGCTTCGATTTATCACAAGTCTTAACGTTGATTATCAAATCAAAATATTCTAATAACGCGCTGTAATGTATGTATCACTTGTTTTGAAATCCTCATTTGTCCAAATAAAAATGAAATGATTACATCTATATATTAGTGAAGCAAACTTCAATCCAAAAAGTCTTCTTCAGAGTGCAAATGTGAAATTACATGTACAAATTACCACAAAATAGCAATCTAAAAGCTAAATCAATCTATTTTCAATGAATACAAGTTAAATGAATTCAAATCATTTAATCCGTGATAACAGAACACCATACCAATTCACAAGGAGACAAAGACTATACGCTCCCAAGAAACTATATATATATATATATATATGTGCGGCTAGCTACTCCATGCAGGAACCGCATGGCAGCAATCGATTGGAGGATTTAACACAATTTTCGTTTTCATCAAAATTCTCTGTGATCAGCACATAATTGAAAATTGTTTAGAAGATTAATCAAGAGCAGTCAATTGGGAATTTATCATGAGAATTTCGACTATATATATTTTTTTCAAAAAAGGAAGCAACTACAAATATAAAAGGTGACGTATTCAGAGAGAAAAGAAAGAAAAGATTGAGGAAGTATACATACTTGTATTTCTTTCGATAAAGGCGACGCAGCCACCAGTTACGCCCATCTTCTTCGATAAAAGTCATGATCTAGAGGAGGATCGATGTGCAGCTTAAACCCAACCTCCTCTTGCAATTCTTGAAACATGTTTGCCACTTCTTTCCTGCAACTTAACACCTCCACCTCTTGCAAGGCAGTCAAACTCCATAGTTCCGAAGGGAGCATGGTCAAATTGAAGCATTCAGTGATAACCAAATGCCTTAGGCTTGGCATTGCACCTTCGTCCTGTTTCCATTCTCTAATCATATCTTCATCCAATTTTAGGAATTGGAGTTCGGGAAACGAACGTTCAGGGATGTGGAGGCCACTAACAGAAAGGCAATAGCGTAGTTTCAGTATCCCAAGTTTGGGAAGTTTTCCCAACATTTGCATGCCACCTTCATCTAACTTCACTCCAAATAAGCTTATCTTAGCGACTGTCTCTGGAAATGAATTAGGAAGAATAATAATGTCTTCAGAAACATAACTAAATCTCAATGTTTGGAGATGACTTAAATGGTGGAGGCTTGCAAAAAAACCTATTGCATCGCAATCCTTAAAATTCCCCAGGACATCAGTATGTATCCTTAATGTCCTTATATTAGGAATCATGCCCTGAACAATGGGATGCACAATTTGTGAGTGCGATATCATTGAAAGGACTTGGAGGTTCCACATAGCTGTGTACAAGTGGTTAGAAAAACCAAATCTCCCACGCAAATTCCTTAAACGCGGCAGCTTCATTATCGAGATTGGCAAAATTGGTACTTGTAGTGGTCCATATAGGTGAAGCGTTTCTAGATTCGTAAGGTTGCCAATGGAAGCCGGAATGCCCAACGGTATATCCGAATATATATGGTTTATCCTCAAGTACCTCAAATAGATCAATGTTCCAATCTCTTCAGGAATGTTACCGATAGTAAGTTCAAAATGAAGCACCCGAAGCCTTTTCAAACTTTTGTGGACCCACTTCAATCGAACTCCGTAAAACCCAATCCCAAATGACAAAAAAGAACGAGCACATGAAGCGCCAGAGGTGTTTGAAGAAATGAATCGATGAAGAATGCTACCTTGGATGGAGAGTCTACGAAAGGTGTTCCAGGATGAACAGTTGTCATTTCTAGCTACATAAAGAAACTTCTCTTCCGCGCTCTTCGTTATGCATAGGTCCCGCAGAAGATCATGAATACGACATTTCTTTGCCCCTCCATATGCACTCTTGGTAGCCACTTGGATCAAGTTCAGATCAATGAGCTCCTCCAGGTAGTCCTCGGCAACATCCTCAATGTTTCTTCTACCAGTGTGCTGTATGAATCCCTCAGCTATCCATAATTGGATTAGTTGCTTTACAGGTATTTCAAAGTCTTCTGGATACGTACCAAAATACAAAAAGCATGGTTTCAAGCGCCGTGGCAGATGGGTGAAGCTTAAGGCTAGAATCTCTTTGCAATCAGTAAGGTACCAATTTACATCGGTAATCACCTTCGACCATGTCCGATGTGTCTTCTCTTTGTTTGCCAAAAGGCCCCCTAATACCACAATTGAAAGTGGCAAGCCGTGACAACCCTCTGCTATTTGTCTCCCCAAAGTATTTAACTCAAGAGGACATTCTCCTCCTCGGAATACCTTTTTACGAAAGAGTTCCCAACTTTCATCTTTGTTAAGAGGTTGGAGAGAGTAGGGAGGAGTATCTGATTTTAAACTTTCCTTTGCATGTGAGGCCACTTCATTTATGCGACTGGTAATTAATATTCTGCTTCCATTGAAGTTATCAGGAAAAGCATCTTTTACCTCATTCCATACTTCGATTTCCCAGATGTCATCTAGGACTATTAGGTACCTCTTTCCTTGCAAGTATGTGAACAACTCCTCTATTAGGTACTCTTTTGCTTGATCCTCACTCTTCCCTTCGAGATTCCTTATCAACTCATTTGATATTAACATATGAGACTTTAAAATTTCAAGCAATAACTCTCTGATTTTAAAATCTTGAGATACATACACCCATGTACGGCAATGGAAGTGTCTCTTGACATGATCATTATTGTAAACTTTTCTAGCAAGAGTGGTTTTTCCCAGCCCACCCATACCGTTGATTGAAATGACATCGAGCTTTGAATTTTCTGTACTATGAGTAAGCTGTTTCACCAATGTATCAGAGTCGTGAAGGAAGCCCACCACATCATCTTCCTCGACGTGTCTCCTACGCCTGTGCAAGAATGCCTTCTTCGTTGTTGCATCTACACTTGTTTCAACTCTTTCAATGCCATATTTTTCTATATCGTCGTAGATTTTGTTTATCTCTTTGTTGAGGCCTTCTATCTTTTTTGCAACAACGTGAACCATTATTGCGTGTCCAATCCCATATATTATCTTTCCCGCAATATTCCTCTTTCTCTGCTCTTCAACTTTGACGATGAATGTATCAATAACATCCTCAGCCTCGTAAGCAACCTCAGTGATTTGCCTAACCAATTTCTTCACATTTTCATGCTCGTTTCGTTTCTCATTGGAGTCCTCTATAAATATATTTATCCTCTCGAGCTCCCTTTGAAATGACTTGACTTCATCTTCCACTCCAGAAGGGAAACTTGCTCCTTCTATGAGCTGGGGTAGTTGCTGTAGGAGAACATTAACAACACTGTCGGCCATTGTTGTTGTTGTTCACGTTTGAATTTTACAAAGAATTCTATAAACTTGGGAGGAGGATACAGGAGGGATGCAATGAAAATGAACAACACTGCTTCACATTTCGAACCTGGAGAGAAGCTGCTGAGAAAGAGAGAATGCGAAAATGGTGTTAGTTCGACGTTGCTTCCACAAAACAAGAAGGATTCGTGATAAGTAAATTAACTACCTGCAATGAATAAAAGCATGCACCTCTAAACTTCTTCCTGGCTTCCAACTTCAATCTTTTTTTCTGTTGAGAAAGACTTAATTACTGGCTCAATAAAAGCAGCTTTGAAGAAGCGAGCAATCAGCTGGATGTCTTGATTGTCTTCTTCCTGATTTCCATTGCAAGTAAAAAATTATTGACCCAACGCCACATGGAATCACAAATTTGAAATTAATCGCATGCAATCTTAATTTTTTATACGGGTAAGAAATAATCACATGGAATCACATGTTAAAGTTGCTACCTTTCATATAAGGCCTATGAAAATTGAATCGGGTCAGTAACTAAAGATTTTGAGATTAGTAAACGAAGGGAAATGTTTTTTTTTTTTTTTCCTTTTTTTTGTTTTTTTGGTCAATTTTAACTACATAAGTTCTCCAAAAAGAAATGGCGCAATAGATCATTCAGTTGGTTTTTCTTCCGAAATTGTGCTGTCCGTTAATGCCACATCATCATTTTTGTCCCATCATATTAAAATAATATTTTTTTAATAATTTAATAATTAAAACAAAATATTAAAAAAATAATTTTTTTAAAAAAATGAAGTGATGACCAACAGTGAGGTTGTCACCCCTATTGTTTGGGACAGCTTGGCAGGCCACCCCCAATTCCCCCATGGGGGTGGCTGCTAGTTACCCCATGGTCACATGGTGTAAGAATTTGAGAGAATATTATCATATAAACTTAAAATAAAAACACTGACTTCTGGCCATTGTTACTTAAGTACTTGAATTGATTGAATTGAGTAATCCAAAAATTCAGACTTGAACATTCGTTGAGTTTGCAATCTTAAAACCCTCAATTTGCAATCCTAGAACCCTCACAATATATTGGAGAGTGATAGATAAGAGCTTCTGGCCTATCAGTTTCTCACATTCATGTTATGATTGATGGAGAATCATATGCTTATTTATAGATAGACCAAGACCACTATCCATGATCAAACGTTGCTTCCTTCCATCAAGGGATACAACATTTAGTGAAATGAAATAATCTTTTGCCTTAAGTAGTCATATCACATGTATATTTAACTACCCTAAAATTTTAGTTTAATAAAAACTCTCTTAAGGTCTGTTTGAGATTGCGTTTAAGTGACTTAAAAGCGCTTTTAACACTCAAAAAATCTGTTTGAAGAAAAAAGTGC
The DNA here is from genome assembly GCA_006937295.1 of Carpinus fangiana. NCBI lineage: Eukaryota > Viridiplantae > Streptophyta > Magnoliopsida > Fagales > Betulaceae > Carpinus > Carpinus fangiana. Next base: position 8,663,257 of record CM017321.1, read on the forward strand.
TCGTTTAGTAAAAAAATTAAGAACACTTTTAAGAGTCTAAAAAGCCTAAAAATGGCCAAAACAAACTTTTGACAAAAAATTAAAGCTTTTTTTTAACTTAAAAACTCTATTTTTCAAATGCAATCCCAAACAAGCTCATAATATAATATAATATATGTGACATGTGGGCTACTTTAAATCTCCTTGTAGTAGATAAGTTCCAACACATGGGTGCTAGGGTGGCTCAGGGTTAGAGGTGGCTCGCTAGCCATCCCAACACCCATGGGGTGGCCGCAAGCCACCCCCCAACTCCTATGGAGCCACCCTCATGGGAGATTAGGGGTGGCTGATTGTCACCCAATAGGGGTTGTGGCCTGCAAGGGGTGTAGCCTCACTCCTCACTACTGGTCACCTCTTCCTTTTAAAATAAAAATAAAAAATTGAAGATTTGATTTTGAATTAAATTATTATTTTAATGTGATGTAGAAAAAATACCGATGTGATACTAACCGGCAATACAATTTTGGACGGAAAATACTGGAAAGATCTATTGCACATTTTAGATAAATTTAGATTGTTAAAACTAAAAATAATAATAATAAAAAGGTAATAAATTTCATCTAACTCTTACATTAAAAGTAAATTTATTTTTCGATTAAACTTGGAACTCACCTCTCATTTAGTTTTCTCCGATTCACTCTAATTTATGATTCAAAATATACCACACATTAAATAAATAAAGTAAAAATTTTATCCCATATACTGCAGACGATTCTAAGGAGACGAGATTCAAGCTGAATGTAATGCCAACAGCCGTACAATTTTTTTTTAATTTTTTTTTTTCAAATCTTCAATTAAGACAATCTTGATCTTAAACTACTAAAATTTGTCAATATCCTCAAATAATAAAAATACCCTTAATAAAATTAAAAAAACTAAAACTAAATTTATTTAAAAAATAAAAATAAAAAAACAGAGTGTGGAGATTTAAAAAAAAAAAATCATTTTTTTCTTAAAGAAAAAATTAATTATTTTATATTTAATTTATTGAAGTATTTTTCTTATTGAAAAGCGTTGGGTTGGTCCTTCTTGATTTATGCCTATTATTATTCTGATTGTATCTTATTGTAATTTGTATTATTCCGTACGTCTATTTAGGGTGCCTTCGACATAAAAAATGTTACCTTTGTCAATGCCATAAAAAACGTTTGTCAAACACACCCACAATCTTCCTTGATACACAAAAACAGCTTTTAGCTTTACGATACATCAGAACATTTTTTCCAAACCAAAAATAAAATACACAAACAAAATATACTTACAAACAGAACTAGTTTTCCATCATACTTTGCCAAGTCCCTAAATTAAGAGTAATGTTATGGTTCTCACTTGTTGATGTGTCGTGTTGTAAGTAACTTTTCATATCTACCACTTAAAAAACGTCACATTAGCCAGTGCAAAATAGATATAATAAATGGGTAAAAAAATAGTATTACTGGACTAATCATTTCCTCTCATTCCATTCGAAAAAAATATATATGTGTTTGAATGATAATTTGATGATAATTTTTTATTTTTTTATTCAAATTCAAATGTTTAATATGATTTATTATTATTATTAAGCTTCATATATATATATTTGCTATATATCTCATAGGTTATGAATATTTCATTTTTCATCTTAAATTATGCTTGTAACATTTTTGTTGTAATATTATACATGATTTAGTTCCAAATTATTTTAACTTTACTCTCTTTCTCTATCTCATAAAAAAAATTAAAATTAAAATTAAAATTAAAATTAAATCAGGACCATTCTAAATTATAACAATCCGTATAATATTAATTGTGCAGCAAATGAAAATTAAATTTGTAAAAATTTGAAAAACAAAAGAAATTGGAATACCTTTTCAAATTAAGCAAGAAAGCTCATGTAAGGATGTTGACTTCAGATGCATGTATGAGAGGTCCTTGTGAAGTAATTCATCAGTCTCAGCTCCCTTTCATCAGTCTTTGAGAAGAACCGGTTGCTCGCTGGAAAGACGTTCAGGGGGGAAGTCGGAGGGTGGTGACTGTCTGGTATGAAAAGAGGATGCAATTGGAAGAGATAACCCACACCACTCAGACTTCAAAATTTAAGAGGATATTTCCAGTCAACCTTTTTGACTTTTCTCGTCCGACTTTGTTTCTTCATTTATTTATTTATTTATATTATCTCGATAGAGTTAATATTATAATATATTATATATTTTAGGAGAAAGTTTATAAAATTTCCTCTAAAATTTTTATGCGCTTTAAAAATATTTTAAGAGTCTAAAAACTCTCAAGTATTGAATTTTTTAATTTCATTTAATTATTTTATTTTGTTAAATCTTGTCAAATTTTTTAAAATATCTCTGTTTTTAATTATAAAAAAATAAAAATAAAAAATTATAAAGATTCAGGTTCTTTAGAATATTTTTGCAACATCTCTACAATTTTTTTTTTATTTTTTATTTAAAAAAAATATATATATTTTGGGCATTTTTCTATTTTGACAAAAATTAACAAAAAATCTTAACGTAAAAAGGTAATTAAAAAAATTGAAAGTTCGGTACTTTTAATTAAGAGTTTTTAAACTTTAAAAGTAATCAAAACAAGTAGAAGTTTATGAGAATTTTCTAAAAAATTTCCTATATTTTATTTTGTATAGTAACATAAAAAAAATGAAAAAAAAAAATGAAGATGTATTGTAAATATAATTTTGGCCATCTGGTCTGCAAGTTGGGAAACGTTTTTTCGTGGAAGTTTCCCCGGCGTGTTCCATGGTCTAGAGCTTCATTAGAAGTCCAACTACGTTTAGAGACCAAGACCCACACGCATGCAGACAGATCATTCGAACATCTTTCCTAAAATTCTATTACCTTCTTTGTGGCATCATTAAGACGGTTTACGGACGGTTCGAACAGTCTTCCTATAAAGTTTCTCCAAGTGTTTAAAATTCCCTCCTCTCCCACCTATAGCCTGTAGGCTATAGGATTTGTTACTGATCCAACTCTACTCTAAACACGTAAAAGCACTAATTAGAGCATCCTTAATTCTAATTTATTGTGGGGGTATTAGATCCCTCCCTTCTTATAAAAATTTCATCCTCAAAATTTAATATATATATATATATTTTTTTTATTCACAAAATTTGATACCTAAAAATAATAAGATGTCCGCTTTTTTTTTTTTTTGCCTCTAGCTTCATTTATCCATTATGGGAATCCGTTGTTTGGTGTGCCACATCCTCCTCATCATCAAAAAATGTTTGAGCGCTAACAGCACTCTCTATAGTCCATTCTCTTTCCTATATTTAGAAAAAATTTCAAAAAAATCACAAAAAACACCCACAGCAAAAGCTCTAAATTTAACCAATATCAAAATACATCTATAGTGTTTTTCAATGCATTGAGAAATACTATAAACACCCAATAATTATTAAATTGTAAAAGATCTAATTCTTTTTCCTCTCTCCTTCACATTTCCTCATCCCAACTTTCATTTTCCCTCCATTTGAAAATTACTCAGGCAAAAGAGTCACGCAGCCATTCAAGAAAATTTCACTTCACAGTCTTCATTTTGCACAGCGGAAGCAAGAGAGAGGGGCAACAGATCGCGTTGGGAGCTATTGAAAGGTATTGAAATAAATGCTGGGCATTTAAGATTTTCAATGCTATGTTGGAATCGGTTGATAGGTGGGTGTTGGCCATTAATATATTTTCAATGCTGGTGTCGGAATTGGTTGATAGGTGGGTGTTGGCCATTAATATATTTTCAATGCTGGTGTTGGAACCGGTTGATAGGTGGGTGCTGGCCATTAAACAAAGATTTTCAATGGAAGTCCAACTACGTTTAGAGACCAAGACCCACACGCATGCAGATTAGATCATTCGAACATCTTTCCTAAAATTCTATTACCTTCTTTGTGGCATCATTAGGACGGTTTATGGACAGTTCCAACGGTCTTCCTATAAAGTTTTTCTTAAGCGTTTAAAATTCCTCTACTCTAAACACTTAAAGGCACTAATTAGAGCATCCTTAATTCTAATTTATTGTGGGGTATTACATCCCTCCCTTCTTACAAAAATTTCATCCTCAAAATTGGATACATAAAAATAATAAGATGTCTGCTTTTTTTGCCTCTAGCTTCGTTTATCCATTATGGGAATCCGTTGTTTGGTGTGCCACATCCTCCTCATCTTCACAAAATGTTAGAGTACTAACAGCAGACTTCCTATAGTCCGTTCTCTTCCCTATGTTTAGGAAAAATTTCAACAAAAAAAAAAATCACAAAAAACACCCACAGTAGAAGCTCCAAAGTTAACAAATATCAAATGACATCTACAGTGTTTCTCAATGCATTGAGAAACACTATAAACACCCTATGATTATTAAATTATAAAAGATCTAATTCTCTTTCCTCTCTCCACGTTTCCTCTATTGTAGTCAACAAGTTGAAGTCAAATATTTACCAACAATTTTCGAAGGAATTGAGATTCCCTCCAATTGGGGAGAAATTTGAGATTCTTTAATTGTTAATCGTACCCTTCATTTTAAGACCCTTTTGCCGGCAAAAAGACATGAATTACTTACCACTAAATAATTCCAACTTACAATCAATTCTTTTGGCCAAGTCTATTTTTAGAATACGAAGTGGTTACGTATTAATTTAAATATTAATATTTAAATTTAAGTATTACTATACAAACCCGGAATGGCACTAGTTCTAACTACTATCTAGACAGCAAAATCAAGGGAAAAGTTAGGAATCTAAAGAAGGAAAATGGAGCAAAGTGTGAGAAATTAATTACATTTAGGCGTAAATTAATTTCTAAAAAATGTTTTCGTATTTTCAAATGTTTAATGCGACGTAAAACGATGCAATCATATCCTTTAAATCACCTATATAATGTATTAGATTGAATATACTCTCTCATCAATATAGAATAAAAATGTATATACGCTCAAAATCAAAGAGTATAAGTATAGTTAGAAATTTCACATTATGTAATGGTGCATCTAAGCTTTGTAATAAACCCCTTTTAGGATTGTTAATAAATCAGTCTGTTCAACAACTTGCTCAACATCCGCTCAGTTTAACTCGAGCTTCATACTATACAAACTCATTCAATTAGTAAATGATACATACTCGACTCGCTTGATAAAATTTGATAGGAGCTCACAATTTAACTCGTTTATAGTTCGACGGACTCGTTAGCTCGTTAATATATCTTGAATATATATACAAATAATTAAATATATATTAATATATTACTAAAAGTTACTTATATAAATTTATTTATATAGATTATTTAATATTTATATACAAACCATTAGGTTTTTTTCTTCCCTCAGATGCATTGAAATATGGAAGTCTCTTAAGTGTCTAAATCAACAATATATTTTTTTTGTCATTCTTTTTATTGGTATTTTTTAAAAAATGAAAATTACATTTTTCTTCATAAAAATGGTCATTTTTCATAAAAAAATGACCATTTTTCTTTAGAAAAATGTAATTTTCATTTTTTAAAAAATACTAATAAAAAGAATGACAAAAAATATATATTATTGCTTTAGACACTTTTTTATTTTTTACTTTATTTTTTTAAAAAAAAAATAAAAAAGGTAAAAGTTGGATAAAAATTGGACAAAAAAGTTGGGTCCCTATCATCCCTCTTGTTTTAATTCTCTCTCAACAGCTCCCAATGTTGTCTCTGTCCTGCACGTCCTCAACCTCCCATTTCCCCAAATTCATCCCATCCCTAGGAACTTCCCATTATTTTCAGCCATTAGATTTCCTTCTTTAAATCTTAACCATTAAAATCAACTCAGCCCCAGTTAATATGTTATGCGTTTTTCCCTGACTCCTTCAAGTATGCCCTAAGGCCCCTAACTTTCGCCCAAATCAATTCTATCTATCAATTCCTTATCATCTGCGTTAAATAATTCAACTCCCACTTAGTCCAAAATTTTCATTTTTCCCCGGCTTAAAGAACTAACAGTAGACTTTCTATAGCCCATTTTTTTCCTCTATGTTTAAGAAAATTTTCAAAAAACTACAAAAAAAAAAAAAAACACCCACAGCATATGCCTCAAATATAACAAATACCAAATGACATCTACAGTGTTTCTCAATGCATTGAAAAACACTATAGACACCATATAATTATTAAATTATAAAAGATCTAATTTCTTTCCTCTCTCCTTCACGTTTCCCCATCCCAACTTTTATTTTTCCTACATATATACGAAAATTTCCCAAACAAAAGAGTCCTACCAGCCATTCAAGAAAATTTCTCTTTCACAGTCTTCATTTTGCACGACGGGAGCAAGAGAAAGGGGTAAACAGATCGCGTTGGGAGCTATTGAAAGGTATTGAAATAAATGCTGGGAACTATTGAAATAAATGCTGGCATTTAAGATTTTCAATGCTGGTGTTGGAACCGGTTGATAAGTGGGTGCTGGCCATTAATATATTTTCAATGCTGGGTTCTATCCGGTTGATAGGTGGGTACTAGCTATTAAACAAAGATTTTCAATGGTGGGTGCTAGCCAACAATAAAATAAAGGGAAAATATATAATAACTCCTTGGGTCTGCCTTCCGAAATTTTAAAATACTTAGGTTTTTTTTTTCGAAAATTTACTCCCTGGGTGGAAGGAAACTGGAATAAAATTCCTGCCGTCACACTTTTGGTAATGGCCGTTAACGGATCCAAAACGCACCGTTTTGATCAATTAAAATATTAATTTTTAAAAATTTCATTTTAAATTTTGTAATATAAA
>CM017321.1:8670108-8689694 GCA_006937295.1 Carpinus fangiana
TTTTTTTTTTTTTTTTTTGTTGGTGGGTAGTGGGCCAAAACTTTGGTTTGGGCTCCATGGTGGATGGCCCAGCCCAATCTGCATTATGGAGTCATGCAAAAACGTTGGTTATTGTTGCATCCATTTTAATCAAGGCTCAAGGTAATGGAGTTCATTACACTTTAGATTCCTTTCGTTGACCACAAGGACAAAATAGTAAGAGATGAGCAGCAGATGGATTCATTTTCTTAGAATCTAAAGGGTTCGAGTTTCGTAAAAAGAGTCACTGTTTCATAATTGACAAGGAAAGAAAGACACTTTACTTGACAGCGTGATATGAATAAAGGCCCTTTTGAGGGATGGAGACGGTTTGTCCTTTGAGGAAGGCAGTTGTTTGTTGGCTTATTTGCCGAGTTTTTCTCTCTTTCTTCTCCAATAATTTGTGGTTTACAGGATTCCCTTCTTCTTCTTCTTCTTTTTTTTTTTTTTTTTTTAATTTTTAGATTAAAAAATTTAAAATTAAATTTTTAAAAATTAATATTTTAATCTATCAAAACAGTGCGTTTCGGGTCCAAAACGGTGCGTTTTGGGTCCGTTAACGGTCGTTACCAAAAGTGTGACGGCAAGGATTTTATTCCAGTTTCTTTCCACCCAGGGAGTAAATTTTCGAAAAAAAAAACCTAAGTATTTTAAAAGTTCGGAAGACAGACCCAATGAGTTATTATATATTTTCCCTAAAATAAATGAGGATTTTATTCATAAATTTTGAACAAAATATATACTCATTGGATCTGGTTTGTATGCTGTAGTTTTTTTTTTTTTTTTTTAAAGGGAAATACTTCATTCTCATTCATAAAATTTGCGAGCAAAAAGCTCTTACAAACAGAGCAAAAGTTCTGAAGTAAATCATAGTCAAAGCTAAACAAATCAGCCATAACATAATCATCTGCTAACCTATGACTAATCATAAGGTTTAATTTCATATTTGTACCAATGCATAGGTAGCACTTATTCCTCGGCCTTGAGAGCAGAGATCCCCTAAGCTAATACTCATCATCCTCAACCCAAAAGCCAAGATATCATTCACATCCACAACCCAAAGGTCTGAACCAAATGCAATTATAATCACGGGTAGAAAACAATTTGAAATGATAGAGCCTTATTATAAGCGAAAGTATGAAAGAAAAATGTATAGAAAAATAAAAGGATAAAAATGAAAAAACAACCAAATAAAAGGAACAAATAGAAGAAAACACATAGGAAAATAGCAATGTAAAAACAAGCAAATACAAGCAAAATAGGAAAAACAACCAAAGGAAAAACGGGGAAAGCAAACTATGAGGATGATAACAGCCGAGAGGAAGCTGATCGCATACTGGTCGAAAACCGACGGGGAAGGTGGCGTTGAAAGCACATCGCGGTGGGATGTGAGAAAAGACCGGCAGTGGACGGTGGGTAGCAAAGCGGGCGCGGAGGAGATTAGCGGCACACTCAAAACCGGAAGTGAGAGTTTGAGTGAAAACCCCAAGGGCAGCACCCACACAGAGTGCCAAACAACCAACAAACCAAACAAACAAAACAGGGGAAAAAAAACTGGCGGGGCACAGGCTAGGAGGAAGAGGACAGAAGATGTTGAGGGAAAAAGGGCGGAAGAGAATGGGGGAAGGACTGAACAAAGGTTAGGGAGCATTAAGTAAATTGTCTAGCATAAAGGGTTGAAGACAAGGGGAGGAGGCCCCTCCCACTAGTGCGGCACTCACAAAGATGGGAGCTAGGGTTTTTTGGGAGGTGGTTGATGTCTCTTGTTTTCTGATCTTAAGGTCTCTTGTTTTCTGATCTCTTGTATGCTGTAGTTAAAACTATAGTATACATGTTATTAAAACTTGAATGGTGGAGATCTATCATAATAAATACCAATAAATAGATGAAAGAAAAAAAAATGGTGTTTATTATGACACATCTAAACCCTTCAATTACTTTAATAAAATCTTCATCATTCAATTTTTTAACAGCATACATGCTGTCATTTCAATAACAGCATGTAAGCTAGATCTGGATCGATACCCGTTACATAATGATACAGGCACAACTTAAGTCCAACTTTAGTCCAACTTCTCTATTAAATTTTTTTAAAACAACTGATGTGGAGGAGAGAGAAAACCTTAAATTAGAGAGAGAAAGTGAAATTTGGCTTAGAAGTTGGGCCAAAATTGAACTTAAGTTGTGCCTATATCACACCTCATAAAATAAATGAGGATTTTGTTCATAAATTTTGAGTGATTTTGTTCATAAATAGGGAAGAGGATCCTCTCCAGTCCACTATGGACTGGAGGGTATCCAGTTAAGGGCTAGGATTTCTTTAAAGAAATCCAAGTGTTATAAGCATGCCATGTGTCATCCTAATGAAAATTAAAAAAATAATAATATTTAAAAAGTAAATAAAACTAAAATAATAAAAAAGTAAAAAATATTTAAAAAAACCTAAGGGTGGCCGACCACCCCGTTGGCCTGGGGGTGGCTTCGGCCACCCTAGACTGGCCGATCTGGGGTGGCCGAAGCCACCCCACGACCCTTGAGGGTGGTCTGGCCACCCCCGTTGGGCAAATTTTTTATTTTTTTATTTTTTAAGTTTGGGCATTGGGGGTGGCCGGACCACCCCCAGTGGCCATCCGACCTGGGGTGGCTTCGTGGCCACTGGGGGTGGTTCGGCCAACCCCAAAGGCCAACGATTTTTTTTTTTTTTTTTTTTTTTTTTNCCCTAGGCCAACGGTGGTGGTCCGGCCACCCCATAGGGGGTGGCCGGCCACCCTTAGTTTTTTTAAAATATTTTTTAAATTTTTATTATTTTAGTATTTATTTATTTTTTAAAATATTAATTATTTTTTATTAAAATAACATGTGGCACATTTGTGACACTTGGATTTCTTTAAAGAAATCCTAGCCCTTAACTGGATACCCTCCGGTCCATAGTGGACTGGAGAGGATCCAAATCCCATAAATGGTGGGTGCTGGCCAATAATACATCATTATTATCATAAATGCAATTAATATTAATTACCATTTACTTGTTTTTTTAATGTCAACAAATCGATTTATGGGGATTTAATCTTGTTTTAAAGGTTACTCCATGAAAATTTATTAATAAAATCAAAGAAAACAATTCAAATCAAAGAAGAATGAGACCATCAGTAAAATTAGAGTAAAATGGTTGGAAAGTGACGGTTAAAAGATAAAAAGAAGAAAGAGAAACAAATAATAAAAATAAGAGTAAAAAATATTATTTTAATTATATAAGAAATTGTTAAGGGAATATATTGTAATGTGTATTTGCATAGGGAAGCAGAAAGTAGTCTGAATCCTTATATTTATAATAAATGGTTGGGAAACTGCTTCTAGTAGTCTTAGGATACTTGTTGCGCACATCTTGATTCAATTCTCATGAGCTTCTTCAACTCCATGGTTGCGAGATAGGACCTTCCCAGTAGAATATTCTTAGTGCACAATTCTTGCTCATTGCGATTCATGATCATGGCCAAGTACTTCCTTGTAAACCAATTCTTCAGGGATCTCTAATGGCTAGTACTCAACGAGTGTATGGATCAGCTATTCACAAGCAATTCGAATTTTAAGAATTACAAACGTCTATAATACCCTAGATTTGTAACTTTCATCCAATCCCACATACATCGCACATTCCAAACCGTTTCTTACATCAAACGGTCTAGATTGAAGGAATTGCAGTCCCCTACATTTCTGGAGAATTGTATGGGGGCCTTGATCCCTTTTACTTATAATTATCCAGATGACATTCCACTGTGCGATCTCAAAAGTCTTGTTTTTCACACCCTCTTAAAAACTTTTAGCTTGCGAAGGAGTAATCTACAAAATACACTTTTAAGGCATTTATATATTTCTATCATTATTAGTAAAAGGAGAATTTGTAAATCAACTTTTTTGTAGCCTACTGATACAATAATGTTTTCTACAAATTTATTTACACGTAGGTTAGTATAGATCAATACTAAGTCCCCTTAGGCCTTATCTGTTCATTATCCTTCCCATCATTTGCTACATTAATATAACACATCCTACCAATATATTCAAACATTTTAAACAAATTTAAAAGAGGACAAAAGTTCACCACCCCAAATTTATCAAATTACAATCAAAGAACTCGCGAATAATTTGAATTTGATCATGTTTCCAAGAAAGTAGGTAAGCATGATGGCCTCTCTGGTTAGTAAAAGTCACTCATTTTGCTGCTCAGCTGGTGGCATCAGTCAGTGATCAGAGGCAGTAGTAGCGTCTCCTTCCGAGCCTTGCCGCTTCTTCCTCCCTTCTCCATGCCTTGACCACCTTGGCGCCTCATCCTCACTTTCACTCTCATCATTTCTAAAGTTATTACCAGCACCATATTGATCTTCATGGTGAGCCTTGAATCCATGCTGATACTGTGTCTCATCATCTTGCCCACCACCCGGACTTGGCATCTCTTGACCCTTGCTTTGCTCTGAACCTGCACTATACCTGTCATTCCGATCATTAACCCTCGGATCTCTCCTCACAACTCGATTGGTGTTTTGAGAGGATGGTAGCAGCGATGGTGGAAACATTTGGGGCATTCCCAATGGCCGGCCGGGTTGACCTGGATTTGAACTCAACCTACAACCCCCATCCCTCCCATAAAGGGGGCACGTGCTGGACCCATCATCATCCCAAATCCACCAGGTGGAAATACCCCAGGTTGCAAAGGCCACCCTTGAAACATCATGCCAGGTGTAGGACCTGTAAAATCGCCAGAGAATCTTGGACCGTACGGTGCAAAAGCACGGGGGCCCACACCAAAAGGATCTGCCATTGGAAACCCATCTGGTGTAACAGGTCCATAAGATAACCCATCAGCACCCATCATTACAGGGAGATAACCCTGCGTCCCAGGCATAGGTCTGGCTCCACGTCCTAGCGGCATGTGAGGGGGCCACATAATTCTCCGGCCCCTTCCTCTGCCCTGAGTTGCTGACCCAGGAGCCTGCTCAAAGCTCTCCTCCTCTTCTTCACTTTCTTCCTCTTCCTCTTCTTTGTTGTCCTCAAATGGGACAATATCCGGGTTTTCTCCTCCGTTGTCAGGATTGACTCCCTTTGCTTTCTCCTCCTCTCGTTTTGTTTCAGCTGCAAGTGAGATTGCCTGTACCCAAGGACAAAAAGACAACGATCAGATTCGTCCAGTTCTGACCATTTAAAATGACAGACAAAGAGAGGGCATAATGTAGTGCTATGCAGTTCTTAGGGCGTCTCCATCTACTTCATCACAAAAAGATGCCAGTCACTGGCAGGCTTGGGAAACAGTTTGATTGCACTAATGGATCTTGCTGTCCAATAATTAATTATACCAAATGTTAAAAATTTTATAAGGTCAATAAACTGATTGCTCGCTATTGAACCAAAACAACCTCCGAAATGTGTATAAACAGACACAATAAAGAAAAACCATGATCAAATGGGTGATGTTTTATAATGTCAAGTATTTGAAGATAAAAAAGAGAAAATAAAGATAAAAATATTATTTTAGAATTTCATACAAAATTTATATAGCAACAAAATAAAAGCATTTTATGCATACAAAATTTGAAGTTCTAGGGGCTCCTCGCCATCAAAAAGAAAAACTGAAGTTCTATTCTAGAGTATCGCTAGTAGTAGTTCTTCTCAGTACATATAATCGTATTGCATATCATATTCCAAATAATCTTTGTAGCCATTATTTTCCCTCCTCTTAAATTATCTCAAAATTTAATACTGTTGTCCTGTAACGCATGGTATACCATTGGCAAATATAACAACGCAAGTATATCAATCCAAATAAACCATTTCTAGCAACAAGCTTTGACTATGCATAATCCATCTTCCACTAACAATCAGTTCTTCTAGATCATTATCTTCCCTCCACCACTGAATTTCACCATAACGCAAACAGAAGGGTGGAGGATTGGGTAGAGTCTGATGAACCTAACTCCGTCCATAACGCAATGCATGATTCTATATTTTCATGCTGCAAGAGCCAATGCATCATTGTTGGTTCTTCTCACTCACTTCACCTCTCTGCCAATTGCAAGGGAAATATACGAGTAATTTTAGGATTAGCATATTATTATTATTTTTATAAGTAATGAACTATTTATTGAAAAAAGTAAGGTGCCCCTTAGTACATAGGATAACCAAAGCTAGCCCACAAAAGAAACCTAACAAAACCATTGAAAACCCTCAAAACCTGAAACCCTCAAAGAATACATGACACTACATGACATGAGCCTTGCCTTTTTCGCATCGAGAGGAAGAGATAGCATCGCCATAGTTAATGGAGCTTTTTAAATTTAACAGGTCCCTCTTGCCCTTAGACTTGGGGCATGCTACCCTAAGTCTATAGCAATACCTAGAGTGTAGTGCGCCATCAAGATTACAGCAAAAAGTAACCATGTCAAAATTTATTATCAAATTATTTCTCACCTTGTTCCCGCACAAGGACCCTATTATTGCCCCCTCTCCTTGGCAAATCTTTCTCACCAACTTCTTTTGAAAACGAACACGCTTTAATATTCCTCTGACCTAGGAAAAGGTATCATCTGCTGAGAGATGGAGAGGGGTTTGGGCACAATAAGTATGTATTTCAACACACCAAATCTAGTATCTTATGTGTGATAATATTCTAAACACTTCCATTTACGTAGATACAAACATACACATACTTATATAACCCCTGCTTCATGCTAACAAGATACATATACATTTCCCATTTTCAGTATATTTCGCTCCTTTTTCTTTTCTAGTTTTCCTTTATTCCTCTTTTTTATAAACCTGTCATCTAATCAAATATGCTGCATCCCAAAATAAATCAAAAGAAAGCATACCATAAGTTCACTATCTGGCTCAAGATAAAGCAAGGAAGCCAACTGCTCACCAACAGAAGGCTCAAGCTCCTGGCAGTCTCTACTTATCTGCGATAACAAATACATAAGAATGAGATCAGTTGGAGCTCACGCTAAAACAGGGCCACAAGCTACGTGTCTCACAAGCCAGATATAAAATTGAGAATACAAATCATAGCAAGTAAAGAAAGTGATGAAATGGAAGCCAAGATTGGCACAAACATGGAGAGTCACGTAAATTACAAAATTTCTTTGCAAGAGTTGTTGTCCATTCAATTCTTTTTCAAAAAACAACTATAACTTTCCTTTGCCCTTTTGGCTAGAAAATAGAAGCAATAGAAGAAAAATATGTTTCCTCCTTACTCCAGAAAATGTCACCACAAGCTCTCTAAAAGATTATCACCAAAATCAGCATTAGTTAACTCAACTTCTCTCAAGAAAGTACAATTGGAAAATCAGCATACTTTATTCACTTTCTATTGGTATGTATTTTGCTTTTCGTAGCAATTATTAGCTTCAACTTAAAGAAAATTTTGGCTTTTGGCTTCCAGAAAATTACCTTTTCAATGCATAAGCAAAATTTAAATTTTAACATTTAAAAGCAAATGTAGTGTGCAGGATCCGCCACTACGGATTGGCATGGAATGCCAGATGAAGACCAAGTGTCCAACCCAGACAATTTGTCTTCCTCCCACATTTTATTTACATGCTATTAACTATAGATTTACAAGCTATTTCAAATGGGGATTTCCATTGCATTTTCTTTGTGTAAAGATCACCCCCACCCCCCGCGTCCCTCTTCAATAATGAAGCAAAACCAAATATCTAGGTATCTCTTTTATCCGCAAACATACTGCACCTGTCCTAAGACGACATTGTCATCAATCTATACTGCACCTGTCCTAAGATGACTTTTTTTTTTTTTTTTGATGAATAAGTGATTTCATTAAAGCACAACCAGCCTAAAACGGCTAACAAACAACCAAAACACTTACTGCAGCACAAACAAACTGCAGAAAACCACTTAAAACCCAGCACTACAAACCCCACCCAAGGCCTAAAACTAAAGCCTTATATCCACAACTAAAAGGAAACAAACAGAACCAGAAAACACATTACAACCAGCCACAACCACCCAGCAGCCACATTCTGCAGCAAATAAAATCTGCAGAATTGCCACAAAAAACCAGCACAACAAACCCCACCCAAAGGCCAAAAACTAAAGCCTTACCTTGGACTTTGCTCTTTGTGGAATCTACCTGCAGATGTGCTTTGCTGAAGTTTTTTGCTGGTTGGTGTTGGCTGGTTGTTTTTTGGTTCTCTTGTTCTGTTTCCACAATGTCCTAAGATGACATTGTCATCAATCTCTGCCTAAACCAATCATTATGGAGGGGCATAATGACAGGTGAATACCAAGTGTCCAACATATACAATTTAGCTTCCCTGCACATTGTATTCACATGGTATTAACTACGGAGCTAAAATGGGGATGCCTATTGTGATTTATTTGAGCAAAGACCACCTTTCTTCCTGATATCTTTTTTTTTATAAGTTTTTTTTTTTTGGCAAGGATGCGTGACACCTGTTCCTGACATCTTTCAGTAATAAGCAAAACCAAATATCTGCCAAGATCTGATTTTTGGCAAATGTACAGTGCCAGAGTTCTTTTTTTTTTTTTTTTTTAATACGTAATTCAAATTCATTAAAAATGATGAGCGTAACCTTAGTACACAAAAAGTATATAAGAGAGCCCCTAAAGTACAAAAAAGAAAGAACAAAACTCCAAATATTCAAAAAAATTAGAAACAGGCAATCTAAACAAAGCTACTATCCATGTATAAAAGGATTGGAACAGCATCTTCTTTAACTCTAACATTGCCATCTCATGATCTTCAAAGCTCATTGTGTTCCTTTCTCTCCAAATACATTACATTAAACATAAAGAAGCCAACCTTCACAATTCCAAAACCTTACGTTGTCCCAATTGTCCCTCCCAACTCACCAACAAATCCCTCACCCTTGGAGGCATAGCTCATACAATCCCAAACAACTGAAAAAGCGAGCTCCATAATTCTCTATGGAAAAAGAAGAGCTCTAAAAGAATGTTGTTGTTAATCTCTCTGTAAATCAAGAATGAAAATCACATAGAAAAAAGAAAGAATAAATAAATAAGTAAACAGAAGGCTTATAGGGAATGTAAATATTTTTATATGAAGATCCTGCAATTTTTCTTTAATAAGTAAAGTTGTACTATGAAGTAAAAATCTTGCCTTTGTACTCGAATAACATTGTGGTCCTAAAATTTAGAACAGACCACCCAATTGTATAATCAAATCCACATTGGTTTTAGTATCAATTTCGAACTCCGGTTATCTTTCCTGAAGAGAAATGATATCATAACGACAAGAAAGAGTTTTGGATACTATTTCCTGTAGAGATGTTTCTGCAATCCCTTTCATGAGAACTATTTGAGCAGGATTTAGGACTTGCAAAATGGAGAAGGTGGGAAAAAAGTTTTTAATACCAAACTTGACAAGTAGTGTGGTTGCTTGGTCTGTTTAATTCAAGCTGCAGCTAAAATCCACCACAAGGTGGGGAGACTAGCACATCCCTCACATACATGACTGTGTTTGTGTGTGCAGACAGCAGTGAGTCTCATACGCATGTAGGCCTTCATGTGTGTACTTTAAAGGGCAGGTGAGGATCGATTTACTAAATCCAATCTCTATGTGAGGATAGGCAGAGACAGGCTCAAGCCAAATGCACCTATCTCAATAGTTTGGCCTAGCCCAAGCCTGGCCATAGTTCAAGCTCAATAAGAAAAACAAGGAGAAGGAAGAAGAGAAGCAGAAGGAAAAGAACAAATCAACAGCAGCAGCAGCAACAAAAAGAACAGAAAAACAACTCTTGACTATCAGCACAAATTCAGCTTTAAGAAGAAAAGAAAAAAGGCGCAAAATAATACCTTCACCGGTAAGTTCTCATTGAATGGATTCCGTAGATGATGAGTTTTGTGGAAGGACAATTCACATAACTGCATATAAGAAATTACAATTAGCCATGACAAACTTTTGCTTTTACGACTTATACAAGTACATAAAACTAAAAAGCCATGAGTTATTTGGTTTTCTGCTCTATTATCATTGCCTGTCTCCATATTAGGATATTGATTTCTACTAGAGATTAAAACAAATGCCAAAAGTTCAGAAATCCCACGTAAATTTCAATCTTTCTTAAAGCTTTAGAAAAACCAACTCAGGTAAATGTTATACATATCTAGAAAGCTCCTTGTACAATACATAATTGCATATCACAAAACAAGTGCATTGATCTGCAACATGAATCTCAAGAAAGAAACGAAAAACAGAGTGAAGCTCCATTAAGATGTGCATACCAAATTTTTGGAACTCAAATTGACTTGAAGAGAAATACAATAAAATTAAAGCACGCATGCGGCATTTGGTAGAGTGAACAGCAACCTTGTCAGGATCATGGTTTTTGTCATCATTCGCAACATAAGAATTTTTTAGCCAGGTGAAATATTAAAGAAAACTGTGGAAAATGCCCGACATAAGTTGGTTCCATCGAGAAACAAACACGTACCTTTAACCATTTGACAGAGAAATTCCGGCCATAATGTGCAGTTCCATGTGCATATTTCCAGTTGCTCCCACCTTCAGAACCACCAATTCTTGATGTCATCTTGGCACAACCCTGACAAAACATATACGTCTTTGCATTTACTTTGAAAGAACAAAAATAGAGATTCCAGTCGACCAGATGGAATGTAAAACCTAGTAAGCTATGTAATCATCAAGAACTACACAAATCTAGAGCACAGAATAAATATCTCTTGTAGGATTTTGAATCCAAAATCTACCTGGAAATGTCGAGTCCGATTGACTGAGAAAATCAAAATCATATTTTCAGCAGAGTCAAAAGCTTCATTCAGTATTTCTCAAAGCTTTTTTAGTAAGCCATTAAATATTTTCAAAGCTTTTTTTTTTTTTTTTTTTTTTCTCTATTTTGTCGGAACGTCTAGCCTTTAATAGCAAGGACATGATTATCAATTTGCCCACAAGTAGTCCAAGGCTCACTTATTAAACCGGTGTGTTTAATTAAAGGACATAATTGTCAATTTTTCATCATCTTCTTCCTTAATTCATTTAATCTAAACCTAAAACTTCCTGCAACTGAAAACCAGCTGAAAATTTCGACCTCCCAACACTGCATCAATCATTTACCCCTGATAACTGGGGTATAATCACGGACGAAGGGGCATACTTATGGTTGATAGGGGGCATCATCATGGTTGAGGGGCACAAGAAATTTTTTTATGAAGGAATAAGGAGAATTTTTAGGAATTGAGAGGGAGTTGAGAGGGGTCAAATGCCCCCTCTCGACCCCCTTAAATCCGCCCCTGCTTAATCTCTCTCTTTCCAATGCTGTTGGTTTCAGCTCAATTCGATATCTGAGCAGAAAGTTATGATCAAAATACTGAGACATGTGCAAAATTTAAATTTAAATCCAATTCGAATTTAACTCTAATTAGAGAAATTTCGAATTTATCATTTCCATGATTTGGTTAAACTTAACAATATTCTCTTGGTCTTCTCAAAGTTTGCTTTGTTACAAGACTTTGCAATTTTCTCCTTTAAGATGCAGTTTCTCTTCAACAACCTATAAAGCACTTAAACACAAATCTAACACAAAACATTAGATAACGACACAGCTAAAAGATTAACTAATATAAATCAAAGGGACCAAATATGTAATATTTGGCTCTTATCAAACACCTCCAAACTTATATTTTACTAGTCCTTAGCAAAACAAAACAAAAAAATAAAATAAAAGTAATAACATAAATCATCTTTCGTGAGATAGACGATTGCATTTAGCACTAAAGAATATGCTTTCTATATGCCAGCAGGCTATCGTAATGAACTTGTATGCCTGTATACCTCTTTTTATTGGTTTTCAGGCCGTCCTGTTTTAAGATGTAGGAGTAGAGACTGAATGCTGGATCAGCTATTAGTAGGCATATTCTTTAGGCCATTCACAGCCCTCTTTTGTGACTATTAATTTTCGATTGCATTTTTAATTTGACGCGGTACATTATTTTTTTCCAGTTACAGAACATTCTTCTGTTTATTTAGGTTGGATTTATATGAATTTGATTCTAATTTATTTCCAAGGGGAAAATTCAGTTTAGCCCCCTGAAGTTTCAGGGGATTTTCAATTTGAACCCCAAAGTTTCAAAAGTGACAGTTTACCCCCCTGAAGTTTCAAAAAGTGGCAAAGTGAACCTTTTGTTAATTTTTCCGTCAAATTAAACGGAATTTTTTTTTTTAAAAAAGCCTGAGGGCATTTATGTCTTTTCATCATTTTCCTTCTAATTTGACGAAAAAGTCAACGGAGGGTTCACTTTGCCACTTTTTGAAACTTCGGGAGGGGTAAACTACCAACTTTGAAACTTTGGGGTTCAAATTGAAAATTCACTGAAATTTCAGGGGGCTAAACTGAATTTTCCCCTATTTTCAAACATGGCACCTCAGGTTAAAAGTTGCAACCGTGAAAATTTGGAATTATCTGTACAACAAGGAGTATGGGCGACTCAAAGGAGCAACGAAGCTAAACTGAATGAAGCTTTTGACTCTGCTGAAAATGTGATTTTGATTTTCTCAGTCAATCGGACTCGACATTTCCAATCCGAATTTGTTCATTTCCTTGATTTAGTGACGCTTAATAGAGTGTCGGTTTCTAGAAGGCATTGTTTAAAGGGAACCAATAATCTAAAACCTACAAGGCGTTGGTTAAAGGGACACATTACCTTGTGAGAAGAGGCAGCTCAAAGTGGACAAGATCTATTTCGGCTGAAAGTAAGAGGGGAAAAACATGCTTAGGTGGTGCCGCCGAGCCAAGACCAAGGCTCAAACGTAGGGGTTTGGTGGGGCAGAAGGTCTAGCTTGGGAAGTGATAAACTCGGGTCGGGTAGTACTAAGTTAGTGCGAACGGCTATCAAAAAGAACCTCATGGCAGTAGACTAGGTTAAGAGTTGAGTCGAAGCTGAAATGCCATGTGCAACCGAAGAAGCCAAAAAACGCCGAGAAGGCATCAAAGAAGGAAGTAGGGAGGATAAAAGGTCAGAGGAAGAAGTGAACAGTATTCAGGAGAGCTCTAAGAGCATTCACAATGGAAGTGCTAAATGTCATTTTTATCTAAAATAGCTCTTTAAATTGATAAAATACCCTTTACATTGGATAAGCTAAAAAAAAATGTAAAATAGATTTTTTGTTAAATGAGCTAAAAAAAAAGTTACATGTAGCGGCAATATTGAAAGAGCTAATTTTCCTACATTTTCTCCCACGTCTGTTTTTTTATCTCACTATCTCTCACAAAATTTTCTTCCCACGTTTTATTTTTATTTTTATTTTCTCACCTGTTTTCTCTTTTTTCAAAATTTTCTCCTACTATTTCTCTTTCACATCTCATTTTTTCCAAATTTTTCTCCTATTATTTCTCTCTCCACATCTCTTTTTTCTCAAAAGTTGAAAAATAAGATATTAAGAAAAATACAATCATTATAAAAAATAAAAAAATAATTAAAATTAAATGGTATAGATAAAAATATAACTAATCGGATGTAGGAGCTCCTTAAAAAATTATTAGCTAAACTAGATAAATTGAGTTTTAAGGAGTTATTTTACATAAAAAATTAGTTCCTCCATTGTGAATGCCCTAAGAGAGAGAGGATGAATAATGATGTTTCTTACACATTAATCATTAGTACATGGAAAGAGATAAACTTATCGCAAATTATTGCATAAGACTCCTAAAGATTGCATTAATTCTTCTTTATTTTAAGAGCTTCCATTAATCACAAGTCTTAACATTGATTATCAAATCAAAATATTCTAATAACGCGCTGCAATGTATATATATATATATATCACTAGCTTGTTTTGAAATCCTCATTTGTCCAAATAAAAATGAAATGATTACATCTATATATTAGAGAAGCCAACTTCAATCCAAAAAGTCTTCTTCAGAGTGCAAATGTGGAATTACATGTACAAATTACCACAAAATAGCAACCTAAAAGCTAAATCAATCTATTTTCAATGAATACAAGTTGAATCAATTCAACTCATTTAATCCATGATAACAGAACACCATACCAATTACAAGGAGACAGAGACCAATCAATTGCTCCAGCGAAACTATATATGTGCAGCTACTCCATGGAGGAACCTCATGGCAGCAATTGCGAGGATTAACACAATTTTCGTTTCCATTAAAATTCTCTGTCAGCACATTGTTGACAATTTTTTAGAAGATTAATCAAGAGAAATCAATTGGAAAATTTATCATGAGAATTTCGATCACATATATTTTTCCAAAAAAGAAAAGACTTTACAACGAGGCACTACAAATATAAAAGGTAACGTATTCGATCGGAGAGAATAGAAAGAAAAGATAAGAGGAAGTATACATACTTGTGATTCTTTCGATAAAGGCGGGACAGCTACCACTTACATCCATCTTCTACTTGGGTTTACATAAAAGTCATCATCTAGTGGAGGATCAATGTGTAGCTTAAACCCAACCTCCTCCTGCAATTCCTGAAACATGTTTGCCAATTTTTTGTTGCTATATAACACCTTCACCTCTTGCAAGACAGTCAAACTCCTCACTTCCGAAGGGAGCGTGGTCAACTTGTAGCATTGAATCATAAACAAATGCCTTAGGCTTGGCATTGCACCTTCGTCCAGTTTCCATTCTTTAATTTCTTTTTCACGCAATTTTAGGAATTGGAGTTCGGGAAACGAACGTGCAGGGATGTGGAGGCCGCTAAAACAAAGGCAATAGCGTAGCTTCAGTATCCCAAGTTTGGGAAGTTTTCCCAACACTTGCATGCCACCTTCATCAAACCTCACTCCAGTTAAGCTTATCTTAGTGATTGTCTCTGGAAATGAATTAGGAAGAATAATAATGTATTTACATAAACAAAAACATTTCAATGTTTGGAGATTACTTAAATGGTGGAGGCTTGCAAAAAAATCCTCATAATTCGCCGGGAAATAATGATGTAGCCTTAATGTCCTTATATTAGGAATCATGCCCTCAACAATGAGACGCACAATTTGTGAGTACGATCGCATTAATGAAAGGACTTGGAGGTTCCACATAGCTGTGTCCAAGTGGTTAGAAAAACGCATTGTCCCACACAAATTCCTTAACCGCGGCAGCTTCATTATCGAGATTGGCAAAAGTACTGAATATTGACCATATACGTGAAGTGCTTCTAGATTCGTAAGGTTGCCAAAGGAAGCTGGAAATTCCTCTGTACACCCATATTCTATCTTCAAGTACTTCAAATGAATCAATGTTCCTATCTCTTCAGGAATGGCCTTGACATCTAGTTCGAAATGAAGCACCCGAAGCATTTTCAAATTTTTGTGGACCCACTTCCAGTGAATTTCGTTAAACTTGGGCCCACTCCCAAATGACAAAAAAGAATGAGCATACGAAGAGCCATAGGTGTTTGAAGAAATGAATTGATGAAGAATGCTACCTTGGATGGAGAGTCTACGAAAGGTGTTCCAGGATGAACAGTTGTCATTTCTAGGTACATAAAGAAACTTCTCTTCCGCGCTCTTCGTTATGCATAGGTCCCGCAAAAGATCATGAATACGACATTTCTTTGCCCCTCCATATAAACTCTTGGTAGCCACTTGGATCAAGTTCAGATCAATGAGCTCCTCCAGGTAGTCCTCAGCAACATCCTCAATGTTTCTTCTACCAGTGTGCTGTATGAATCCCTCAGCTATCCATAATTGGATCAGTTGCTTTACAGGTATTTCAAAGTCTTCTGGATATGTACCAAAATACAAAAAACATGGTTTCAAGCGTCGTGGCAGATGGGTGAAGCTTAAGGCTAGAATCTCTTTGCATTCAGTAAGGTACCAATTTACATCGGCAATCACCTTTGACCATGTCCGATGTGTCTTCTCTTTGTTTGCCAAAAGGCCCCCTAATACCACAATTGAAAGTGGCAAGCCGCGACAACCCTCTGCTATTTGTCTCCCCAAAGTATTTAACTCAAGAGGACATTCTCCTCCTCGGAATACCTTTTTACGAAAGAGTTCCCAACTTTCATCTTTGTTAAGAAATTGGAGAAAGTAGGGAGGAGTAAGGCTTGCATGTAAGGCCACTTCATTTATGCGACTGGTAATTAATATTCTGCTTCCATTTAAGTTATCAGGAAAAGCATCTTTTACCTCATTCCATACTTTGATTTCCCAGATGTCATCTAGGACTATTAGGTACCTCTTCCCTTGCAAGTATGTGAACAACTTCTCTACTAGGTACTCTTTTGCTTGATCCTCACTCATCCCTTCGAGTTTCCTTATTAACTTATCTGATATTGACATATGAGACTTTAAAATTTCAAGCAATAACTCCCTGATTTTGAAATCTTGAGATACATACACCCATGTACAGCAATCAAAGTGCCTCTTGACACGATCATTATTGTAAACTTTTCTAGCAAGAGTGGTTTTTCCCAGCCCACCCATGCCAATGATTGAAATGACATCGAGCTTTGAATTTTCTGTACTATGAGTAAGCTGTTTCACCAATGTATCAAAGTCATGAAGGAAGCCCACCACGTCATCTTCCTCAACATATCTCCTTCGTCTGTGCAATGCCTTCTTTGTTGTTGCATCTACGCTTGTTTCAGCTCTTTCAATGCCATACTTTTCTATATTGTCGTAGATTTTGTTGATCTCTTTGTTTAGGCCTTCTATCTTTCTTGCAACAATGTGAAGCATTATTGCGTGCCCAATGCCATATATTATCTTCCCCACAATATTCCTCTTCCTCTGTTCTCCGACTTTGACGATGAATGAGTCAATAACATCCTCGGCCTCATAAGCAACTTCAGTGATTTGCCTAACTAACGCCTTCACATTTTCATGCTCGTTCCATTTCCCATTGGAGTTCTCTAGAAAGATATTTATCCTCTCGACCTCCCTTTGAAATGACTTGACTTCATCTTCCACTCCAGAAGGGAAACTTGCTCCTTCTATGAGTTGTGGTAGTTGCTGTAGGAGAACGTTAACAACACTGTCGGCCATTGTTGCTGTTCACGTTTGAATTTTGCAAAGAATTCTATAAACTTGGGAGGAGGATACAGGAGGGATGCAAGGAAAATGAACAACACTGCTTCACATTTCGAACCTGGAGAGCAGCTGCTGAGAAAGAGAGAATGCGAAAATGGTGTTAGTTCGACATTGCTTCCACAAAACAAGAAGGATTCGTGATAAGTAAATTAACTACCTACAATGAATAAAAGCATGCACCTCTAAACTTCTTCCTGCCTTCCAACTTCAATCTTTTTTTCTATTGAGAAAGACTTACTGGCTCAATAAAATTTAAAGCAGCTTTGAAGAAGCGGGCAATCAGCTGGATGTACGTCTTCTTCCTGATTTCAATTGCAAGTAAAAAAGTATTGACCCAACGCCACAAGGAATCACAAATT
Source organism: Carpinus fangiana (assembly GCA_006937295.1). Classification (NCBI taxonomy): domain Eukaryota; kingdom Viridiplantae; phylum Streptophyta; class Magnoliopsida; order Fagales; family Betulaceae; genus Carpinus; species Carpinus fangiana. The sequence continues at coordinate 8,687,551 of CM017321.1, forward strand.
TGAAATTAATCGCATGCAATCTTAATTTTTTATACGGGTAAGAAATAATCACATGTTAAAGTTGCTACCTTTATATAAGGCCTACGAAAATTGAATTGGGTCAGTAACTAAAGATTTTGAGATTAGTAAAAGAAGGGAATTTTTTTTTTGTTTTTATTGTCAGTTTTAACTACATAAGTTCTTCGAAAAGAAATGGTGCAATAGATCATTCAATTGGTTTTTCATCCGAAATTGTGCCGTCCGTTAATGCCACATCATCATTTTTGTCACATCATATTAAAATAATATTTTTTTAATAATTTAATAATTAAAAAATATTTTTTTAAAAAAATGAAGTGATGACCAGCAGTGAGGCTGTCACCCCTATTGTTTGAGATGACTTGGCAGGCCACCCCCAATCCCCCCATGGGGGTGGCTGCCGGTTACCCCATGGTCACATGGTGTAAGAATTTGAGAGAATATTATCATATAAACTTAAAATAAAAACACTATTATGGCCATTGTTGCTTAAGTATTTGAATTAAGTAATCCAAAATTTCAGACTTGAACATTTGTTAAATTTGCAATCTTAAAACCCTCAATTTGCAATCCTAGAACCCTCACAATATATTTGAGAGTAATAGATAAGAGTTTATGGAATATTTGTTTCTCACGTTCATGTTATGACTGATGAAAAATCACATGCTTATTTATTGATAAACCGAGACCTTTATCCATAATCAAATGTTGTATATGTTGCTTCCTTCCATCAAGGGATACAACATTTAATTTGGTGAAATGAAATAATCTTTCACCTTAAGTAGTCATATCATATGTATATTTAATTTCCCCAAAATTTTAGTTTAATAAAAACTCTTTTAGGGTCTGTTTGTGATTGAGTTTGAAAGACTTAAAAGTACTTTTAACACTCAAAAAATCCGTTTGAAGAAAAAAGTACTCGTTTGGTAAAAAAATTAAAAACACTTTTAAGAGTCCAAAACGCCTAAAAATGGCCAAAACGCACTTTTGACAAAAGATTAAAAATAAAGATTTTGCCCAAAAGCTCTTTTTGACTTAAAAACTCTATTTTTTAAACGCAATCCCAAACAACTAGCTCTTAATATAATATATAACATATGTGACATGTGGTCCCCAAGAGGTAGCTCAATCGGCTGGGACCACATTCAATGAAGTGGAGGTCACTAGTTCGAATCCCCCTCTCCCCTCTTGTGTGGACATGTCAAAAAAAAAAAAGAAAAGAAAAAAAAAACATACGTGACATGTGAGCCACTTTGAGTCTCCTTGTAGTAGATAAGTTCCAACACATGGGTGTTGGGGTGGCTCAGGTTAGAGGTGGCTCGCATAAAATATTGAAGATTTGATTGAATTAAATTATTATTTTAATGTGATGTAGAAAAAATACCGATGTGATACTAACCGGCAATATAATTTCAGACGGAAAATAATGGAAAGATCTATTGCACATTTTAGATAAATTTAGATTGTTAAAACTAAAAAAAATAAATAAAAAATAAAAAGGTAATAAATTTCATCTAACTCTTACATTAAAAATAAATTTATTTTTCGATTAAACTTGGCAACTCACCTCTCATTTAGTTTTCTCCGATTTACTCTAATTTATGATTCAAAATATACCACACATTAAATAAATAAAGTAAAAATTTTATCCCATATGCTGCAGAGGATTCTACGGAGACGAGATTCAAGTTTAATGTCCTTGTCGATCTGCAGTTGCTTCCTTGGCGTAAGTCGTAGGGGTGTAAAGGCAGGCGGTTATTTAACCGCCCGCTAACCGTTAACCGTTATAACCGCTAACCGTTTAACCGCTAACCGTCTTAACCGCTAACCGTCTTAACCGCTAACCGTTGTAACCGCCTAGCAGTTAGCGATTAGCGGTTATTGGCTTTAATAACCGTAACCGCTAACCGCTTTTTATATAGTATATTTTGATAATTATAATTATAATAATATTTATACATATAACTTAATCAATTGATTATTAATGATTAAATCCCATTTTTGTTTTCAATAATTAAATCACAAATTAAGTATTAATATATTATTACTATAATTTATATGATTATATCACATGATCAATTGATCATATAAATCATTTGATTATATAATAACAAATTATATATAAT
>CM017321.1:8690646-8757925 GCA_006937295.1 Carpinus fangiana
AAAAAAAAAAAAAAAACCTAAAACTAAAAATATAAAATATAAAAATATATATATTAAAAAAAATCCTCGGTATTAGAAAAAAAAAATCAGAAAAATTTTAGATTTTTTGTTATAAAAAAAGAACTTTTTTTTTTAATTTTTATAAATTTTTAAAATAAATTTTTCTGTTAAAAAAAATTAACAATTTTATTTAAGAAAATAAAAATTTTCGTGTTCTAAAACAAAATTAAAAAAAAATATATTTTAAATAAAATTTTCCATTTAAAAAAATCGTTTTTTAAATTTTCGTTTAAAAAATATTTTTTTAAAAAAAAAAATCGTTCTTTTAAATTAAATTTTTGGTTTTTTTTAAATAAAATAAATAAATTTATTTATTTATTTTTTAAATTTATAGGAGTATTTTTGTCTTATTGAAAAATATATAGGGACATTTTTATCTTTTTGCTAACCTTAAAGGGGACATGGACAATATTTTGGTAGTTTAGGGGGTATTGTTACAATTGAAAGTTTATAATAAATATTGTCAATTGGATGATAGTTTAAGAGAATACGTGAACTTTACCAAAAAAAAAAAAAAACTAAAAATTAACAAATACTACTCCAAAATAAAAGAAATTCATTGTGGCGGCAACCACTGTGGTGGTGATCTACACCCTTTAAGAATGCAATATTAAGTTATTTTTTGAAAAATGTTATGTTTTACTTTTTAAGAAATGTTTTGAGAAGAGATTTGTAGTTTGTATTAAAATGTTTGTACTAGTGAAAAAATTGATTGATGTGAAAAAAAAAAAAAAAAGAGTAAGAATGTTTTTTAAGAAAAAGTAAAAAAATAAGAATGTACACTTGGTATGAAAAAAAATTTTTAAAAAAAATTGTTTTGGAGGGATTTTTTTTATTTGAATAGTAATAAAAAGTGCTTAATGTAATGTAAAAAGTAAGAGAATGTTGGAAAAATGAAAAAATGTTGCCTTTGTCAATGCCATAAAAAAACGTTTGTTAAACACACCCACAATCTTCCTTGATACACAAAAACAGCTTTTAGCTTTACGTTACATCAGAACATTTTTTCCAAACCAAAAATAAAAAATACAAACAAAATATACTTACAAACAGAACTAGTTTTCCATCATACTTTGCCAAGTCCCTAAATTAAGAGTAATGTTATGGTTCTCACTTGTTGATGTGTCGTGTTGTAAGTAACTTTTCATATCTACCACTTAAAAAACGTCACATTAGCCAGTGCAAAATAGATATAATAAATGGGTAAAAAAATAGTATTACTGGACTAATCATTTCCTCTCTTTCCATTCGAAAAAAATATATGTGTTTGAATGATAATTTGATGATAATTTTTTATTTTTTTATTCAAATTCAAATGTTTAATATGACTTATTATTATTATTATTATTATTATTATTATTATTATTATTAAGCTTCATATATATATTTGCTATATATCTCATAGGTTATGAATATTTCATTTTTCATCTTAAATTATGCTTGTAACATTTTTGTTGTAATATTATACATAATTTAGTTCCAAATTATTTTAACTTTACTCTCTTTCTCTATCTCATAAAAAAATTAAAATTAAAATTAAAATTAAATCAGGACCATTCTAAATTATAACAATCCGTATAATATTAATTATGCAGCAAATGGAAATTAAATTTGTAAAAAGATTAAAATAAAAGAAATTAGAATACCTTTTCAAATTAAGCAAGAAAGCTCATGTAAGGACGTTGACTTCAGATGCATGCATGAGAGGTCTTTGTGAAGTAATTCATCAGTCTCAGCTCCCTTTCATCAGTCTTTGAGAAGAACCGGTTGCTCGCTGGAAAGACGTTCAGGGGGGAAGTCGAAGGGTGGTGACTGGCTGGTAAGAAAAGAGGATGCAATTGGAAGAGATAACCCACAACACACAGACTTCAAAATTTACGAGGATATTTCCAGTCAACTTTTTTGACTTTTCTCGTTGGACTTTGTTTCTTCATTTATTTATACACGTCCTGAAAGCGTGAGGCTAGAACAGTTTATTCATGCCTTCATATAATATATTATTATATATTATAATAATATATTATACGAAGGCGTGAGGTCGGAACAGTTTTCTCACGCCTTCATATAATATATTATTATAATATATATTATTATATATTATAATAATATATAATACGAAGGTGTGAGGCCGGAACAGTTTTTTCACCCTTTCATATAATATATTATTATAAATATATATTATTATAATATATAATATATGAAGGCGTGAGAAAACTGTTCCAGCCTCACGCTTTCAAGACATTCATCACCACCCTATAATATATATTATATATTAATTTCCTCTAAATTTTTACGCGTTTTAAAAATATTTTAAAAGTTTAAAAACTTTCAAATAAGGGTATTGAATTTTTAATTTCATTCAATTATTTTATTTCGTTAAAATTTTCTGTTAAATCTTGTCAAAATTTCTAAAATATCTCTGTTTTTTTATTATAAAAAAATAAAATAAAATAAAAAAATTATAAAGATTCAGGTGTTTATTTTTTTATTAAAAAAAATCTTTAGAATATTTTTGCAACATCTCTACAATTTTTTTATTTTTTTTTTAATTTTAAAACAAAAAATATTTTGGGCATTTTTCCATTTTGGACAAAAATTAACGAAAAATCTTAACATAAAAAGATAATTACAAAAAGTTGAAAGTTCGATACCCTTAATTAAGAGTTTTTAAGCTTTAAAAATAATCAAAACAAGTAAAAGTTTATGAGAATTTTCTAAAAATTTTCCTATATTTTATTCAGTTATCTTTTCTTGTCTAAATGGTACTTCTATAACCCATTGGTATCACCCACTCCACAACCGGAAGACCCAGAAAACAATAGGTTCAACCCTCCAAGCAAGTTGAAGCAGATAATATTTTACCTTGAGCCACTGCAGTATTAGATTGATATGCGAATTGGAATGATTTAGCACTATAAATCAGTCTTCAGATAACGAAAGACTTTATTAAAAAAAAAATTAATAGATTATTTTTATTATCACATCATTCCTATTAACTGAATAACTTGTGCCTTTTTCTAATTATATATTATTCATTGACCCTACCTATCTCTTTCACTCTCTGTATGTATCAAAGTAAAAGAACACCCTAGATGAACAGATGAACGACTGTGATAGTCTTAGACCCACCTGCTATGTTGATAAGTTTGAGGTATTTTTGTTCACTTTTTGTCAAAATAATTGACAAAGTAAGGTGGTTCTTGAGCTAAATTCAATGACCTACAGGAAAGTTAGGTCTAGAGTAGACCTGTGGACCAGAAGGTGCAATGCACTCTCCTAGGCTCCCAGCTACTTCTCATAATGGATAAGCTTCGTTTATCCATCATGGGAATCCGTTGTTTGAAGTGCCACATCCTCCTCATCTTCAAAAAAGTTTGGGTAGTTGTTGTGCACATCTTGATTCAATTCTCATGAGCTTCTTCAACTCCATGGTTGCACATATCTGGCAATTTTAACATGATTCGATAATTTAACATGAACATGAAATAAAATTAGTGAATTTAAATCATAAACGGATCAACTCATTTATTTAGTGTTTGGCGAGTTGTGTCATGGGTCACTTGCGAGTGACCCGCTAGATTATTATTATTAATTTTTATTTTTTTCATACCTAACTCATAAAGGGCCTAAGTCTCACTCTCTAGGGGTGAAATAGCGGTTGCGGTTAGTGGTTAGTGGCTAAAACCGCTAACCGCCTAGGCGATTAGTAGAATCTACTAACAGTATCCGCTAACCGCCTGGTTAGTGGTTAACCGGATGCGGTTAACCGCTTTTTCTACTAACCGCTTTTTATTGAGCTTTTTATTGATTTTTTTTTTTGCCGGTTTTGGGCTCACTTTAAACCCTTATTTTGCTGACTTTAAACATTTTTTTTCCTCTTTCATAACCATTTTAGCATTAAAAATTGTTGGTTTAAAGTGAGTATTATATGTTAGACCATTATACCAAAATCTTGTTGTTCACCTTGTACAACATATAACATACGAATAAAATTACAACAAAATTATCGTTTTGGGTTAGGAAGAAATGAATATATAAAAGTGCAAAACTATGTCGTTTTGCACTTCCATATTATATGAATAATAAAAATAAGGTGGGGGGAATCGAAATCGGGACTCTTGAGTAAAATAGGTGCACAATAACCACTTTGCTACTATAACTTATTGTTATTTATTATATGAAATATATATATAATATAAATATATATTATATCTAAAAAAAAGGCGGTTAGCGGTTAGGCGATTTTTCAAAATCCACTAACCGCTAGGCGGTTAGCGGTTTTTGCTAACCGTTTTCAAAGCGGTTAGTGATTAATGCGGATAGCGGTTAGCGATTAGTGCGGTTAGCAGATGCGGTTAGGCGATTTTAAATTTCACCCCTACCACTTTCAGTGTCTTAGACTCACACAGTCTAAGAAGAGAAGAAAATAAACCTTTAAAAAAAAAAAATTTGTTTCGCCTCTCATCACGTTGCACTACCGCTCGCCACTCTCTCTTTGTCTGCTCTCTGCTCGCCGCTCTTTCTCTCTCTCTCTGCTCTCCGCTTTTTCTCTATCTGCTCTCTGCTCGCTACTGTCTCGCTCCCGCTCTACTCTCCAGTTGCTAGGCTGCTTCTTTCCCCCTCTCTTTGCTCTCCACTTGTTGCCGATCTGCTTTCCAGTCGCTGGGCTGCCACTCTCCCCCTCTCTCTGCTGCATCATCGACGTTTCACTTCGCCGATGTCTCATAGTCTCATGCTCTGTTTTTGTCTCTCAATTTCTCTATATATATATGTTTATGATTTTTTTTAAAATTATTATTATTATTTTTTTATCATTGGTTCATGTTTCTTTCTTGAATAAAATTGCAGTTCTTTTTATTATTATTATTATTATTGGTTAATGTTTTTGGTGTTTGTTTTATTTTTATTGGTTAATTATTGGTTAATGTTTGTTGTTGTAACCACGCACAATAATGATGAACAATATATAGAATCGAAAAGAGAGATCAAGAAAAAGAGAGACACAGATTTAACGTAGTTCGACAATTTGCCTACGTCCACAGAGTGCGGCTATTATTCTCTTAATAATCCAAGTTTATATCAATAAGATATATATATATATATATATAGGAATCCCTAAAATACCCTAAAATACCTCCCGTCTACTTGGCCTTTCATTGATATTAATATAAGCCACTAACTCCAACATAATACAAGAAAATTGTCGTATTGAAGGAAAAAAAATCCAGTTCCAAAAAGTAGAAACAACACATCTTGTTAAATTATAGTGGGTCAATGGATAAGCTGCATATTGAGGGATCATCCTCTAGACTCCGAAGTCTGGAGGGTATTTTAATGAGTATTATTATTTCATTTAAAAACAAAATCATTTTTTAAGCTAAATGGGTCAGTGGGTCGTGTCTACCCAAGATCCGTTATTTTAAACGGGTTTACGGGCCGTATCGGAGTGACCTGTGAAACATGTCGTGTCATGTCTGGAGCTCCGACCCGTTAACTAAACGGGTTGTGTTTGGGTCTAGCTTAAACAGGTCGCAGGTCACCACAAGTCGTAAATGGGTCAACCCGCAGACCTGTTTTGCCAGCCTTCACGATAGAATATTCTTATCTCAGTGCACAATTCTTGCTCCTTGCAATTCATGATCATGACAAGTACTTCCTTGTAAACCAATCCTTCTTGGATCTCTAATGGCTAGTACTCAACGACAGTGTATGGATCAGCGATTTACAAGCAATTCGAATTTTAAGAATTACCAACCCCAATAATACCCTAGATTTGTAACTTTTATCAAATCCCACTTACATCGCGCATTCCAAACCGTTTGTTGTAACAAACGGCCTAGATTGAAGGAATTGCAGTCCCTTACATTTCTGGAGAATTGTATGGGGGCCTTGATCCCCTTTGCTTATAATTATCCAGATGATATCCCACTCTGCGATCTCAAGAGTCTTGTTTTTCACACCCTCTTAAAAACCTTTCGCTTGCGAAGGAGTAATCTACAAAATACACTTTTAAGGCATTTATATATTTCTATCATTATTAGTAAAAGGAGAATTTGTAAATCAACTTTTTGTAGCCTACTGATACAATAATGTTTTCTACAAATTTATTTACATGTAGGTTAGTATATATAGATAAATACTAAGTCCCCTTAGGCCTTATCTGTTCATTATCCTTCCCATCATTTGCTACATTAATATAACACATCCTACCAATAAATTCAAACATTTTGAACAAACTTAAAAAAGGACAAAAATTCACCACCCCAAATTTCTCAAATTACAACAAAAGAACTAGCGAAGAATTTGAATTTGATCATGTTTCCAAGAAAGCAGGTGACCATGATAGCCTCTCTGGTTAGTAAACGTCACTCATTTTGCTGCTCGGCAGGTGGCATCAGTTAGTGATCAGAGGTAGTGGTAGCATCTCCTTCTGAGCCTCGCCGCTTCTTCCTCCCTTCTCCATGCGTTGACCGCCTTGGTGCCTCATCCTCACTTTCACTCTCATCATTTCTGAAGTTATTACCAACACCATATTGATCTTCATGGTGAGCCTTGAATCCATGCTGATACAGTGTCTCATCATCTTGCCCACCACCCGAACTCGGCATCTCTTGACCCTTGCCTTGCCCTGAACCTGCATTATACCTGTCATTCCGATCATTAACCCTCGGATCTCTCCGCACAACTCGATTCGTGTTTTGAGAGCATGGTAGCGGTGGTGGTGGAAACATTTGGGGCATTCCCATTGGCCGGCCGGGTCGACCTGGATTTGAACCTACAACCCCCATCCCTCCCACAAAGGGGGCACGTGCTGGACCCATCATCATCCCAAATCCACCGGGTGGAAATACCCCAGGTTGCAAAGGCCGCCCTCGAAACATCATGCCAGGTGTGGGACCTGCAAAATCGCCAGAGAATCTTGGACCATACGGTGCAAAAGCACGGGGGCCCACACCAAAAGGATCTGCCATAGGAAACCCATCTGGTGCAACAGGTCCATAAGATAACCCATCAACACCCATCATTACAGGGGGATAACCCTGCGTCCCAGGCATACGTCTGGCTCCACGTCCTAGCGGCATGTGAGGGGGCCACATTATTCCCCGGCCCCTTCCTCTGCCCTGAGTTGCTGCCCCAGGAGCCTGCTCAAAGCTCTTCTCTTCTTCTTCACTTTCTTCCTCTTCCTCTTCTTCGTTGTCCTCAAATGGGACAATATCCGGGTTTTCTCCTCCGTTGTCCGGATTGACTCCCTTTGCTTTCTCCTCCTCTCGTTTTGTTTCAGCTGCAAGTGAGATTGCCTGTACCCAAGGAGAAAAAGACAACAACGATCAGATTCATCCAGTTCTGACCATTTCAAATGACAGACAAAGAAAAGGCATAATTTAGTGCTATGCAGTTCTTAAGGTGTCTCCATCTACTTCATCACAAAAAGATGCCAGTCACTGGCAGGCTTGGGAAACAGTTTGATTGCAATAATGGGACCTTGCTGTCCAATAATTAATTCTACCAAATGTTAAAATTTTTATAAGGTCAGTAAACTGATTGCTCGCTACTGAACCAAACAACCTCCGAAATGTGTCTAAACAGACAACAATAAAGAAAAACCATGATCCAATGGGAGATGTTTTATAATGTCAAGTATTTGAAGATATAAAAGAGAAAATAAAGATAAAAATATTATTTTAGAGTTTCATACAAAATTTATATAGCAACAAAATAAAAGCATTTTATGCATACAAAATTTGAAGTTCTAGGGGTTCCTCGCCATCAAAAAGAGAAACTGAAGTTCTATTCTGGAGTATCGCTAGTAGCAGTTCTTCTTTGTGAAGATAATCGTATTGCATATCATATTCCAAATAATCTTCGTAGCCTTTATTTTCCCCCTTCTTAAATTATCTCAAAATTTAATACTAGTGTCCTGTAACGCATGGTATACCATTGGCAAATATAACAACGCAAGTATATCAATCCAAATAAACCATTTCTAGCAATGAGCTTTGAATATGCATAATCCATCTTCCACTAGCAATCAGTTCTTCTAGATCAAACAGAAGGGTGGAGGATTGGGTAGAGTCTGATGAACCTAACTCCATCCATAATGCAATGCATGATTCTATATTTTCATGCTACAAGACCCAATGCATCAATGTTGGTTCTTCTCACTCACTTCACCTCTATTCCAATTGCAAGGGGAATATACAAGTAATTTTAGTATTAGCATATTATTATTTTTTTATAAGTAATGAAATATTTATTGAAAAAAGTAAGGCACCCTAGCTAAGTACACAGGATAACCAAAGCTAGCCCACGAAAGAAACCCAACAAAACCACAGAAAACCCTCAAAACTTGAAAGCCTCAAAGAATACACGACACTACATGACATGAGCTTTGCCTTTCCCACATCGAGACAAAGAGATAGCATCGCCATAGTTAATGGAGCTTTTTAAATTTAACAGTTCCCTCTTACTCAAAGCACAAGCTCACCATGTGGTTCTCTTTCCCTTCATGTCTAAAGGCCACACCGTCCCAATCCTCCACCTAGCCCATCTCCTCCTCCGCCGTGGCCATGCCGTCATCGTCTTCACCACCGCAGCCAACCGTCCATTCATCGCTCACTCCCTCGCTCACACTTCCGCCTCCGTCATCGACCTTCCCTTCCCTCAAAACGTGGCTGACGACATCCCCGCTGGCATCGAGAGCACTGACAAACTGCCCTCGATGTCTCTGTTCCATTCATTTGCCAATGGCACCAAGCCCATGCAGCCCGCCTTCGAACGAGCGCTCGAGACTCTTCCACGTGTCAGCTTCATTGTCTCTGATTGGTTCCTCTGGTGGACCCAGGAGTCCACCTCCAAATTCAACATCCCCCGGTTCGTATTCCATGGTATGAGCTATTACTCCAGGGCAGTGAGCCGGGCTGTGGCTTGGAATCGGCTTCTCTTTGGAGTCGGTGGACCCGAGTAAGACGACGAGTTGATAACAGTGGATCCCTTTCCATGGGTCAAAGTCACTAGAAATGACTTCGAACAACATTTTAAGGACCCGGAGCCAAAGGGTCTGGCTTTTGAGTTCGTTATGAATGTTAGAATCGCAGAAATGAATAGCTACGGCGTCATATTCAACAGTTTTCATGAGCTTGAGCTTTGACTTAGGGCATGCTACCATAACAACCCAGTGATAATCCTCTTCAAAGACCGTCATATTAGGATTAGCATATCATGTAACTAGCTTTTCTGTGTTCTTAAAATTCTTAAGAGATAGTCAGTTAGGCCTTATTTCTTACGAGACTGCAAACTGAGAGATTTTATCTCCTTTTACGGCTGATGATTATTGGGACATGGAGATTATTATTATCAAAGTAATTTAGATTTGACGTTTAACTTGGGGTTGTAATTTCTACCTGTCCCTTCTACAGCAATACCTAGAGTGCAGTGTACCATCAAGATCACAGCAAAAAGTAACCATGTGAAAATTTATTATCAAATTATTTCTCACCTTGTTCCCGCACGAGGACCTTTATTGTATTTTATTTTATTTAATAAGCTATCAATTTTGAGTTTATTGCTACACAAAACAAAACAAAGTGTCAGTCTTCTATTTCTGATCCATGTTGGTCGCCACAACAACTTGTATAATTTTATATGTCAGAAACAAACATATAATATTGCTTCCAATGTTGTCGGGAACCCGAGGAAGAACACAATTAATTAATTATCCCAAGTAATTTAACTAAATTCTGCTTGCTTTCTTTTGACTTCAAACTCAAGGAATGGAAAACTTTCATCATCCACCAGCCTAGCTAGCCTTACAAATATAATTCAAACCCTAATTAATTTTATTCATTTTTAAAAAAAATAAATAAATAAGAAACGAGATCCCATGGTACTTCCAATGCTGAAATTTAATGTGTAACAAGTCTTTTAAGAAGATGTTCTGGAATAAGGCAGAGGAGGAGTGGTAGCTTACTAGTCATCAGACGGAGCTGCTGTTGTGTGGCAAGATGGGGACGAAGAACAACACGTGGCCAGGGTATAATAACAGTTAGCTTAGTTGGCCCCAACTGAAGGAGGTTGGATTCTGTTATTGGGCCGGTGCAGTTGCTGTTATTGGGTAAACGCACATGGGCCTTTCAGTTAAGCTTGTTGTAACTGTTCAGAAAGGATTAGCTACGGGTGGGCTCATTTTAGTAGCTTTGTTTAGTATAAAAGGCATATGGCCTGTTATAAGAGGTATTGAGAGGCATATGGCCTGTAATAGTATAAAAGGCATATGGCCTGTAATAAAAGGTATTGCGAACAAAATATACATTTTTTTTTGGTTGGTGAGGACTCACCATCATACATAAGATGAAAAATTAACTGGAACATCTCTTTAGGTATGATAAAATCATAGAATACTTTAGAAAATCTTAAGGATCTTGATCATTACAGGCCGTTGATAGAATTGATTTTTCCCCTATAGAGAATTTAGCATTTTTTTTAACCATTTTAAGAAATTTCTACCTTAAAATGTAACATAGTACATCTAGCTAGTTTAGTTATTTTTATTTTATGAACAGCTTTTATGTTTGCAATCAACTACCTGTAGTCATATATATAGTTGAGAATTGGATAATATTTGGCTAGGTGTTAATAAAAATATAGAGGCTCAAAAAGCTTCGTTGAATTGGAGGTAGAAATCCACATTTCATTTCGTTTGTGTTTGGTAAAGTTGTATTTCAGACTGAACCTTGTGGAGAAGATCTATTTCGGCTGAAAGTAAAAGGGAAATTTCCCATTAATGTAGGCGAGAAAACATGTTTAGTGGTGGTGCCGCCGAGCCAAGACCAGGGCTTAAAGGTAGGGGTTTGGTGGGGCTGAAGGTCTAGCTTGGAAAGTGATAATAACTCGGGTCGGGTAGTACTAAGTCGGTGCGAACGGCTATCAAAAAGAACCTGAGTAGACTCAGTTAAGAGTTGAGTCGAAGCTGAAATGCCACGTGCAACCGAAGAAGCCAAAAAACGCCAAGAAGGCATCAAAGAAGGAAGCAGGGAGGATAAAAGGTCAAAGGAAGAAATAAACAGTGTTCAGAGAGCTCCAAGAGAGTGAGAGGATGAATAATGATGTTTCTTACACAATCATTACATGGAAGGAGATAAACTTATGGCAAATTATTGCATAAGACTCCTAAAGACTGCATTAATTCTTCTTTATTTTAAGAGCTTCCATTTGTCACAAGTCTTAACATTGATTATCAAATCAAAATATTATAATAACGCGCTGCAATGTATATATCACTTGTTTTGAAATCCTCATTTGTCCAAATAAAAATGAAATGATTACATTTATATAGGGTGTGTTTGAGATTGCAATTTCGTCAAAATAATTTGCGTTTTTAAAAGATATCACGAAACGTAAGGCATTTGGCATTGCGATTTAAAAAGTACTTTATTTAAAATTAGAAAAAAAANAAGGTACTTAATTTAAAATTAGAAAGAAAAAAAAAAAAAAAATCTACGATATCAATAAGCAGGCTAGATGATGCTTATTTGAAAAAAGTGCAAATTTAAACCAAAATCACAATTTCACTTAAAAAAAATATTTGGTATAATATTTACTTATTTAGCTTTGAAACCACAATTATATGCTAATATTATCCAAACACTCAATTGATAAAAAAAGTACTTCTTAACATGTTTTACCAAACGCCTCTGCGATTTTAAAAACGCAATTTTTAAAATCGCACTCCCAAACGGGCTCATATTAGAGAAGCTAACTTCAATCCAAAAAAGTCTTCTTCAGAGTGCAAATGTGAAATTACATGTACAAATTACCACAAAATAGCAATCTAAAACCTAAATCAATCTATTTTCAATGAATACAAGTTAAATGAATTCAAATCATTTAATCCATGATAACAGCACACCATACCAATTCACAAGGAGACAAAGACTATACGCTCCCAAGAAACTATATATATGTATATATATGTGCTGCTAGCTACTCCATACAGGAACCTCATGGCAGGTATGAAAATTGTTTTCATCAAAATTCGATAAGAGGATTAACACAATTTTCGTTTTCATCAAAATTTTCTGTCAGCAGATAATTGAAAATTGTTTAGAAGATTAATCAAGAGCAGTCAATTGGAAATTTATCACGAGAATTTCGACTATATATATTTTTTTTTAAAAAAAAAGAAAGGCACTACAAATATAAAAGGTGACGTATTCGGAGAGAAAAGAAAGAAAAGATAAGAGGAAGTATACTGTATACATACTTGTTAATTCTCCCATCTTCGATAAAAGTCATCATCTAGAGGAGGATCGATGTGCAGCTTAAACCCAACCTCCTTTTGCAATTCTTGAAACATGTTTGCCACTTCTTTCCTGCCCCATAACACCTCCACCTCTTGCAAGGCAGTCGAACTCCATAGTTCCGAAGGGAGCATGGTCAAATTGAAGCATTGAGTCATAACCAAATGCCTTAGGCTTGGCATTGCACCTTCGTCCTGTTTCCATTCTCTACTCCTTTCTCCATGCAATTTTAGGAATTGGAGTTCGGGAAACGAACGTGCAGGGATGTGGAGGCCACTAAAAGAAAAGCAACGGCGTAGTTTCAGTATCCCAAGTTTGGGAAGTTTTCCCAACACTTGCATGCCACCGTCATCAAACCTCACTCCAGATAAGCTTATCTTAGTGATTGTCTCTGGAAATGAACTAGGAAGAATAATAATGTCGTCAGATATACAATTAAAACTCAATGTTTGGAGATGACTTAAATGGTGGAGGCTTGCAAAAAAACCTATTGCATCGTAATTCCCCGGGCTATGATTATCTATCTTTAATGTCCTTATATTAGGAATCATGCCCTGAACAATGAGATGCACAATTTGTGAGTGCGATATCATTGAAAGGACTTGGAGGTTCCACATAGCTGTGTCCAAGTGGTTAGGAAAACCAAATGTCCCACACAAATTCCTTAAACGCGGCAGCTTCATTATCGAGATTGGCAAAATTGGTACATGTAGTGGTCCAATTACTAGGCGAAACGTTTCTAGATTCGTAAGGTTGCCAATGGAAGCCGGAATGCCCAACGGTATACCCGAATATATATGGTTTATCCTCAAGTACCTCAAATGGATCAATGTTCCTATCTCTTCGGGAATGGGATTGACTCTGGGCTCGAAATGAAGCACCCGAAGCATTTTCAAACTTTTGTGGACCCACTCCAATCGAACTCCATGAAACCCGGGCTCAATCCCAAATGACAAAAAAGAACGAGCACATGAAGCGCCAGAGGAGTTTGAAGAAATGAATTGATGAAGAATGCTACCTTGGATGGAGAGTCTACGAAAGGTGTTCCAGGATGAAGAGTTGTCATTTCTAGGTACATAAAGAAACTTCTCTTCCGCGCTCTTCGTTATGCATAGGTCCCGCAGAAGATCATGAATACGACATTTCTTTGCCCCTCCATATGCACTCTTGGTAGCCACTTGGATCAAGTTCAGATCAATGAGCTCCTCCAGGTAGTCCTCGGCAACATCCTCAATGTTTCTTCTACCAGTGTGCTGTATGAATCCCTCAGCTATCCATAATTGGATTAGTTGCTTTACAGGTATTTCAAAGTCTTCTGGATACGTACCAAAATACAAAAAGCATGGTTTCAAGCGCCGTGGCAGATGGGTGAAGCTTAAGGCTAGAATCTCTTTGCATTCAGTAAGGTACCAATTTACATCGGTAATCACCTTCGACCATGTCCGACGTGTTTTCTCTTTGTTTGCCAAAAGGCCCCCTAATACCACAATTGAAAGTGGCAAGCCGCGACAACCCTCTGCTATTTGTCTCCCCAAAGTATTTAACTCAAGAGGACATTCTCCTCCTCGGAATACCTTTTTACGAAAGAGTTCCCAACTTTCATCTTTGTTAAGAAATTGGAGAAAGTAGGGAGGAGTAAGGCTTGCATGTAAGGCCACTTCATTTATGCGACTGGTAATTAATATTCTGCTTCCATTGAAGTTATCAGGAAAAGCATCTTTTACCTCATTCCATACTTTGATTTCCCAGATGTCATCTAGGACTATTAGGTACCTCTTCCCTTGCAAGTATGTGAACAACTTCTTTACTAGGTACTCTTTTGCTTGATCTTCACTCATCCCTTCGAGATTCCTTATCAACTCATTTGATATTGACATATGAGACTTTAAAATTTCAAGCAATAACTCTCTGATTTTAAAATCTTGAGATACATACACCCATGTACGGCAATGAAAGTGTCTCTTGACACGATCATTATTGTAAACTTTTCTAGCAAGAGTGGTTTTTCCCAGCCCACCCATACCGATGATTGAAATGATATCAAGCTTTGAATTTTCTGTACTATGAGTAAGCCGTTTCACCAATGTATCAGAGTCGTGAAGGAAGCCCACCACATCATCTTCCTCGACGTGTCTCCTACGTCTGTGCAAGAATGCCTTCTTCGTTGTTGCATCTACGCTTGTTTCAACTCTTTCAATGCCGTACTTTTCTATATCGTCATAGATTTTGTTTATCTCTTTGTTGAGGCCTTCTATCTTTTTTGCAACAACGTGAAGCATTATTGCGTGTCCAATCCCATATATTATCTTTCCCGCAATATTCCTCTTTCTCTGCTCTTCAACTTTGACGATGAATGTATCAATAACATCCTCAGCCTCGTAAGCAACCTCAGTGATTTGCCTAACCAATTTCTTCACATTTTCATGCTCGTTTCGTTTCTCATTGGAGTCCTCTAGAAATATATTTATCCTCTCGAGCTCCCTTTGAAATGACTTGACTTCATCTTCCACTCCAGAAGGGAAACTTGCTCCTTCTATGAGCTGGGGTAGTTGCTGTAGGAGAACATTAACAACACTCTCGGCCATTGTTGTTGTTGTTCACGTTTGAATTTTACAAAGAATTCTATAAACTTGGGAGGAGGATACAGGAGGGATGCAAGGAAAATGAACAACACTGCTTCACATTTGGAACCTGGAGAGCAGCTGCTGAGAAAGAGAGAATGCGAAAATGGTGTTAGTTCGACGTTGCTTCCACAAAACAAGAAGGATTTGTGATAAGTAAATTAACTACCTGCAATGAATAAAAGCATGCACCTCTAAACTTCTTCCTGGCTTCCAACTTCAATCTTTTTTTCTATTGAGAAAGACTTACTTACTGGCTCAATAAAAGCAGCTTTGAAGAAGCGAGCAATCAGCTGGATGTCTTGATTGTCTTCTTCCTGATTTCCATTGCAAGTAAAAAATTATTGACCCAACGCCACATGGAATCGCAAATTTGAAATTAATCGCATGCAATCTTAATTTTTTATACGGGTAAGAAATAATCACATGGAATCACATGTTAAAGTTGCTACCTTTTATATAAGGCCTATGAAAATTGAATCGGGTCAATAACTAAAGATTTTGAGATTAGTAAAAGAAGGGAAATGTTTTTTTTTTTTGGTCAGTTTTAACTACATAAGTTCTCCAAAAAGAAATGGTGCAATAGATCATTCAGTTGGTTTTTCATCCGAAATTGTGCTATCTGTTAATGCCACATCATCACTTTTGTCACATCACATTAAAATAATTTTTTTTAATAATTTAATAATTAAAACAAAATCTAAAAAAAATAATTTAAAAAAAAAATGAAGTAATGACCAACAATGAGGTTGTCACCCCTATTGTTTGGGACGGCTTGGCAGGCCACCCCCAATCCCCCCATGGGGGTGGCTGCTAGTTACCCCATGGTCACATGGTGTAAGAATTTGAGAGAATATTATCATATAAACTTAAAATAAAAACACTAACTTCTAGCCATTGTTACTTAAGTACTTGAATTGAGTAATTCAAAAATTCAGACTTGAACATTCGTTGAATTTGCAATCTTAGAACCCTCAATTTGCAATCCTAGAACCCTTACAATATATTGAAGAGTGACAGATAAGAGTTTCTGGCCTATTAGTTTTTCACGTTCATGTTATGATTGATGGAGAATCATATGCTTATTTATAGATAGACCAAGACATCCATGATCAAACGTTGCTTCCTTCCATCAAGGGATACAACATTTGGTGAAATGAAATAATCTTTTGCCTTAAGTAGTCATATCACATGTATATTTAATTACCCCAAAATTTTAGTTTAATAAAAACTCTCTTAGGGTCTGTTTGAGATTGCGTTTAAGCGACTTAAAAGTGCTTTTAACACTCAAAAAATCCGTTTGAAGAAAAAAGTGTTCGTTTAGTAAAAAAATTAAGAAAACTTTTAAGAGTGTAAAAAGCTTAAAAATGGCCAAAACGCACTTTTGACAAAAAATTAAAAATGAAGCTTTTATTCAAAAACTTTTTTTAACTTAAAAACTCTATTTTTTAAATATAATCCCAAACAAGCTCATAATATAATATAATATATGTGACATGTGAGCCACTTTAAATCTCCTTGTAGTAGATAAATTCCAACACATGGGTGCTAGGGTGGCTCGGGGTTAGAGGTGGCTTGCTAGCCATCCCAAACACCCATGGGGTGGCCGCAAGCCACCCCCCAACTCCTATGGAGCCACCCTCATGGGAGATTGGGGGTGGCTTATTGTCACCCAATAGGGGTTGTGGCATGCAAGGGGTGTAGCCTCACTCCTCACTACTGGTCACCTCTTCCTTTTAAAATAAAAATAAAAAATTGAAGATTTGATTTTGAATTAAATTATTATTTTAATGTGATGTAGAAAAAATACCGATGTGATACTAACCGGCAATACAATTTTGGACGGAAAATAATGGAAAGATCTATTGCACATTTTAGATAAATTTAGATTGTTAAAACTAAAAATAAATAAATAAAAAATAATAATAAAAAGGTAATAAATTTCATCTAACTCTTACATTAAAAATAAATTTATTTTTCGATTAAACTTGGAACTCGCCTCTCATTTAGTTTTCTCCGATTCACTCTAATTTATGATTCAAAATATACCACACATTAAATAAATAAAGTAAAAATTTTATCCCATATACTGCAGACGATTCTAAGGAGACGAGAATCAAGTTGAATGTAATGCCAACAGCCGTACAATTTTTTATTTTTATTTTTTTTTCAAATTTTCAATTAAGACAATCTTCATCTTAAACTACTAAAATTTGTCAATATCCTCAAATAATAAAAATACCCTTAATAAAATTAAAAAAACTAAAACTAAATTTATTTTAAAAATAAAAATAAAAAACCAGAGTGTGGAGATTTAAAAAAAAAAAAAAATCATTTTTTTTCTTAAAGAAAAAATTAATTATTTTATATTTAATTTGCGTTGGGTTGGTCATTCTTGATTTATGCCTATTATTATTCTGATTTTATCTTATTGTAATTTGTATCTTTCCATATTATTCCGTACGTCTATTTAGGGTGCCTTCGACATGTGATTCATAGAAAAAGTGTGATTTTGAACTAAAGGGTAGAAAATTAATTGTTTAGTATTGCATTTTAAAAAACTTCAGATTTGCTTGTGCGAATATGTCAACAAAAAAAAACCCTTGAGATTTGTCTCCAAGGAATAGCTTAATCGACTGTAGACCACACCTTATAAAGCGAATGTCACTAATTTGAAGCTCTCATCCACCTTCCCTTTTGTGGACATAAAAATAAATAAATAAATAAAACTTGAGATTTGAAAACGTAGAAAATCTGAGTTTTCAAATAATATTACTCGACTAAACCTTTCCTCTTTTTCCATTCGAAAAAAAAAAAAAAAAAAAAGTTTTGAATGATAATTTTTTTTGTTTTCTTCAAATTAGAAAGTTTAATATGACGTATTATTAAGTTTGATATAGATCTATTTGCTATATATGTCATAGGTTATGAAATATTTCATTTTTCATCTTAAATTATGCTTGAAACATTTTTTTTTGTAATATTATACATTTAGTTCCAAATTCAACTTTACTCTCTTTCTCTATCTCATACAAAAAATTAAAATTAAATCAGGGCCATTATAAATTATAACAATCCGTATAATATTAATTGTTAAGCAAATGGAAATGGAAATTAAATTTGGAAAAAGAATAAAACAAAATAAATTGGAATACCTTTTCAAATTAAGCAAGAAAGCTCATGTTGACTTCAGATGCATGCATGAGAGGTCTTTGAGAAGTAATTCATCAGCCTGATCAGCTCCCTTTCATCAGTCTTTGACCCTAAAAGTTGAGAAGAAGAAGCGGTTGTTCGCCGGAAAGACGTTCAGAGGGGAAGTCGTCGGAGGGTGTTGACTGGCCGGTAAGAAAAGAGGACGCAATTGGAAGAGATACCCACACCACACTTACAGACTTCAAAATTTAAGAGAGGTTATTTCCGGTGCTACCCTTTTTTACTTTTCTCTCATTTCCACGTTGTTTCTTCACTTATTTATTTATTCACTGTTCTCTCATTTCTACGTTGTTTCTTCATTTATTTGTTTAGTAACATAAAAAAATAAAAAGAAGAAGAAGAAGATGTATTGTAAATATAATTTTGGCTATCTGGTCTGCAAGTTGGGAAACTTTTTTCTTGGAAGTTTCCCCGGCGTGGAAGCGGTCCGTGGTCTAGAGCTCCAAAATCGACCAGTCGGCTACTCAAAAGTCAAAAGAGACTCATTTTATTGTCTATCCTTTTTTTTTTCTCTGTTTGTTGGACTTTACTACCAATTCGTGGGCCCCAGTTATTTTCTTTCTCTTGTTTCCACGCACTTCCCATATTGCTTTTCTGAGTTTTGGTTGCCACTTGCCAGCCAAGCCAGCTACGTTTCTTTTCTTTTCTCTCCGAGTCTCCAAAGTCTTCGTGCTTTTGAGACCAAGACGCACCACATGCAAAGCAATCTGTAGTTTTGCAAAAGTATTAACCTCTTTAACTCTTGTCTTTTTGTTTTCAACTCTTCTTGTCTTTCTCAGAGAGATTACTCTCTTGAAGATTTTAAGCCCACAACTTCCAAAAAGCCTTTTTTTTTTTTTTTCCTTTTTCTATCTTTTTCCTTTCTCTCTCGCTCTCAATTCCTGGAGCAGAGGCTAGGGCACTCACCAAATAGAAATGTTAGGTGCTCTTTTACTTCTTTTATGTATCTTTCCAATTCTAATATGATTTTTAAATTCACCAAATGAAAATGTTAAGTGCTATTTTAGTGTTCTGGTGTCTTTCCAACTGTGATGTGACTTTTAAACTCATCAAATGAAAATGTTAGGTACTCTTTTAATGTTTTTTTAGTATCCTTCCAACTGTGAAGTGACTTTTAAACTTATCAATAAATTAAAAGTTAATAATAATAATCTCAAATTCAACGGTAATTTTAAAAATTACATCACAATTAGAAAGACATAATACCAGGAAAATACCAGAAAAGCACCTAACATTACCCATTACAAAATGGTGTTGCAAAACTCATAAATGGGGCTTTTAAAGATCTCTAATATGGCCTATGCAGACTTAGCTTCTTCTAATTAGCATGTAGACAATCAGATCTTCGAACATCTTTCCTAAGATCTGTTACTTTCTTTGTCATATCATTAGGACGGTTTATGAACCGTTCAAGTACTCTTCCACCGTGAGATCTCAAGATTCTTGTTTTTCACACCCCCTTAAAAAATTTTGGCTTGCAAAGGAGTAATCTACAAAATACACTTGAGGCATTTATATATTTCTATCATTATTACTAAAAGGAGAATTTGTAAATCAACTTTTTGTAGCCTACTGATACAATAATGTTTTCTACAAATTTATTTACATGTAGGTTAGTATAGATAAATACCGAGTCCCCTTAGGCCTTATCTGTTCATTATCCTTCCCATCATTTGCTACATTAATATAACACATCCTAGCAATAAATTCAAACATTTTGAACAAATTTAAAAAAGGACAAAAATTCACCACCCCAAATTTCTCAAATTACAACAAAAGAACTCGCGAAGAATTTGAATTTGATCATGTTTCCAAGAAAGCAGGTAAGCATGATGGCCTCTCTGGTTAGTAAAAGTCACTCATTTTGTTGCTCGGCAGGTGGCATCAGTCAGTGATCAGAGGCAGTGGTAGCATCTCCTTCTGAGCCTCGCCGCTTCTTCCTCCCTTCTCCATGCCTTGACCGCCTTGGTGCCTCATCCTCACTTTCACTCTCATCATTTCTGAAGTTATTACCAGCACCATATTGATCTTCATGGTGAGCCTTGAATCCATGCTGATACTGTGTCTCATCATCTTGCCCACCACCCGGACTCGGCATCTCTTGACCCTTGCCTTGCTCTGAACCTACATTATACCTGTCATTCCGATCATTAACCCTCGGATCTCTCCTCACAACTCGATTCGTGTTTTGAGAGGTTGGTAGCAGTGGTGGCGGAAACATTTGGGGCATTCCCATTGGCCGGCCGGGTCTACCTGGATTTGAACCTACAACCCCCATCCCTCCCATAAAGGGGGCACGCGCTGGACCCATCATCATGCCAAATCCACCGGGTGGAAATACCCCAGGTTGCAAAGGCCGCCCTCGAAACATCATGCCAGGTGTGGGACCTGTAAAATCGCCAGAGAATCTTGGACCATATGGTGCAAAAGCACGAGGGCCCACACCAAAAGGATCTGCCATAGGAAACCCATCTGGTGTAACAGGTCCATAAGATAACCCATCAGCACCCATCATTACAGGGGGATAACCCTGCGTCCCAGGCATAGGTCTGGCACCACGTCCTAGTGGCATGTGAGGGGGCCACATAATTCCCCGGCCCCTTCCTCTGCCCTGAGTTGCTGCCCCAGGAGCCTGCTCAAAGCTCTCCTCCTCTTCTTCACTTTCTTCCTCTTCCTCTTCTTCGTTGTCCTCAAATGGGACAATATCCGGGTTTTCTCCTCCGTTGTCCGGATTGACTCCCTTTGCTTTCTCCTCCTCTCGTTTTGTTTCAGCTGCAAGTGAGATTGCCTGTACCCAAGGAGAAAAAGACAACAACGATCAGATTCGTCCAGTTCTGACCATTTAAAATGACAGACAAAGAGAGGGCATAATGTAGTGCTATGCAGTTCTTAGGGTGTCTCCATCTACTTCATCACAAAAAGATGCTAGTCACTGGCAGGCTTGAGAAATAGTTTGATTGCACTAATGGATCTTGCTGTCCAATAATTAATTCTACCAAATGTTAAAAAAATTTATAAGGTCAGTAAACTGATTGCTCGCTACTGAACCAAAACAACCTCCGAAATGAGTCTAAACAGATAACAATAAAGAAAAACCATGATCTAATGGGAGATGTTTTATAATGTCAAGTATTTGAAGATAAAAAAGAGAAAATAAAGATAAAAAATATTACTTCATAATTTCATACAAAATTTATATAGCAACAAAATAAAAGCATTTTATGCATACAAAATTTGAAGTTCTAGGGGTTCCTCACCATCAAAAAGAAAAACTGAAGTTCTATTCTAGAGTATCGCTAGTAGTAGTTCTTCTCGGTGCATATAATCGTATTGCATATCATATTCCAAATAATCTTTGTAGTCGTTATTTCTTCCCCCCCCCCCCCCTCTTAAATTATCTCAAAATTGAATATTGTTGTCCTGTAACACATGGTATACCATTGGCAAATATAACAATGCAAGTATCTCAATCCAAATAAACCATTTCTAGCAATGAGCTTTGACTATGCATAATCCATCTTCCACTAGCAATCAGTTCTTCTAGATCATTATCTTCCCCCCTCCACTGAAGTTCACTCCAAACACAAACAGAAGGGTGGAGGATTGGGTAGAGTCTGATGGACCTAACTCCATCCATAACGCAATGCATGATTCTACATTTTCATGCTACAAGAGCCAATGCATCACTGTTGGTTCTTCTCACTCACTTCACCTCTATGCCAATTGCAAGGGGAATATACAAGCAATTTTAGGATTAGCATATTATTATTTTTTTTATAAGTAATGAAATATTTATTGAAAAAAGTAAGGCGCTCCTAAGTACAAAGGATAACCAAAGCTAGCCCACAAAAGAAACCTAACAAAACCACTGAAAACCCTCAAAACCTGAAACCCTCAAAGAATACACGACACTACATGACATGAGCATTGCCTTTCCCACATCGAGAGGAAGAGATAGCATCGCCATAGTTAATGGAGCTTTTTAAATTTAACAGGTCCCTCTTGCCCTTAGACTTAGGGCATGCTACCCTAACAACCCAATGATAATCCTCTTCAAAGACCTCCATAATAGGATTAGCATATCATGTAACTGGCTTTTCTGTGTTCCTAAAATTCTTAAGAGAAGGTCCACCAAATGTTAGGCCTTATTTCTTACAAGACTGCAAACTGAGAGATTTTATCTCCTTTTACAGCTGATGATTATTGGGACATGGAGATTATTATTATCAAAGTAATTTCGATTTGACGTTTAACTTGGGGTTGTTATTTCTACCTGTCCCTTCTATAGCAATACCTAGAGTGTAGTGTGCCATCAAGATTACAGCAAAAAGTAACCATGTCAAAATTTATTATCAAATTATTTCTCACCTTGTTCCCGCACAAGGGCCCTATTATTGCCCCCTCTACCTTGAAAAATCTTTCTCACCAACTTCTTTTGAAAACAAACACACTTTAATATTCCTCTGACCTAGGAAAAGGTATCATCTGCTGAGAGATGGAGAGGGGCTTAGGAACAATAGGTATGTATTTCAACACACCAAATATAGTATCTTATGTGTGATAATATTCTAAACACTTCCATTTACATAGATACATACACATACTTATATAACCCCTGCTTCATGCTAACAAGATACATATACATTTTCAGTATATTTCGCTCCTTTTTCTTTTCTAGTTTTCCTTTATTCCTCTTTTTTATAAACCTGTCATCTAATCAAATATGCTGCATCCCAAAATAAATCAAAAGAAAGCGTACCATAAGTTCACTATCTGGCTCAAGATAAAGCAAGGAAGCCAACTGCTCACCAACAGAAGGCTCTAGCTCCTGGCAGTCTCTACTTATCTGCGATAACAAATACATAAGAATGAGATCAGTTGGAGCTCACGCTAAAACAGGGCCACAAGCTACATGTCTCACAGGCCAGATATAAAATTGAGAATACAAATCATAGCAAGTACAGAAAGTGATGGAATGGAAGCCAAGATTGGCACAAACATGGAGTCACGTAAATTACAAAATTTCTTTGCAAGAGGTGTTGTCCATTCAATTCTTTTTCAAAAAACAACTATAACTTTCCTTTGCCCTTTTGGCTAGAAAATAGAAGCAATAAAAGAAAAATATGTTTCCTCCTTACTCCAGAAAATGTCACCACAAGCTCTCTAAAGGATTATCACCAAAATCAGCATTAGTTAACTCAACTTCTTTCAAGAAAGTACAATTGTAAAATCAGCATACTTTATTCGCTTTCTATCGGTATGTATTTTGCTTTTAGTAGCAATTATTAGCTTCAACTTAAAGAAAACTTTGGCTTTTGGCTTCCAGAAAATTACCTTTTCAATGCATAAGCAAAATTTAAATTTTAACATTTAAAAAAGCAAATGTAGTGTGCAGGATCCACCACTACGTATAGGCATGTAATGCCAGATGAAGACCAAGTGTCCAACCCAGACAATTTGTCTTCCTCCCACATTTTATTTACATGCTATTAACTATAGATTTACAAGCTATTTCAAATGGGGATTTCCATTGCATTTTCTTTGTGTAAAGATCACCCCCACCCTCCGCGTCCCTCTTCAATAATGGAGCAAAACCAAATATCTAGGTATCTCTTTTATCCACAAACATACTGCACCTGTCCTAAGACGACATTGTCATCAATCTCTCTCTAAATCAATCATTATGGAGGGGCATAATGACAGGTGAATACCAACTGTCCAACTTATACAATTTAGTTTCCCTGCACATTGTATTCACATGGTATTAACTATAGAGCTAAAATGCGGATGCCTATTGTGATTTATTTGTGCAAAGACCACCTTTCTTCCTGACATCTTTCAGTAATAAGCAGAACCAAATATCTGACAAGATCTTATTTTTCGCAATGTACAGTGCCAGAGTTCTAGTTTTTTTTTTTTTAATGCATAATTCAAATTCATTAAAAACGATGAGCGTAACCTTAATACACAAAAAGTATATAAGAAAGCCCCTAAAGTACAAAAAAGGAAGAACAAAACTCCAAATATTCAAAAAATTTAGAAACAGGCAATCTAAACAAAGCTACTATCCATGTATAAAAGGATTGGAACAGGATCTTCTTTAACTCTAACATTGCCATCTCATGATCTTCAAAGCTCCTTGTGTTCCTTTCTCTCCAAATACACAACATTAAACATAAAGAAGCCAACCTCCACAATTCCAAAACCTTACGTTGTCCCAATTGTCCCTCCCAACTCACCAACAAATCCCTCACCCTTGGAGGCATAACTCATACAATCCCAAACTACTGAAAAAGCGAGCTCCATAATTCTCTATGGAAAAAGAAGAGCTCTAAAAGAATGTTGTTGTTAATCTCTCTGTAAATCAAGAATGAAAATCACGTAGAAAAAAGAAAGAATAAATAAATAAGTAAACAGAAGGCTTATAGGGAATTTAAATATTTTTATATGAAGATCCTGCAATTTTTCTTTAATAAGTTGTATAATGAAGTAAAAATCTTGCCTTTGTACTCGAATAACATTGTGGTACTAAATCCACATTGGTTTTAGTATCTATTTTGAACTCCGGTTATCATAACAAGAAGAAAGAGTTTTGGCCACAATTTCCTGTAGAGCTGTTTCTGCAATCCCTTTCATGAGAACTATTTGAGCAGGATTTAGGACTTGCAAAATGGAGAATGTGGGGAAAAAAACAGATTACAAATAAAGCTTTTTATACTAAACTCGACAAATAGTGTGGTTGCTTGGTCTGTTTAATTCAAGCTGCAGCTAAAATCCACCACAAGGTGGTGAGACTAGCAACATCCCCCACATACATGACAGTGTTTGTGTGTGCAGACAGCAGTGAGTCTCATACGCATGTAGGCCTTCATGTGTGTACTTAAAGGGCAGGTGAGGATCGATTTAATAAATCCAATCTCTATGTGAGGATAGGCAGAGCCAGGCTCAAGCCAACTTAATGCACCTATCTCAATAGTTTGGCCTAGCCCAAGCCTGGCCATAGTTCAAGCTCAATAAGAAAAACAAGGAGAAGGAAGAAGAGAAGCAGAAGGAAAAGAACAAATCAACAGCAGCAGCAGCAACAAAAAGAACAGAAAAACAACTCTCGACTATCAGCACAAATTCAGCTTTAAGAAGAAAAGAAAAAAGGCGCAAAATAATACCTTCACTGGTAAGTTCTCATTGAATGGATTCCGTAGATGGCGAGTTTTGTGGAAGGACAATTCACATAACTGCATATAAGAAATTACAATTAGCCATGACAAACTTTTACTTATCCGACTTATACAAGTACATAAAACTAAAAAGCCATGAGTTATTTGGTTTTCTGCTCTATTATCATTGCCTGTCTCCATATTAGGATAGGATATTGATTTCTACTAGAGTTTAAAACAAATGCCAAAAGTTCATAAATCCCACGTAAATTTCAAACTTTCTTAAAGCTTCAGAAAAAACAACTCAGGTAAATGTTATACATATCTAGAAAGCTCCTTGTACAATACATAATTGCATTTCACAAAACAAGTGCATTGATCTATAACATGAATCTCAAGAAAGAAACAAAAAACAGAGTGACGCTCCTCTAAGATGTGCATACCAAATTTTTGGAACTCAAATTGACTTGAAAAGAGAAATACAATAAAATTAAAGCACGCATGCGGCATTTGGTAGGGTGAACAGCAACCTTGTCAGGATCATGGTTTTTGTCATCATTTGC
Organism: Carpinus fangiana; assembly: GCA_006937295.1. Taxonomy (NCBI): domain Eukaryota; kingdom Viridiplantae; phylum Streptophyta; class Magnoliopsida; order Fagales; family Betulaceae; genus Carpinus; species Carpinus fangiana. The sequence goes on from CM017321.1 coordinate 8,716,554, forward strand.
AGCATAAGAATTTTTGAGCCAGGTGAAATATTAAAGAAAACTCTGGAAAATGCCCGACATAAGTTGGTTCCATCGAGAAACAAACACGTACCTTTAACCATTTGACAGAGAAATTCCGGCCATAATGTGCAGTTCCATGTGCATATTTCCAGTTGCCCCCACCTACAGAACCACCAATTCTTGATGTCATCTTGGCACAACCCTGACAAAACATATACGTCTTTGCATTTACTTTGAAAGAACAGAAACAGAGATTCCAATCGACCAGATGGAATGTAAAACCTAGTAAGCTATGTAATCATCAAGAACTACACAAATCTAGAGCACAGAATAAATATCTCTTGTAGGATATTGAATCCAAAATCTACCTGGAAATGTCGAGTCCGATTTACTGAGAAAATCAAAATCACATTTTCAGCAGAGTCAAAAGCTTCATTCAGTTTAGCTTCGTTGCTCCTTTGAGTTGCCCATACTCCTTGTTGTACAGATAATTCCAAATTTTCACGGTTGCAACTTTTAACAATAAAATACCTGAGGTTCCATGTTTGAAAATAAATTAGAATCAAATTCATATAAATCCAACCTAAATAAACAGAAGAATGTTCTGTAACTGGAAAAAAATAATGTACAGCATCAAATTAAAAATGCAATCGAAAATTAGTAGTCACAAAAGCGGCTGTTAATGGCACTAAAGAATATGCCTTCTAATAGCTGATCCAGCATTCAGTCTCTAATCCTACATCTTAAAACAGGACGGCCTGAAAACCAATAAAAAAAGGTATACAGTCATACAAGTTCATTACGATAGCCTGCTGGCATATAGTCAAGTCGAGCTTTCCTAAATCTAGCTAGACAGTCCATCAAGTTACAGATTAATTTAAAAGCAGCTGTGAATGGCACTAAAGAATATGCCTTCTAATAGCTGATCCAGCATTCAGTCTCTAATCCTACATCTTAAAACAGGACGGCCTGAAAACCAATAAAAAAAGGTATACAGGCATACAAGTTCATTACGCTAGCCTGCTGGCATATAGTCAAGTGGCAAAACAAGTGAGCTAACCACATAACGCAAAAGCTTTCCTAAATCTAGCTAGACGGTCCATCAAGTTACAGGTTAATTTAAAACTTTCGTTGCAGGGAATGTAGTGTAAACTGGAACCTTTTATTTTTATGTAAGTTTTGTTAACTGGAACTTTATAGTTGGACCAATAAAAATTATTAATATTACAAAGACATACACTAATGAAAAAGTGCAGTAAGATACTTGGAAACTTTGCAGATAATGGGTGATTCTTGAAAAGAACCTGACTAGCAATTATGTACCTTCATACTTGCTCTATTGTTAAAATGGTACTTTTTCATTTTTATTGGTAGGTTTTTTTTTTTTCCTAAACGAAAGGGTAGGCCAGGGATACCAATTGTTGCTATCTTACCTTAGCATAACCATGGTAGTACCTACCCTCTGGGAGCCACACAAGAGGGGCCTAGACAGTCCATATTGGTAGGTTAAACATGGACCCAATGAGGTTTTTTTTTTTTTTTGGCTGAATAGTATTGGAGTCGAAAATCTAAAAAGTTAACAAGATCTCCAAGATTAGAGGAAAAGAAATTAGGAACCAAAGATACAAACCAATCTAAGAGGGCACTCAAGAAAGAGGATTTTAGCTGAAGTACATTAGACTTGCAGTCCTCAAAAAGACGTGGATTTCTTTCTTTCCAAATGCTCCACATTAGTAAAGTAGAGATGACTTTCCATATGACCACTTTAGATTGTCCCCACCCTTGTGTCTTCCAACATTGAAGAAGCTCAACAACATTGCAAGGCATGAACCATGAGACTTGAATAAGGTGAGAACCAACTGTCATATCTCACTGGTAAACTCACAATGGAGGAGGTGTTTTACAATCTCCTCAATCTTCTTGCAAAGACAACACCAATTAACCAAGGTAAGACCCCGCCTCCTAAGGTTATCGATCATAAAGTATTTACCCAAAGCTTTCATCCAAGTGAAGAAAGCAATATGAAGTAGAGCCTTCACCTTCCAAATGCTCTTCCATGGAAAAAGAGAAGACTCACCAGACTATAATATATTGTAATAGCTCTTCACCTCAAATCTATGATTACAAGTTGGGGACCACAACATTTTATTTGTCTCTCTCGGAAAGGTTACAAAATATTGAGGAATGCAATAAGGGACTCAAACTCCCAATCCTGGGCCGCCTTAAAACAGTTCAGGTTCCAATGGACATAAGAGCCGGAATAGTCCATGTAATCCAACACTAAAGCCTCATTGAACCCAATGAGTCTTGAACCCATGACTTCATCCTACACCCTGTTTTTGCAAGTGGATGAGGTGCTATTTGAGTTAAAGCTTATTACCTGTAATCTAATAAGGATACTTATTATTACCACATTGAATTTTGAGAACTTCTTCAAGAGAACAGAATGCTACTAACTTCATATCCTTACAGCCAAATTAACCAAGCTACATATTTTGCAACAAAGAGTGATAATAATGTGCCACTAGTTTCTATAATTATTGTCATCCAATCCCCAATCAGGAGAAAAAGTTCCTCTCTCCAAAGGGTTTGGGCCAATTTCATTTATCAAGAAAGGTTAAATTAAATTTACTAGTTCTTCTTTCCTCAAATATAAATTATGAGTAACAAAGAAAAGGCAATACCCAAGGATTCATGTGATATAGAAATAACTACGGCCTAACTGACAACAATCAGAACCAAAAACTATGAAAATTTATGAAATTGATAAAGGACAAAGAATAACCAAATCTCGGATCAACTGAGAGCCAGAAGAGTAGAACAATCTCTTGCATTTGTGCAAGAGATTGGTTCTGCCAATAAAATTATTATTATTCATCAAAAAAAAAAAAAATCTCTTCCATTTGTGAAGCAATATCTTGATACCCTCAAAATGCTCGTTCCAACTGCTTCACATCAGGCAATGTGGCACCGACCTGCAGTGTACACCATCCCTAGCCACACCCTCCTAGCCCTTTCCAACTGTACAACATCTCAATTACAGATATTCCCCAACCAGTACATAACAAGGCACACACCATAAGTTAACTATTGAAGGCAGTCTATGGCCTTTCATACAGGACTTGACAATAGTAACTCCAAATTTTCTTACATCTAGGCTAAGGGGGAAAAAAATAACCCTCCTAATAAAACCCATTAGATGTAAGAATTTAGTTGTCTTATCATCTCTCTGCAGCCAAGTACGTTTCAACTTTTAGCCCACAATATATCACACAATGAATATAAATCTCAAAGTCAAATTCTTCATCTCCAATTCACTTTCTGTTTCCCAGAAGGATCCATTTTTTCTTCATCTAACTACTCTTTGAACTGTCATTTCAAATCTGCACCACCTCTAAGTACTTTGCAGAAAATGATTTTTTTACTTCCCTGCTAAATAAGAGGAATAGCATCAATGTTCAGCCACCTACAAGACCTCTGAAAACATTTCTCATAAACTTAAAATGGCCAAAAGCCTCCACAGGATGCCATATTTTAGCCCAAAGACAGATGTGCACTTATAGGGCCTCCAAGGCGCATAACCATTCATGTCCAAATGAACTAGGCACATCAGCTCTTCAACAAAACTGGAACTGTCTCTGTTTTTCTTTTCTTTTTGCCTCCTTTTTTCTTAGTAGAGATATCACTTAACTACAATGCCTGATGGCACACTGTTCGATTTGATTTATTAATTACAATTTTCTTCTTTATACGCTTGATGCTAACCCCTCATCTTCATATCAATGTCAAGGAAAATACTTATTATCTAACCATATAGCAGATTGTTTACTGTCTGACAAAATTTCCCAATAAATTGCACATAAGTAAATAAATCAAACACCAGAAAGACCAACTACCAACTTCATTCATCTCCACCAGATTATGTGACTGACATTTTCTTTATCTCTCCTTCCTTAGGAATTGTGTATGATAACAAAAATAATCATCCTTAGGTATCTCTTACCAACAACTTTAGTTATTCCCACATTCCTATGCAATAAATTAATAAAATTCCAACTCCATTGTATCTTCCCTCACCAGTCAAGAAATCTATATTCTAAAGCATCTTTCAACAAAAGTAAGCATTTAGGATTTGTGCTTCTTTTTGATAAGTAATCAAGAGATATTATTGAAGGTGTAGGACACCCCCAGGTACACAAAGAGCATACAAGAAAAGCCAATTAACTAGTAGGAGCAAAAAGAACAAAAAAAATCATGATAACTAAGCCCCAAAGGAGAAATAAAAACAGTAGGCCAAAGATACAGGGTTTTGAAAAATAAATACTTAATATTCTCATCAACATCTAAGGCCCTCCCTTCTTCAATGATACCAAAAACACGAAACTCTTCCAGAAGGATCTTCTTCTTCCTCTCTACATTGTCAAACACCTCCTTATCCATCTCTTCAAGTCAACTTTCAAAGCTTTGAGCTTGCTACCTAAGGTGAAGCTCGGAGTGCCTTGGAAAATATAAGAGTCCCACCAGTGTTTCACCCTGTCCACAAGACCCTCAACCTTTAGCCAAATATTTTCAAATTTGAAGGGCATACTACCCCCATGAAAGTCAAGGATCAGGAAATGATCCGAGCAAAGTCTAGAAAACTACCTCTGAGACACACCAGGAAATTGGGCTTCCCACTCCAGGAAGACCAGGAATCTATCAATTCTAGACCAAGAGAATCATTCCCGATTATTTGACCACGTAAAAGTTCCGCCAACAAGAGGGAAGTCCATCAGACTCTGATGAAAAAAGAAATCAAGAAAAATCCAACATAGACGGGCATAAACGAGCATTGCCCGATCTCTCACTTGGGAATCTAGTAATATTGAAATCACAATGCATCAAGGCAAATTCCACCAGCTGAGCATACCAGAACTCATCCCAAAGGAACCTTCTATCCCTATTAGAATTTAGGCCATAAACACCCACAAAGGCCCAAGTGAAATGATCCTCAACATTTGTAAAGGTGATAGTCTACAAGAATTACCCCACACTCATCGATCTTCTCCACCACCCTCCTATACCACATAATCAAAACACCACCTACAACCCCTCTAGAGTCTAAACAACACCAACCCACATGATGGCAACCCCACAAACTACGCACGACACTACAAGAGGTGACTTCAAGCTTAGTTTCTTGCAAACTGACAATGTCAACCTTCCATTCTCTGATAAGTTTCTCATTCTCAAACATTTATCCCCCTCATTCAACCCTCTCACATTCTAGGATAACAGTTTAGGCTTCATTAAAAACTAATGACTCCCTTTCCTTATCTTTACCACGGCTTGAACTCTCGCCTTTTGAATCATAAATGATGAAACACTCCAACCTTCTTAAGTCCCTACTACCTTTGTTCCCTCATTTAGAACTAGAGGTTGAGCCCTAATGTCTACAACGAGCTTCAACTTCAATAGTTGTCAAAATAGCCAAAAACAACTCCTCAAAACCCACACACAAGACCCCCACAACCCGTTGGATTTCCTTCACTCTTTGCACCACCCAATCTAAGTACTCAAAACTTGAGCCAAAAGAATTCCCCTAAATAGCGAAGGGATGGGAATTTAGAGGGGAGCAAAGAGAGGCTTCCACCCCATTGAACAGCTCCACATCCCAATAAAGTGACAAATAGAGAGCAAGCTGCTTATGCCACCCATCACAACCCACTTTCATCCCAGCCAGAACAGACAAGGCAAGTCCATAACCTTTATCCCAATACGATTGGCCTCCTATGAGGAAAAGCTATCCGAGGGAAAGCACAACCGAGAGGGGATGAAAACCTATGAGGGAGAAAACTTCCCCTTTTTTACAGCAAGAGCCCACACATCGTCAACAACACCTGAGATGAAGCCTCCAGACTGTATAACCAGTACCTCAACACCACTTGGCAACTTCTAAGAGAGATGGATAGAAAGGTTATCAAAAAACTACAACCTCCCTGGGTCCACAACTTTAAGTTTTATTTTCATAATTAAATCACTTACAATCAACTCATAAAGAAAGGACCCAAATAAGGGGAGAATCCACTCTTCGTAGAATCAACCATATATATATTCTCTTTTGGTATATTTGCATCAGGCTTAGCCCCATCCATAGAATTATCTAAATATTTTTTGAAAAATTGTATCAGGCTTAGTTTGCACTGGGCAATATTTTGGAACCTTCATATGATTATAGCAAGTACATCAAGTTCCTTTCTCTCAAAAGGTCTATCACACCCCCCCACCCCTCCCCCTTCAACCATTTTCATTAGTAATCCAAGAGAATATAGGTCCCAAAGTTGATTTACCACACACTAACAAGTCGAGTCTTTTTGTTCTAAGTAGAAATCCATTGTTTTGCAATATGAGCAAAACAAAATAATCTAGAGTATACACAAACACTAATTTCATCAACCATTGTTAGCCAAATCCAATAGAATTGATGAAATTCAACATGCATCTACATGTGTTCTAATTGATCTAATCTCAAATCTACTAAAAATAGGATCAAGAAATGAGACAAACCAATATAATCTCTAAACAGTCATAACAGACCTTGGTGGGTTCAATCCTCGTTGAAAATTTAACTGTTATTTCTTCTTCATACTATACAAAACAGCAGAGACAAACACATATATGTGCATATTTACATGTCGATGTATGTGTTTATATTTATTTATTGACTAATTTATCCAAAATTGAGAGATGATAAAGAATGCACCATTTTCATGACTATGCTCTTTAATATAGGTAAATTCAAAACCCCAGCAACCATATGTGATTGAACTTGCGACTCTCACCTTCCACATACTTATGGGGAGAGGAGATGCTATTAGATCCCAAAGACCACTGGCATGACTAGCATAAAACTCACAATAGATACACCAACAAAACCAAAAAAGGAGAAGAAATTTTTTTTTGGATAAGTAATTGAATCTTATTAGAAAAGCACAAAGGGGTGCAACCTAGTACACAAGAAGTATAGAAGAGAAATCCTGATCAAGAGGAAAGATGAATACAAGTTCAAAAAAATAAAAAAGTTATGATGTGCTCCTATCCATATGTATAAAGCGTTGCACATAATCCTTTTTAGCTCTAGCACTGAAGTCTCTATATCTTCAAAGCTCCGTGCATTCCACTCTCTCCAAATACACCACATTAAACACAACAGAGCCAACCTCTAAACTTCCAAAATATAGCTCCAACAAGGCTCCATATTTCTGCCAAAGTTCAATTTTTTTTTTTTTTTTTGACAAGTAACCAAAGTTCAATATATTACTTATATCAAACATTAGGTTGTGGTCAATCCATTTATGATCTCCTCTGCCTAAAATAAATATATTTCCCATTGGCAAGAATTTAACCACAAGGAAAGACATTAAGGCACCCAAAGGTGTCAGCCACAGAATTGTGGCATAAAAGCAGCTGATTTGCGGTCAAGGAAGATGAAATACTTGAGGCATAAGACATAATTGCAACTAGAAATATGGGTTTAGAGTTTTTTTTTTAAGTAAAGCAATTTTATTAGAAGTACAAGGGGCACAACCCAAGTACATAGGAAGTATACAAGAGAAAACACCCAGCAGTAGAAATATAGCTTTAGGTACCTTAAAACCAACATACTTTGCTTCACAAAATATACCCCATGTCAAAAACATTTAGAAAAGAAAGTTTGTTTCCTATCACACTTTAGGTACCAAATAATGATTTAACATTTATCAGAGGATTGCAACTTAAACATCAAATACCTTTCACAAAACTTCTGATTACCTTAATATAAATGTAGCTATATCATCTTTTTTTTCCCTTTAAAAAACAGAAGAAAAAAAATAAAAAAAGGAAATCCACAGAAAAAGACTTCATTCCAAGTCCTTAAGCAAAAATTGGGCCATGAATATATCATGGAGATACAACAGTTGTTAATTTCCATTTCAGATGTTTCAAGCAAACAAAAATTATAATGAAACATTACACTGCATAAGATGAGAAGCAAATACACACATCAAATGGTGTTTGCTTTCATTTTAGATTTCCCAAGCAAACAAAAATTATAATGGTAAAGTACAACACATAAGATGAGAAGAAAATCCGTACATCTAATGGTCAAAAATGAGAACAGTACAACAAAAAGTTGAACAAGAATCTAAATTAACTAGCATAAGCTTAAGGGAGGCTAACTACAGCTGTTAAATGAGGACAGAATTCTTTTGGGCAATTATTGGTTGAATAATGGGCCCTTCATGGCAATGCCCGTATAATAATACAAAACCTGATTTACATAACCTAATTAAAGACCGCAGGACTCTGAACACACCTAGATATTCCTTGAGGCAAAGGTGTAGCAGTTCTGCTTGTCTGATTAGGCAGGCCATTTGGAGCAATTTGTATCTGATTCTGGCTGACCTGCTGTTGGGACTGTTGCTGCTGCTGGACATTAGCAGACTCAATTGTTGAAGGTTTTCCAACCACACCTTGATTAGCAACGTTGGGACCTTGTGGAAACTGAGGTCTTTCTGCTTGTTGAGCGAAACCAGCATTTCGTTGTTGAAAAAATCTGTTCGAAGAGTTATAGTTGTAAGAATTTAAATGTTGAATCTTCTGAAGGACCTCTTCAACAGAAGGTGGAGGTCCAGGCAGTTTTGCATGGCGATACCGACAATCAGGACCATTTGGACAAAAACCCAACTTGTACCTGCAAAATTACAGAAATTTTCAATTAAATAGATACATCTTCTATTTCTCTTATTATTATAGTGACGCTTTGCCTCACACTATACACAAAATTAATAAAAAAACTACATATCGCGTAGTAAAGCCACTTATGCAAAACAAAGATTTCCAGCTTTTTGCAATGTAGTATTATCAAGCAAGCTCTATGTTAATCACAATCAGCCCTCTACCATAAATCTTAAAGATAAATAATCAACAAAATATTAGAACAAGACAAGGTGATATAAATCCTCCAGATGCTGGTACAAACAAGAAAGTTGCTCCTTATAGAACGAATTTCACACATACTCAAAAACCTCATTCCTGGGATCCTGTACTCCTTATTCATCTACACACTCACAACGCACAACCACAAATGTCCTATCAAACCCAAATCCAACAATGCCAAAAGAAGCATCACCCACCAAACAAAAGCAATCAAACACGACAACGCAGCATGGATAAGCAAAAATAGAAGCAACACACACATACATGTTGCACTCCTTGATATCTTCGTTGGTGTGCTTGTACACGCAGTCCTGCTCGCGGCACTCCCCGTAGAGGCGGAAGAAGCGGCACACGGGCATCCGCGACTTATCGTACTGATGGAGGAAGCCGCAGGCGTCGCCTTTCATGCACAGGCTGCGCAGCCAGTGCCGGCACACCGTCTGCCTGAAGCTCCGCCGCCCCAACCCCGCGTTGCCCCCTACTCCGCCCTCCGCTGTTGGGCCGGATCCCACCGTGACCACGTTGGGGTTGGCGGCTGCAGCTGCGGTGGAATCTGATTGCACGATGTGCGGCCCCGACACCGTGGCAGCGTTGGCGGTGAGACCGGCGTCCAGGCCCTCGAAGTCGAAGCTGAGAACTCCCTCCGAGTCCTCCATTGAGGGGATTCTTTGAATGTATGTGAGTTTTTTGTTAGTGGTGGTTATGTTGGCTAGAGAATTAGGGTTTTGGAGAACATTTGGATTGATTTTAATGGAGGAGTTTACAGCCACGGGGTTGCTGGCTTTTTGCGTTAAACACCGGAGAAAATTCAAGTCAATGATCGCAGAGTAGCGTGGGTTTTAGCTGAATAAACAATTAACAAAAAAAACCTTGAATTGAATAAGGAATTTTATTTTTTTTTCGTTGGAAAATGAGATTTTTAAAAATATATGCAACCTTAATTAGCTAATGAACTACAAAATTTGATCTTAGCTAGTTAGCTGCAAATTAAAATCTTAATATAAATAAAATTCATTGACTAAATATAATAAAAATTCATACGAACCCCACTTCACACCCATTTATGATTTAACTATGTAAATTTTGTCTCTAAGAGATAAATCAATCGGCTGGGACCAAGTTTAATGAAATGGAGGTCAATAGTTTGAATCCCCTTTCCCCCTTCTTGCACGAACATGTCCAAAAAAAATTATGTACGTTTTAGTCTCTAATTAGTAACTCAATCGGTTATGGATTACGCCTCATTAAGCGAAAGTCACTAGTTTGAATCCCCTTTCCTCTTCCCCCTTGTGTGAACATGTTAAAAAAAAAAAAATTATGTCCATTTTAAATGTTTATAGGCATTTGACATTATTTTAAATTAGTTGGAGAATATTTTCTTCAAACTGATTTATAGAAAATTTCTATCCACATGGAAGATTGGCACTCGATGTCTTGAGGAGCATCCCGCAAAAGAAAAAACGTTAGCCATATTTGTGTTATCACTTATCATCCTTAAAATTACTAGTCAATTTAGAGATTCCTTATAATATTTTATAAAATTTAGTTTCACCTTGTAACTAAACAATGTATAACTTGTCTCTCATGACTATCTTTATAAATCATCAACTCTATTTAGGTTATTTATTATCTTCTAAATATGGAACCGAGGTGTTACATACCCCTCTCAAAGTTCAAAAACTTTTAATTAAGAATATTGAACTTTTAATTTATTTTAATTTCCTAATTTGTTAAGATTTTTTCATTAAATATTGTCAAATTTTTCAAAATATCCATTTTTATTATAAAAAATAAAATGAACAAATGTAAACATTCATGCATGTGTTTACTTTTTTACAATATACATATATTTTGCAATATCTTTATAATATTTTTTATTTTTTTATAAAAAAATAATGAGGTATTTTGAAAATTTTGACAAGATTTAACAAAAAAAAATTATAACAGAGTATAGTAATTGAAATAAATTAAAATTTTGATACCCGTAATTGAGGGTTTTTAAACTTTTGACAGTAATATTAAAATGAATGAAAATTAAGAAAGATTTTGTTAAGTTTTTAGAAAATTATTTTATGAACTGGCATCTTTTTCATTAACAATAGAAACCAGTACAAACAAACTCAGCATCGAAGCCAGCTGAGAACAAATACACTACAACAGTAGCCTTCTGTTTGCCACTTTCAAGAGTTTTTAGGGTCATTATCATCAATGACAATGGATAAACGATTTAAGGAAAATGTCAATATAAATAAATTACCAATTATGATTCCCAAATATTTTGGTGACATTTATACAAATCTCAGCCAGCTTTTGTTAGATTTGTACAGGCATATGCATTTAGAAAATATGAATATGATTTTCATAAACCACGATGGGTTGTGTGAATAGTAGTATTAGTCATCATATTAACACCGATTAATATTTTGATGTTAAATAAATCCAAAAAAAATGATGAGATTTTTATTAAATTATAAGATTTAATGTGTTACTAAGTCATTTTGTGATTTTTTGGTAACAAAATATCATATTTTCTATGGGTTCTAATTTTGTTCCATTTTAATTGGATCTCCTGAAACAAAGACAAAAATATCACATACTTGTACAAAGGAAAATTTGTTTTTGTCACCAATGTAACTTGGATCACTAAGGTCTAAATTGACTGTAATTAAACATTGTGGCATGCATGTGTCGAGGTAGGCTATAAAATTGAATGTTGAAAAAAGAGACTGTTTGAAAGACTTTGAGCAAATCCTGCTATGCTAGTGAGGTCTAAACCTAGTACTGATGAGGTCTAGTCCTAGTCCCAACCGTTAGGCTGATGAAATCTCGACGATGTCCTAGTGATGTCCCAGCTAGGTCTGTTGATTTGATAATGAAAAATTCAAATTTAAAAAATGGTTTATGGTTTTAAAAAATAAAACAATTTTACGAAAATTAAAGAAACTTTTTTTGTCAAACCAAAAATATTTTCTATTGAGTATTATTTTTTGTCGCATTAAACACCGAAAATACTTGAAACATTTTTTATAAATTATTTTACGCCAAAACAAATAAAGTCTGAATGAAAAGCAATTTCTTATGATAAATTTGAAAAAAACCTATAATGCAAATACAATTTTTGAACACTACTCTCATCACTTTTGATTAACAATTGTAATTCATTTATAGCCGATATCAATTAATGCTCCATTTGAAATCTCTCGATTGATCTCAAAAGAGGAGTACCAACGTTTCTATTTTAAGTGAAACGTAAATAAATTATTTAAAAGTTCAAAATGTATTTTGTTTCATCTAATAGTGTATGTAGTGCAATAATATACACATACGATATTACACTTATGAAATTTATTCTAAACCACACGATTTTCATTTTTCATTTCACTTGACATAAAGAGGAACTGTTCACTTGGAAGCTTATTTATAAATGTATAGTTAATAATTACATTTGTAATGGTGGGTAACCTAAAAAAAAATTCAAACTGCAATGTTATATTAGAAACTCCAGAATTCTAAAAAAAAAAATCAAAGTTAAATAAATTTGAGAACCTCAAATTCGTAAGTCAGTTTGTTTTAAGCTGATACATANGGTCTGTTGATTTGATAATGAAAAGTTCAAATTCAAAAAATGGTTTACGATTTTAAAAAATTAAACAATTTTGCGAAAAGTAAAGAAACTTTTTTTGTCAAACCAAAAATATTTTCTATTGAGTATTATTTTTTGCCGCATTAAACACCAAAAATACTTGAAACATTTTTTATAAATTATTTTACGCCAAAACAAATAAAGTCTGAATGAAAAGCAATTTCTTATGATAAATTTGAAAAAAACCTATAATGCAAATACAATTTTGAACACTACTCTCACCACTTTTGATTAACAATTGTAATTCATTTATAGTCGATATCAATTAATGCTCCATTTGAAATCTCTCGATTGATCTCAAAAGAGGAGTACCAACGTTTCTATTTTAAGTGAAACGTAAATAAATTATTTAAAAGTTCAAAATGTATTTTGTTTCATCTAATGGTGTATGTAGTGCAATAATATACACATACGATATTACACTTATGAAATTTAATCTAAACCACACGATTTTCATTTTTCATTTCACTTGAAATAAAGAGGAATTGTTCACTTGGAAGCTTATTTATAAATGTATGGTTAATAATTACATTTGTAATGGTAGGTAACCTAAAAAAAATTCAAACTGCAATGTTATATTAGAAACTCCAGAATTCTAAAAAAAAAAATCAAAGTTAAATAAATTTGAGAACCTCAAATTCGTAAGTCAGTTTGTTTTAAGCTGATACATAGTAGTCCATGGATCAATTTTAGGTTACAATTTCCAATGCCATTGGAAGAGCAAGTAAAAAACTCAGCCATTTGCAAGCAACAAACAACACCAACAGATTTTCTATCTCTAGATGAGTATCACAATCTCAAAGATAGCATTACAGGAAATTCCAACTCCCATTAACTTGGCCATAAGGCTTATCTTAGTATACAATTATTTCATGGTATTCATATAAACACAATAATGATAATATCAGGATGATTCCAATTGACAGAGATTGATCATATCAAATAAATCTGAGTAGTCACATAACAACTCATGATTTACCAATCAACACCCAATTCTCTTGAAAGGAAGAGTTTGTCAATGTACAGGATAACAGGAGCTGATGTAGCAACGTAACTTTGCATTTGAATCCTTGCCGATGCCTCTGAAAGCAACATAGCGCAAAAGCATACACCATTAGTGCTACCTAAATTGGAATAAAAAATAAAAAATAAAAAAACTAAAGAAATCGAGGGCATGGCTTTTAACCAACCAACTGCATCACCTATTGCAATTCACTATGTAGAAAATCGGTTCAAATACTAAAAGCATGTTAATAGGTATTCATATTAAGTACTTTATTGAGATATTTAACTAGATAATTGTACCAACTGCTTCATGAACTCACCATCTTCATTAAGCTTCTTCAATAGCTGTGCCTTTGTAGGGAGTGCATACATCCCGGCAGCTACGGCTTTTCTGATGGCCCACATATGATAAGGAGCAAGTGCCTGTGCATAAGACTTGGAAGCTGCATCCTTTAGGGAATTTCCCCTGCCATATGATTGTCAGGAACTGTTAACTTCATCTATAAAACTAACCACACAACATCAAAGTCAATCAGGTTAATTTTTTAACAATTGCTGGAATTTTTTTTAAAAAAAATAATTAATTACTATTTTTTTGTACATCAACTTTTTGTGTCCAATCACTTATGGGATTTGTAGGCCATTTGCGCAAGATATATTTTCATGACGAAGGCATTTGGCAACCAAGCATTTTAAAGCAGCATTAGCTCTTCTTGGTCAATAGATGTGGGATGTGCAAAAAGGAGAAGGAATCTATTGATCATTTGCTTATTCATTGTGAGAGTGCCCAATTTTTATGGAACGCCTTTTTTTGTTGCTTTGGCTTGGCTTGGGTGATGGCTCGGGGGGTAGTGGACCTTTTGCATTGTTGGTGGTTGGGGGGACATCCTCGCAGCGTTGTGGTTTGGAAAATGGTCCAGCTTTGTATCATGTGGTGTCTTTGGTCCGAGAGGAATGAGAAATTTTTCGAGGATTCCGAAAAAAGCTTGAAGGATCTTTTACATTTCTTTTTTAATACTCTTTTCACTTGGGCGGCAGCTTGGCTGGCCCCTATTGTGATTACCTTGCCCGAGTTTCTTTCTCTCTTCTCTAGCCCCCATTAGGCGTTCTCTTGTATACTTTTTGTGTACTAGGATTGCGCCCCTCTACGCTTTTTCTATAAAACATTACTTATCCAAAAAAAGCTCTTCTTGCTTCGATGGAATATTAAAAAAATTCACTGCTCGAGTTCTTTCTCTATTTGGGCAATCTGAAATCTTCAGGGGGACGGTTTCTGTCCTTTTTTACCAAGCAATCTACCGAAGCTAACATGTAAATTATTGTAAATAATTACTACCTTAAAAAGAAGTAAAGTATATTTTGAATTTCTTTAAGTGGGACAAAAACCAAGGAGTTGTAGGTCATGCTGACATAAAAACTCATCGAAGTTTTGATAACATCTTTGAATTAATAGATTCGTGAGGGTCAACCTTACAGCTTCCACCATCCTGTAACCCGGTTGGTTGTGCCAGACTGGTAATCTAATAAGTATGGCATGTGCTCCAGTGCTACTACTACAGAGAATAGGTGATATAATTGCATGGAGGAGTTTGTATAAACAAATATGACTCAAGGATAAGCCAAAAATCCTTTCACGTAATACACATGCTAAGGCTTATATGCAAAGAAAAGAGAACCAGACCACTTCAAAAAAGGTCAGGAAAAAAAAATGGTAACTGTTTGCTTATATTTTATCTATGTTTTTGGTCAAAACCATGACTATGTTTGTGAAGTGTTTTTTGTGCTTTGATTTGAAAAAGATTTGATGTAATAGAAAGTTAAGAAGTATTTTAGGTGGGATCCACATTTAAAATGTTGTCTGTGAGGTCCAAATTTAAAAATATTGTCTTTGGAGTCCTTAAGAAAATTGTTTGGTAAACTTTTAAAAAAATGGTTTGTGTTTTTAAAGAAACAAATACTAAATATGCTTATTTGGAGAAAACACATACATATTGTTCCAGGTAAAGAAGCTTTCTTACTTGTAAAAAAAAATTATAATTTAATTTAATTTATTTTTTTTAAAAAAAAAGTGGCCACTCTCGGCGGAGGGGAGGGTGGTCGTTCAACCACCTCTTTTCCTATTAGGGTTGCCACATCTCTCTATCTTTTTTATTTTTTATTTTTTATTTTTGTAAATAATAGGTCAGCCTCCACACTTGAAAAAATAAGTACTTGTTTTCTCAAAATATTCCTATATGGACGTGTGGGGAGTTTTCTAGAAAGTGTGTTGTATTTTAATTTTTTAAAAGTGTTTGTGCTTTGTGATTTGAAAAGCATTTCGTTTGGTAAGTGTATTTTGAAAAGAGTGTCTGTATATGAAATGAGAGAACACTTTTTAGAAACTTTAACAAACACAGCCATGGTGCTGAAAAATCAAGACTTCATAGCCGGTGGTTCAGTTGGAAGCCAAATTGGTATCCTCTTTTCAGCGCTAGGCAAAATCTAAATCTTAGAACTACTTAAACCCATCTCATCCCTTTATCACCCGAGTCAACCACCCTGAAAGGAAAAATTTAAGTCCATAAACTAGGCCAATATTGGTACCATCAGATAGAATAAAACCCTGACACACCATATCCCCATTCACAACCGGTTGAATCCAGGGCCTCCTCTTTAAAGGGGAGGGGGAGATACCACATCACAGATTAGCACTATGATAATTGACTTCTGACAAATTCTGTTGGTTTTGACTTGCAAAAACCTTCAAATCATTTATGCAATCTTATCTTTAGTATCCACACTCATGCAATTTAGCTGCAAAATATGATTTGTGTAGTTATTTGAAAAAACAATGGTTGTGTAGCTGATTCCAAGCTATTAGGAGAAGGTTTGATGAATTGTCAACCAAGGCAAATTCCAAAAGGAAGAACACACTTTTGTTTCCCCCTTGATGGTTAAGATCTTATTTCCCCCTTTTTAGTTTTGAACAAGGAATGTTCAAAACTCCCGCCCATAGAAATAACAACTTAAGAAATCTAATGCTAAGCTCCGTCATTGTCAATTCCGTATCTTCAAAACAACGAGAATTCGATTGATCGACATCAATCACCTCAGAAAATGAATTGTTTTCATTTCTATCCTTCTTTTACTGACCCATATTTATCTCAATATACACATTTGAATTAATTCTTATTTCGTGCACATTAATTCTTAAATTCCCAGTTTATCAAAGCATAAATCATTGCTCACCTTAAAGTTGTCTGTAACAAAAGTTAATCTTAACTTGATAAGTGAATGTTCAACACAACACTCTAAATAAAGATGTCTCAACAAAAATTTATCCTGGTCAAATTTGATGGGCAACAATTAAGAGTAAATAGTTCCAACATAAACCGGGCAACTTGCCTGATTCCACCCAAATGAACTGGTCATCAAGGAGTATACAATCAGTTCTTCTTCCCTTATAATAATTGGGCAGTTTATCACTTAACCAACCATGGCCAAAATCCACTTCAATACTTGTTCCCTATGGATAGCCACAAGGTAGTCATTTGGGCAGTCTATCAGTTAATTCTCAAGTATTCAAGTTCTGACTTAGCAGGCAATTTATGGACCTAAAATCAAGTCCCGTACCTTTTTTCTTTTTTTCTTGTTTTTTATCAGTAACTAATCTCATTAAAAGCACAAAGGAGCACAACCCTAATACAAGTCTCATACTTTTTTATGGGACTTGAGAATGTTTTAGTTATTAAGTCCCACACGTTCTGACAATAACTTGCTGAATTGAAATTTGTAGAAGGAAAAAAAGGAAGAAGATGAAGAAGAAGACGACGAATAAGAAGATATACAAATCCAACTGTGTCCCATACCATAGCTAAGTGTGATAACACTGCAAGCTAAAGTTACTTTTTATTTTTGGTAAGTGACCAATTCATTTTGAGGGCAAGACAAGGGACACAACATAAGTGTACGGCACACGAAATATAGATTAGAAAAGTACTAGAAAAGTGTATTCAAGTGATACAATTCAGGGCATTTTAAGAATCTAAGCATGGCGAACAAACAGACAGAAAGAGTTTTGCAAAGGGAGCCCCACCACTCCAAACAAGCAACCACCCCCTCCTGTAGTTCCAACATTAAGCATATCAGGACCTTAATGAATCCTTATTTTCAATTCGTTCGAATTCCCATGATGCGTACAGGGGTGGGGAATCCATTGATCACCTCAATCTTTTAAAGGAATTCTCTATTGTCTCCCAATACTTTAAAGGAAATTACCTCACTCTTTTTAATCCTTGACAGCCAACAGACCATCTAATCTTCACCTACATGTCCTTCCATCCAAAAGCAATTTATAGAAAGCATCATTTATCCATTTTCCTATGTTTAAGTACCCCTTGAGAGGACCTAACAAATACATACCAGCACTCTTCAACATTCTTTCAAAACTACTTCCTGCCTTAAATAAAATTACATTCCACAAATTCTTAGTCTGGCTAGGGGTTAATCATAAAATCATTTGGTTCTAGAGTTCCTCAACAAATTTTTAATTTTGAACAAGGTTGCTATATCTTGGGAGAATGAATCCTCCCTAATTGATTGTGCTGTTGTGTAACTACATAATATGAACCTTTCAGATTATATATTTTATAGATATTTTATTTTTCTTTCTTTTTCTCCCCTCATTCCTTTTCCCACTAAGGATTAGAGGCAGGACCGGGGCATTCTAAGATTACAAATTGATGTGATGCATTCTGGCCAATTCTTAAAAGCAGATACAACTAAGTATTATGTGTAGAATAAAATGGTTTAATGATATTGGATATTTGAATAATCCCTATCAAAAAGAAAATCATTTGATTGATACATTGCACCAACATGCTCCCCTTTGCAAAGAGAAATTTTACCACTCAACTCATTTTTCTCGGTTTTTGTAGCATTATATGGATCATATTTGAGTAGAGCTAAGCCTGGTTCTTTCTTAAGCGTGGTTTCAGTTTTATTACCATTTCCCACTACTCAACTCAACATGTGCATCTAACTACACTCGGTACAAATTAGAACTTGTCCAGGGCAGGACGCTATCACATGCTGAAAAGCCACTAGAATACAGCAAAAAGCTACATAAAGAAGTTGATGATACACATACTCTGTTACTAGGATTTGCTCGAAGAGTACCCTGAACATGTCAAGCCCACGTTTCACCCTCAAGAGGTTTCTCGAATGACTACCACCTTTCCTTAGTGTGTTCGCTTCTACATCCTGTTCAACCAAAGCCTGCAAGGTCCCGATCGATTTTGATGCCCCCGCGAGATCGTTAACCTGTTACTATCAATCAGCAAATCAATGAATACTAAAACACTCAAAAATGACAAAATAGTCAACTAATTAATCAATTAAATCATGATGTTTATACGGCACAAACAAAACGTTAAAATTTGAAATTTCAGATTTTCCATTTCAACTGTTTGTTTGCCAAGAAAACTGAGAAAGTAGTTCTAATATCTAACACAACAACAAAACACAATTCAATCAAACGAAAATGATGCTTTGATGAGGTTAGGCTCAAAATAGTTGAGCTTTTATTATCTATTTCGCAATCAATGAAAGAAACCGTGGTCTCAACACGTACCTTCGCGACGTAGTCCTTCTCGGCAAACTTGAAGGCGATGCCCAAGCAGGCGAAGAGAGGCGAGAGATGGGAGCAGGCGCGAGAGAATGGCGCAACCTCCAGGTCTGCGGTTTGAGAATTCACAGTGGCCGCGAGCTCCTTGAAGGCCTCCGATATGTTCCTCAGAGGCTTCTCGTCGTTCAGGTCTGCCATTGGAACGAGATCTCTCCCGCTCTCTCTCTCTCCGTCAATCTTGGTTTTGGGAATTGGAATGTTCTTTGCTGCTCTGAAAGGGAATGTGAATAAAGGATCGGCTTGTATGCTGTACTTAAGAACGACAATGATTTTATTAAAGTAATCGTTGTGATTAATTTTCTTTTTTATTTATCATTTTATTTATTTATTAGTATTTATTATGATGTATTTCTAATCTTTAAGAACCTTTCAATTACTTTAATGAAATTTTTACTATTCTTTTTTTTTTTTTTTTAAAAGAAAATCATCATAGTTTCATTCATAAAAGATCAAGAGCAAAACTCTTACAATACAGGGCAAGCCCCGAAGTATTCGTAACGGGCTCCGTTTACTTCGACGTAAAATGGTTTCCAGGAAAATGATTTCCGTATTTTACGGTGTTTACTGAGACGTAAAATAATAGTCAACGGAAAACATTTTCCCTTTGACCGAAAATTCTTCTTTAATTTTCGGAAAATGGTTTACGGTTTTAAAAACAGTAAACCAATTTCCGATTTTGAGCATCTCATTCTCAAATTGACGTACCCTGTCGGGACTTGACCGGGACCTACCTGGGACTTGACCGGGACCTCCCCAAGACTTGCTTGAGGCCCGCCCAGGACCTGCTCGGGACTTGATCGAGACTTGTCCGGGACTTGACCAGGACCCACCCGGGACTTGTCCGAGACCCACCCAGGACTTGTCCGAGACCCACCCGGGACTTGACCGGGACCTGCCCGGGAATTGATCGGGACCTGCCTGGGACTTGACTGAGAACCACTCGGGACCTACCCGGGACTTGTCCAGGACCCGCCCGAGACTTTTCTGAGACCTGCCCGGGACTTAACGGGGACCCGCCTGGGACTTGATCGGGACCGACCCGGGACTTGTCCGGGACCCACCCAGGACCCGCCCGGGACTTGATCAGGACCTGCCCGGGACTTGTCCGGGACCCGACCGGGACTTGATCGGGACCCGCTCGGGACTTGTCCGGGACTTGCCCATGACCTGACCGAGACCCGCCCAGGACTTGTTCGGGACCTGCCTGAGACCTGCCCGGGACTTGTTCGGGACCTGCCCGAGACCCGCCCGGGATCTTGACCGGGACCCGTCGACACTTTTTCAGGACCAACCCGGGACTTGCCCGGGACTTGATCGAGACCCGCCCGGGACTTGACTAGGACCCGCTTGGGACTTGACTGGTTAAGTCCCAAGCGGGTCTCGGACTAGTCTCGGTCAAGTCCTGGGCAGGTCACAGACAAGTCTCGGACGGGTCCCGGTTAAGTCCTAGGCAGATCCCAGTCAAGTCTCGAGCAGGTCCCGAACAAGTCATTGGCGGGTCCCGGTTAAGTCTCGAGCAGGTCCTGGGTGGGTCCTAGTCAAGTCCCGGGCGAGTCCCAGCCAGGTCCCGGACAAGTCCTGGGCAGGTCCTGGTCAAGTTCCGATAAAGTCCCGGGCTAGTTCAGGTCAAGTCCTGAGCAGGTCCCTGGCAGGTCCTGGGTAGCTGCCGGTTATGTCTCGGGCGGGTCCCATTAAAGTTTTGGATAGGTCCTGGTCAAGTCCCGGCGGGTCTCGGGCAAGTCTCGGGACTTACCCGTAAATTTAGAGTTTAATATGATTTAATGAATATATATATAAATTTTGTGATTTTCCGTACGCGCAGTAAACACCGTAAAATGTTTTCTGCCGAAAACATTTTCAGGGAAAATGATTTCTTTGAAAATATTTTCCAACGGAAACCATTTTATGTCGAAGTAAACGGAGCCTAAACTACAAAGATACCAACGTTATATAAGACGTATTACATTCAGACTCTCAAAATATATCCGCTAACATATGACTAATTAACAAATGAAATACATATCTGTACCAGACAGAATCAACTAATGCATAGGGTAGCAATTATTCCTTAACACTGAGGGTTAAAAACCCCAGGCCAACACTTATTCCTTGACACTGAGGGCTGAGAGCCCCAGGCCAACACTTATTCCTTGACACTGAGGGTTGAGAACCCCAGACCAATACTTAATCCTCCTCGACCCGAAAGCCAGGATAATGTTCACATCTACAACCCAAAGATCTTGACCAAGCATCACACCCAAAAATAGGTCGATCGAGACAAGACTTATTACAAGCAAAAAACAATAAAAATACAGGGAAATAAAACTGATCTCGTGCAAGCAGACCCCGTACACTGAAGGACGCGTTGGAAGCTCGTCGCGGTGGGGGTATGGAAAAAGCCCGGCAGTGGACGGAGTGCGGCAAAACAAACGTGGCAGAACTGTAAAAACCAAAAAAACACACAAAACAAACAGAGAGGAGCAAATACAGGGAAATACTAAAGCAAATAAACAAAATCAAAAAGAAAATCAAAACAAAAAATAATACAAAGGAAACAAAATACAGGGAAACCAAAGAAAACATAAAACAAAACGCATAATGATCAACCGGAGAAGGCTCAGGCGTGATCTAGCTAGAACACCGCTGAGGAAGGTGGCGATGGGAGAATGATGCGGTGGGGGCTCATAGAGGACTTGCCTCAGGTGAAGGGCTGTGAAACGCCGAAAGCCGGAAGACCCAAACTGGGGCACAAAGAGCCCCAAAAACAAACGAAAAAGATCGTCGTACAAGGAGGAGGCCAGGGAAAAGGAAAAGGAAAGGGAGGGGCACCGGGACTAGGGCATCAAGTAAATAACTAGAGCCCAGTGCAAAAGGGACGTGGGGAGGAGGGATGGCCTCCTCCCTATGAGTGACGGCGATCTGGAGGGGGGCTGGTAAAGCAAAAAAACCTAGAAAAAACCTAGAGATTTTTTTTATAACAGTATATGCTATAGTTTTAATTACACCATATAAGCCAAATCCGTTTGGAAATGCGATTTTAAAAATTGCGTTTTTAAAAATTGTATTTTATAAATCTCTACTTTTTAAAATCGCACAGTCATTTAATAAAACATGTTAAAAAGTTCTTTTTTATCAATTGAATGTTTGAGTAAAATTAGCATATCATTGCGATTTCA
The DNA here is from genome assembly GCA_006937295.1 of Carpinus fangiana. Lineage (NCBI taxonomy): Eukaryota > Viridiplantae > Streptophyta > Magnoliopsida > Fagales > Betulaceae > Carpinus > Carpinus fangiana. Next base: position 8,739,001 of record CM017321.1, read on the forward strand.
GGCCAAATGGGTAAATTTGCCCCAAATATTTTTTTAAGCGAAATCGTGATTTTGATTTAAATTTGCACTTTTTCAAATAAATACATTCTAGTCAGTTTATTGAAATCGCAGATTTTTCAACGATTTTAAAATTTGTGTTTTTAAACTCGCAATCTCAAATACTCTAAAATTGCGATTTGGTTTAAAAAAGTAAATTATTTTTTTGAAATCACACTCCCAAACTGTAGTAACCTAAATTATTAACTAGGCGTAAGTAGCTTAGTTGGGGGAGTTAATTTGGGCTTTGGGTCATTAAGGACACTAAAAGGGTAATTTGGATTTTTGGGTGGACGTACGCTAGGTATGGCGGACGCCACCGAATGTACAATTTGCAAACTATATATGCGAACATACGTGGGAGGACCATTAGACGTACGCTACTTTTTGGATACCCTCTGATTAATACCTGGACATACGAGGCAGCCTTTGGCCCACTAGGCAAAAGCCACCGGACGTACGCCCATTTGGCTCAGACGTCCGCTGCTTTCTGGGTCTATAAATACCCGCTACTCCCTTTGTATTTTGCATAAGTTGCAGACGCCCCCAGGCTGCCAGAGTGTTCCCAAGGTGTTGAGTGTTTTGTGAGCGTGTGTAAGGTGTTCGTGTGTTTCAGAACGTTCGTGAGGTGGAACTCTTGAGGTTTTATTTCAAGGAAGTAACGTTCAATCTTTAACTTTTTTAATACGTTGTATGCTACTCAATTTCGGTTTGGTTGTAGCTGTTAGCCTTAATACACTTTGAACATTGTTTAGGTTAGCATTTTGTTAGCTTAGCGTTGTTACGTTGCATATAGGTTATAAACTAGACTATGAGGCTTTATAGTGTTTTTAGTTGCTATAGGAGTCGAAAAATAGGTGGGCAATAAAGAGAAAATGAGGTTCTCCCTGAAAACCCTTATAGCGGATGTACGGTATAGTGACCGGACGTACGGCCCGTCATGACACGGTGGACGTACTGCCCCGAACCTGAACGTACGGTCAGTGTGTAACAGGGAAACCCTATTTTCACCAACCGTCTCATAGCTCATGTTTTCCTTACATTAGAGTTGTTTTAGTGGAATTAAGGCTAATAGAAGGTTTTCCAATGATTTGGAGAACCCGGATCTTTCGGAGTATTCAGAGACGCTTTTTGATTTAAGTGAGTTTTAACTCACATAATGCTCATTGCTATTTTCCATGCACTACACATCTATTTTGTGTATCAAGAAAAACATGCATATTTTACAATTCTCACAGTTTATACTTATTGTACATGAACTCTGCATTTTGAGAAAAACGTTGTGCTGAACATGTTAACCAAATGATACTTGTAAAATGAGATGCATGTAAAATACATACAAGATAATTTGTATCATATGACATAGTACACCAATACATGCGGTATTAATGGTCATATGCTTACTATATATGTTACCTTTATGTTCAAATATGTGTGTTATACAGAGCTTTTGATCCATTAGTTTCGTGACCACGGTGCAACTATTCTCAATGGTTCAGTCACTATAGGACGAACGTCATTAGTTGGTGTGAGTCACTCGAGATTGGATTCGATCGTGCTACTAATGTTACGTACAATATGTTGTGCAATGACTGGGGCACTGCATTGTATTATAAGTCCCTCGGGACAACGCCAACCCTGCTGAAAATGGGTAATATCTCGAGCAGACTATACTGTTGAACTATGACTGTTGTTACATCATATACATATACCATCTATTATATATATAATATATAATGTAAGCTGTCATGATAGAACTGCTTTTGCTTATAAAAACATTTGAGTTCATTACTAAACTGACATGGGTATTATCTATGTTAAAAACCACTAAGTCTTATACTTATCATTTCCTTTATGTTTTATCTACCATTACGATTGTTATACAGTTTAGCCGCTTTAGAAGAAGATGCCGTCGGAGTAGACTTGGATGCTAGCTCAAGACTTGATCCATGTGATCTTTGAAGATATGGATCCTATTTGGTTGCGTGCGATGTGGGAGACTGGAGGATTTTCTTGCGCAAACATGATAGAGATCCTGATATCATTAGTTATGCTTAAACTTAGGTTTAGTCTGTAATTTGTTGATAATTTTTGTGAACTATGTTGATGTTTTGTTATTATGGGTTGTATCTATTCTCCTGATGATGGTCTGATGACCAGTACATTTGATGACTATTAATGATATTATGGTGACGTAGAATTTTATCTCTGGTATTTGCTGTGTGATGTTTCATTTACTGTCTCTAAATCCTATAGTTTTAGTAAAGTCTTCCGTTACAATTTTCTCGTTATGATGAGGAAAGTGAATTCCCAGAGGTCTTGTTCTACGAGGGATAAGGCTGAGATGGCGCACCGTGGGATCAATTACTAGTTAATTGATTTACCCATCGGGGTCGTCACACAAACGAACCCTAAAATACGCACAACTTCTTTTTCAGAGCAAATGATGTCAAATGCATGGAAAGTGCTTTTTACTTTCCGAATTTTCTATTTAAGTAATGAGAGATTTATTATTTAAAAAAATACATTATCATCTCATGAGATAATTACACATTATTTGAGAAGTAATTTATAAAAGAACAAAATAATAATAAATGTAGCATTTCAAAAAAAATAATAAATAAATAAAGATGTTTACCCTTATATGTCGAGGTATTAACTATTAGGGTAAACTTCACTAACCTCCTTAAACTTCCGCGATTTTTACAGACACCCCCCAATGTTCAAAATATTTCACTTTAGTGAATCAAACTTTGATTTTCTTTCACTTTCCCCATTCCGTTAGGATTTTCTGTTAAATTTAACGTAAATGTATGAAATTACTAAATACCCTTAGTCATTTTTCTCATTTTTTCGTTTAATTTAACCGCAATATTTAATGGCAGTGGGGTATTTGAAACAAAACAAAAGTTCGATACACCAAATGAGAGTTTTTGAACATTTGAGGGTATATGCAAAAATCGCGAAAGTTTAGGCGGAGCTAGTAAAGTTTTCCCTAACTATTAAGAGCATTCACATTTGCTTAACAAATATTTAGTTAAAAAATAGGTTTTTTTTAAAAAAAATTATTATTATTTTTTTATTTATAGTTATTTATATTTTTTTTTTAAAGGGAAAATCATTACAATCTCATTAATTGATGAACGATCATAAGTATAACGCTTTTACATCACATATCAAATGTTTTGAGAAAATCATAACCGAAGTTACAAGGTTACAAGTCATAGATACATACATAACAATCTGACATTCAAAACCTATCTATAAAATCAAAATCTGTTAACTTATGACTAATCTTCAGTTGTAACAACAGGTATGTTACAGACAAACTTAATCTGATACATAAGTAGCAACATCCTTCCATTGAAACTCATCCTCCTTGACTCTCAAACTATAAAATTATTTGCATCCTAACCCAACAGGTTAGGACCACAAAATAAAGGGAAAACGGAAAACATGGAAAATTAAAAAAACACAAAAGCTCACAAAATACCACCGGAGGAAGGCTGCCAGATAATTCTGGCATGCGACTCACGATCCGTCGCGGGGTTGCTGAAATCAAAAGCGGGCACACCCGGCACGATGGTGCTTAAGCCTATAACAAAAGAAAAGTAAAAAGAAAATGGGGGAAAGAGTTGGGGAAGGGAGGGGAATTATATTTAGTTACACATTTTAGCTATCAACTTTTACTTTTTTTATTTTATGTTTTAATCTATTTTTCTTACTCCCAAAAAAGAAAAAGAAAAATTATAAATGCACAACTTAAACCCAACTTTGGCTTAACTTTCTTCTTGAGGTTTTTTTTTTAAAAAAAGTTACATGTGGAGGAGAGAGAGCCTTAAACTAGAGAGAGGAAGAGAAATTTTGTTTAAAAGTTGGGCCAAAATTGGGTTTAAATTGTGCCTATATCATACCTCAAAGAAAAAAGAGAACACGATTTTTGTTTAATTAATATAATTAAGGATTTATTGAGCTACAATGCTTAGCAAAATTTGTTGAGCATTGTATTAGCTCAACAAATTTAGCTATTTTATTGACCAAAATATGGAAATGTTTTGTTACAAAACTAATCAAAATAGCTTTTTAACTATTTTATTGAGCCCCTTATGAGTGCTCTCAGGAATGCTCTTATTTGGCATATCGATTTTCTCTAACTTTATTTGGCATAATTTTAAATTTGAAATTATTACTTTTAGATAAAATAATTAAAAATTTATCATATCATTTTTTAAAGTAATAAGTAAATTTGTCATTAACAAAAATAACTATTATTACAACTATTTAATTTAAAAATAATTATTAAAATCTAAAGAGTTATGTAGAATGTGTTGTATTTGCACTAAAAATTATAATGGATCATATTCAATTCCTTCGCCAATAACCCCTTCGATTAGTTGTGTGGCCGCAGGCATTTTGCTTGTAGTTAATCAAGTTGATTAATCATTCTTAAAATGGCAGGGAAAAAATAAAATTTAAACCAACATTCACAAAAATACCTTCTTTTTTTTTTTCTTTTTTTTTTGTTTAAGTATTCACAAAAAATACTTGGCTACAAGGAGGAAGCTCCTCCCCTATAATCAATTTGCATAGAGAGGGAAAATTACAGAGGCATCTGGAACGAGAATGGTGCTAAACGGCGGATGTTATCTTGGGTAATTTGTTGTCTAAAATGTTAATAATCTGGGCAACATGTGAAAAAAGCTTACATGGATTCAACTGTCTAAGAACATATTTGGATTGTGTTAGGAAATAGAGTTTTTAAGCTAAAAAATAGCTGTTTATAAAAGGTTTTATTTTTAAGTTTTTTCTAAATGTATGTTTTGGCTATTTTTATAGTAAAGAATGACAAAAAAAAAAAAAAAAGTTTTTGAAATTTTTTACCAAACAAGTCAGTTTTTTGTTTGACACAGTTTTTTAAGTATTAAAAAGTACTTTTTAAGCTCCCTAATGCAATCCCAAACAAACTCTAAATCGGTGGCCGAGCAGCTCAACATTTATTTAGATAGGTGAATTTACAGGCAAATGATATTTAATAGATTCTCATATGACTGTCATACAACTATGAGGATGTGACAGTGAATATCGACCATTAAATTTTGTTTATTTAAGTCCTTATTGATTCAAATGCTACTTTTCACGACCGCATCATTATAGTTGTATGAGAATTTACTAAGTAGCATTACTTTAATTTATATAAATTCTCTTTATAATATGTTATCAAAATTACTAACAATTTTGACAATAAATCGTTGGAAATTCATATACCATAGTAATGCATGAATTCATGTAATGGAAAATGAGTAAAGTCCTCGTAAAATTATTTCAAATGTGATGTGGCATTTAAAATTATCAATAGATCATAATTTATCAATGATCACCTCAAATTCAATTGCAATTTTAAAAATTACGTTACATTTTGAGATGACTTTGAAATAACTCTAGTATTCAGTATGTCATTACTCAATTGAAAAGAGACGTGTTAGGATGTTCCCTGCATGGAGAATCGGAGGAATCGCCCAAATTGCACAATATCATAATAGTCCTTTAGATGGGACAAAGATTTACCTCGAGAACTAGACATTCTCCGCAAATCTATAACCCACATCTCACAACGTGGGCTGGCTGTTTATCTTCCCTAAAGGCATAAAGCCCCCATGTTAGTTGTTACTACTCAGTACTAGTACTCACATCCCATGTTGTTGGCATTGGCACAACCACAACCTTATATAAGCCAGCTCGCTTTATTGTTGTGTTATTCCAGCCATGATTGCTCTCAACTTCATTATGGCATGCTGCAGCATTATGGCATAAAATCAAATTTTTATCTGTGGACATACTTTTGTCCATCAGAAGCTTCTTAAAAGGTACTTGGGTTGGGTTTATTCTTTCTAGTTGTCCTCCCATTGCCTTGGATTCTCCTTATCTCAAATCTGTGACCCTCAAACCCTTGCTTCAAGAAGAAGCCTTGCACTCAATAATTATGACAATGCACCCTAAATTTAGGAATATGTGAAGCGCTAAAGGCACTTGATTGTTACGAGAAGCAGTCAACCGTTAAAAGCGATTTAGGTGGTCGTTTAATTGAATAAGGTCCCAAACTTTATCTATACCACCATATATATATATATATATATATTGAGTTGCAAGCTTGACCATCTCGCCCTTGCGGTTGTTGTCGACTCTTAAACAAACTCCAATTGACTTGAAGTCTTAAAGGTGACTAAAAATGACTTGTAAACGAACATTTTGTTATATTACTTGAAGAGTTTGGAGATTAGTTTTCATTATTTCATGTAACTGAAGTTCCGGGGCACATATTATCCTTCGATCATTTTCGGTCTTAAAAAGAATTTTGATCAATCTCATATTTATAGAGTAGATTAATACTCAATACTCAACTGCCATACAACTGGACTAATGTGGTTCTATCCATCCGCTTTTAGATTTATATATTTATTTATTTTTCATTGTTAATAAATGTTGATCCAATGGCTTATGAGCACCACCATAGCTAGCAACCTAGTTGCATGGGAGTGGAATGAGAATAGAGTATTTAACATTACTTTGTATATAGTTGATAGAAAAACTTAACAATACTTTAACTATTTTGATGATGTTTTTCTATTATTTTATGTGATTGTAGATATTGAGCGTTACAGTATGGGTAGTAGTCTAAATGGCCCTTTGGCCCTTCTTCGTCCTCTACAGCTATAGATGTAAAATTCAAACAATTTTGCAGGTGGAAAACTAGAGTTCATCGCCTGTGTGTGACATGAGCTCATATTTACTTTAGAATTTATCTCTTTTGATTATCAAAGTTATTCAAAATTACGAGTCAGTTTTCAAAATCAAAGTAAATTTTTTTCTTCTTTCCTTTAAATGAGAGAAAGGCTTTTTCTTTCATAGTAGATCCTAAAACTCCTGAGTAATATCTTTTCCAGTGATATATCCAAGCATAAGGTGTACATGTATATCATTTCAATTGCTAGCAAATAATAATAAAACATTTTTGAAGTAGGATACATATTCATAATTTAAACTTTGGGATAATTACCTTTTTCCTCCAATAATGCATTATCAATTTCTCTCCATGAATTGTCAACCTTCCTACTTGACCCTATCAGACTATTATTTTATTCCCAAAACCCTTATTTCGTTAGTTAAATTTGTTAAATTGGATGAAATATTCTCTTTTAGCTGTTAAATCTCATTAAAAGACCGAAATACTCCCAAATAAAAAATTCAAACAAAAAAAATATAAAAATATAAATTTATAAATTAATTTTTTTTAAAATATATTAAGGGTATTATATATATAAAATTATTTAATTTTAAGGGTATTATATGTAATTTTTGTTTATAAAGTTAGGGTATTTAGGTAATTTCAATTTTTTTAATGAGTTTGACTAACAAAAAGAGGGGTTTTGAGAAGAAAACGGTAGTTTGATAGGGTCAGACAATAAAGTTGACAGTTCATGAGAGAAAATGGACAATGCGTGATAATTGATGGGAAAAAAAGTAATTACCCCTTAAACTTTTGTTTTACTTTACTTTTATAGTTTTGTTAAACGTAATCTCTCACTCAACATTAGGTTTATTTATTTAACATGAGGTTGTTAGATGTACTCTCTATACCTAATATTGAGTCATCAAGCGTAATCTCTCACTTGACACCGAATTTGTTAAGTGTACTTTCCTACTTAACATTTGGGTCATTAAGTGTATTATTCCTAAATCTCCCACCGAACATTGGGTCGTCCCAACACATTTTAATTGATCACAAACCTTTATTCTCTGAAAACTGCTATTTTCATTTCATTTGTAATAATATACTTTCCTCCAAAAAAAGGTTATGAGGCAAGGTGATCCGAATCTCGTCTTTGGAGATGATCTAGCTAAGGATGCTGGCTATAAAGGATATATATATATATATATATATTTTTTTTTTTTGGGGTACTCACATTGGTGATGGTAATGAGGTAAGACACTCCAACTAGTCTTTTTGTCTAGTTTAATTAGCCGAGTAAAAAGCCTCATAAAGTAGGAGACTCTACTTTGAATTTCTTTTCCTCATCTTGTGTTATGTCGACATGTAAAAAAAAGAAAAAAAGCTTTTTTGTCTTGAATCCTTGAACACGGGCTAAATAGTAGAAAGAGGTGATCAAAGTAGCTCCCTTTGTATTGACTTGTTATTGTTTAATAGCTTAGTAACTGTCCGTATTTAAATTCCAAAACACCTTTTTTTAAAAAAATTTTATTTTTTGACAAATAGTAACGGTCCGTGTTTAAATTTGTTGGCCGTTGCTAAACACGACCAATAATTTTTTATGCGAACGGATTATAATAGCACATATTTATTAAGAAGTAATGATAGGAGAGACGTAAATAGAAAAACCACGTACACCTTTAAGCTAGTTAAATCGAAAGCATTAGTAGACACCTAGCTGGTGGCATAAAAATTAGAATTCAATCCCAAAGCCAAGTGAAACTAAACCACCAACTTCGTTGGCAATTGAATAATTAAGGAACCTGAAGAGTCTTTCCGTTGTTTTTTCTTTTGTTTCGGCGCGGACAAGACGAGAGAACAATGCGATAAGAGAAAAAGGAAAGAGACGAGTTGTTGCCCACTCCGAGAAAAAAGCACGTAGCTTTGTTGGAAAATGGGAAGAAGAAGAGGGTTAACTTTAACCTATGCGAGTGAGATCTTTTTAGTTTGGATAATTACCTTTTCGATCTCTCCATTAAGTAAAATGTATTGTTACTTTGCCCATGCCCCGTCAAACTACTAATTTGTGCTCAAACAAGTCCCGGTCAAGTCCCACTCGGGTCTCGGGCGGGTCCTGAACAAGTCCCGGACAGGTCCCGGTCAAGTCTCGAGCGGGTCCTGAACAAGTCCCGGGTGGGTCCCTGTCAAGTCCCGAGCGGGGTCCCGGGCGGGTCCCGGGCAGGTCTCGAACAAGTCCCAGGCAGATCCCAGTCAAGTCCCGGGCAGGTCCCGAACAAGTCTCTGGTGGGTCCCAGTCAAGTCCCGGGCGGGTCTCGGGCAGGTCCCGAACAAGTACCGGGCGGGTCCCTGACAAGTCTTGGTCAAGTCCTGGGCGGGTCCCTGACAAGTCCCGCGCACGTCCTGAACAAGTCCTGGGCAGGTTCCGGGCGGGTCCTGGACAAGTCCCGGACAAGTCTCGGTCAAGTCCCGGGCGGGTCTCGGTCAAGTCCCGAGCAGGTCCCAGATGAGTCCCGAGCGGGTCCTGAACAAGTCCCGGGCAGGTCCCGGTCAAGTCCCGCGTGAGTCCCGATCAAGTCCCAGGCAGGTATCGGTCAAGTCCCGAGCAGGTCCCGGGCGGGTCCTAGTCAAGTCCTGGGCGAGTCCCAGCCGGNAGAAAAAAAGCCTTTTTTGTCTCGAATCCCTGAACACGGGCTAAATAGTAGAAAGAGGCGATCAAAGTGGCTCCCTTTGTATTGACTTGTTATTGTTTAGTAGCCTAGGAACTGTCCGTATTTAAATTTCATAGCACCTTTTTTATAAAAATTTTATTTTTGGACAGATAGTAACAGCCCGTATTTAAATTTGTTGGCCGTTGCTATACACGGCCAATAATTTTTTATGCGAACGGGATTATAATAACACATATTTATTAAGAAGTAATGATAGGAGAGACGTAAATAGAAAAACCACGTACACCTTTAAGCTAGTTAAATCGAAAGCATTAGTAGACACCTAGCTGGTGGCATAAAAATTAGAATTCAATCCCAAAGCCAAGTGAAACTAAACCACCAACTTCGTTGGCAATTGAATAATTAAGGAACGTGAAGAGTCTTTTCGTTGTTCTTTCTTTCGTTTCGGCGCGGACAAGACGAGAGAACAATGCGATAAGAGAAAAAGGAAAGAGACGAGTTGTTGCCCACTCCGAGAAAAAAGCACGTATCTTTGTTGGAAAATGGGAAGAAGAAGAGGGTTAACTTTAACCTACGCGAGTGAGATCTTTTTAGTTTGGATAATTACCTTTTCGATCTCTCCATTAAGTAAAATGTATTGTTACTTTGCCCATGCCCCGTCAAACTACTAATTTGTGCTTAAANCGTAAATTTAAAGTTTAATATGATTTAATGAATATACATATAAATTTTGTGATTTTCCGTACGCGCGGTAAACACCGTAAAATGTTTTCGGTAGAAAACATTTTCAGGGAAAATGATTTCTCTGAAAATATTTTCCGACGGAAACCATTTTACGTCGAAGTAAACGGAGCCTTAAAGGCGAATTCAGAAAATCAATCTGTCACTTTGCATCCATAAAAGATGAAGATAAATATTTCGAAGGTATGAGAAAACAATTTTTTATATATAATAATATATAATATATTATTATATTTAGGTGGACTATTCCATCATGCCTTTAGAACAAGTTCATCATGTCTTCAAGACGAAAATTACAGTCCATTCATAAATTACAATGCATTGTTATTTTGCTTTTATAAACTATAACGCATTATTATTTTAACAATCTAAGTTAACAACTGATAAAAATGAGATTTTAGGCACAATATAATAATTTGAGAGGGTTGGATAATATAGTTTGATGGGGTAGGATAATATGATTGTTAATTTGTAAAGACAAAGTCACAATGCGTCATAAATCGAAGAGGCAAAATGTAATTACTCCTATTAGTTTTTACGGGTTTTTTTTTAATTTTTTTTTGATATGAACTTCTAGGGGGTTTACCGTCAAATTTTTTTAACATTATTTTTGAAACGCCCAGGTCTACTGTTCCGCCAATTTCCATAACGCCAAATTATTTCAACATTTAAAAAAATATCCACCACCTTTTTCAAAAATATTTGAGTCCCACCTTCCGTTGGCCTTTAGCTGGCTTTCCCAGCTTTTCTTCGCTCATTGGCTCCATCATACCCACTCGGCCACTCTGTCTCACTCTCCGTCTCCCACACCCTTCACCTTTTTCGTTCCACTCCGCGAAAATTCCTCATGATTTCTCCGCCCGATGTCGATGCCCTAGAAATGCTTCTCTGCTCCGCCGTCGGTTTCAGCTAGATCTGTAGCGTTCTCCAGGTACAGTTCTTTCTGCTCTCAATTTTGCTTCTTGCTTCGCTTTCGATGAGTTAGATCGACGCGGGAGCTTTGATTTTTGGCTGAAGAAGCTGCATTTTGTGCAGATCCAAGCGTGTTCTTTTGCTTTCTGGAGCAGAAGTGTGTGTTCTGAAGGATTTGAATTTCTTGCAGAGTGTTGGAGCTTGTAAGTAGCTCTGGCTTTTTGGAAATGTGGTTTTCAAAATCGGTTTCTTTTGTTGAAAATATAGTTTCAACCGTTTTTAGTTGAGAAAGTTTGAGAAATGAATTTGGATTTTACGCGGTGGTGGCCTAGAAATGAAAATGACTGGTGAGCTAACTACGTAATTGCATTAAGGGGCCAAGTTCTATTCTTTTTGGAATCTAAATTTGAAAAAGGCTTCAATTCCAGATTTTATTTCTCTTCTTTTTCCTATCTTTCCTTCATTTTCTCGCAAACCAAACAGTGCATTGTTGACAGTTCACTTCGTTTTTTGACTTCTGTTTGGCTGTCGTTGAATCAGTTTGTTAGTTTCAAATTGCTTGAGCTGGTGAGCTAAGATGGAGGAGCCCCTAGGACCACCGGGCGAAGGTCCAGTGGAAATGCCCCAAATTGCTGAGAAACAGACCCCTGCTGCTTCATCAGAAAGCACGAAAAGGGTTGCGAAATCTGCAAAACCTAGCGTTCCGGCGTCCTCAAAGGTCTCGGCAGCAACGGGTTCTGCTAGGAAAAGGTTGGACTCCAAGACGGGTCAGGAATATAGTTCCAATGTGATGAAACCGACTGTAAGTGCGTCATTGAAGAGTTCGAGTACCGTTCCGGTGGCAAGGCGAAACAGCACTGGAGGATTGCCCGAGAAGAGGCAAAGCAACGCTGGTTCGGTTGCAGCGAAGAAGACTGCTAGTCCTTCGGGTTCGGAACCGGTAAGGCGGTCTCTCCCGGAACCTAGAAGGAGTTCATTGCCTTCAGTTGTTGCCAAAGCCTCCACTCGAACTAGTGTTTCGGACGCTACTAGAAAGTCGATTCCAGTGTCACCAGTGGGAAGGAATTTGAGAACATCAACCGGGTCTGACATAACTAAGCAGGAGAGTGTGAGGAAATCATCGGTTAAGCCAGCGTCATCGGTCTCCTCTTCTTCTTCTTCTTTTTCTAGGAGGATAACTTCTACGTCATTGGACAGTAGTGGCAGCAGTGGGATTAGGAAAACGGTTTCGAAGCTTTCTTCCCCTTCAGCTCGGTCACCTTCGATTTCCAGTGGGTTGAGAGCTGGGTCTTTGTCGTCATCTCTTGACAGGAGTTCTACTTTGTCTGGACGAAGGAAAGCGGGGACTCCTGAAAGCCGGGACTCTAGGTTCATTGTACTTCCACAGGTGGAGATTAAAGCTGGTGATGATGTGGTAAGCACCATCTGCAAACCTGTAAACTATGCACGTTGGTACAAGAGTAACTTAATTAGGGATCTACCGTGTTTGGGTTTAGTTGATTAGTTGCCTGAGAGATGCTTGTGAGAATACTAAACTTTGTCCTAGAGAAATTCGGTTGACTTTGAAGGGTAAAGGTGCTCATCATTAAGCTGCAGGATTTTAGCGACATTGCTTTCTTCTCCTTTTCATTCTGCCTATTGAACACCATGGAGTATGTCTTCAGACAAGTTTTCTCTCGTTTATAAATTATAATCATACGGTTTCTGAATCTCTGTTGGAAACGAGTTCATTTTAGATACTTAACAAGGCATGACTTCCTTGGATAATATCCAGTGTATGGTTTGAAACCTCTAAGACCAGCTAATAATTGGTATGCTAAATCTTTTATTTTGTTATGGATAGCTTCACTTACAATAAAAAAAGGATAACTTCAGTTTGACTGCAAGAAATACAGAATTTGGTATGAGATATTAGAAAACATGAGACAGAGATGCTGATAGCAAAGAAGGTGATTGGTGGTTCTTTAGTTTTTTCCGCAATTAGAGCAGGCGTGTATGAGACAGACAGATCTCCTACAGCATCCCCCATCCCTGCTTGGGGATGTGCCCACACAATTTCTCCCCTTTGCTTTATGGGAAGTATTAATATTATATTTATCCTACTTCAGTTTACATGGTCTTTTCTCATGGTTTTGGAATGAACAATCATCAAATTTTATTTTATTGGAGGTAATGAGTTTTTAGTTTCATTACTTATTAGTGCTTCAATATGTATAATATCAGAGGTTGGATCTTCGGGGTCACAGAGTTCGTAGTCTCACTGCTAGTGGCTTGAATTTGTCAGCAAATTTAGAGGTAAACTCATCATATATCTGATGCATTATTACTTATATGTGGAAAACTATTTAATGAAAACAGATTTACCATTTTGTCATTAAATTTCCTGAAAGGTACGTGAACAAGCTTCATAACTGATGTTAAACTTATAACTTGTATGATAGAAGTTCAAATGCCAAGGGTTCATAATGTGTGCCTGTGGTGTGTTTTGGTTTCAATCAACTGCAGTTTTGTAGCACTCTCCTTGTTATAGAGTAGGAGCTTTTACCATCAAAATAAGGGTCTTTTGAAGCTGATTGTCATTAAATTCTTTGTTGACTGGAAATATTGGTTTAAGACACAAAGAGAGATATAGCATTAATGCCTACAAATGGATGAATCTATTATGCAAATTTATTAGAAACCATGTCTAGAATCTTCATTTTTTGGGAGTAATATCTTGACTAATCGACAAAATGTATCAGATGATGACTCTTTTGGTAGTTTCAGAAATTGAGGGATATGGTAATTATTTATTTATTTTTTTGATAAGTAAAAGTGGAAAAATAAATGCACCAGATGATTTTTTTTTTTTATTACTTATTTTTTGATAAGTAATAATTCATTAAAAAGAATGCTGACAAACTAGCATTCACAACAGCCTCAACAAACTTACTAGCCAAAATAGCTAAAAAATCACATTTCTCTATTTTAGCTTATCTATTTTTTCAAAGCACCTACATTAGGATTAGCATTTTAACTATCTAATTTCACTATTCCATTTAAATATTATTTTTCAAAAATTTATTTATTCTCTCTTTAAGATCTCCAACAATCATATCTTTGAAAATTTGTCATTGAAATATTTAATTTAAAAAATGTGATTTGAAAAGCTTTATTACATAATTATTTTATTGATTTGTCAGGATATAACTTAGTTAANGATGAATCTATTATGCAAATTTATCAGAAACCATGTCTAGAATCTTCATTTTTTGGGAGTAATATCTTGACTAATCGACAAAATGTATCAGATGATGACACTTTTGGTAGTTTCAGAAATTGAGGGATATGGTAATTATTTTTTGATAAGTAATAATTCATTAAAAAGAATGCTGACAAACTAGCATTCACAACAGCCTCAACAAACTTACTAGCCAAAATAGCTAAAAAATCACATTTCTCTATTTTAGCTTATCTATTTTTTCAAAGCACCTACATTAGGATTAGCATTTTAACTATCTAATTTCACTATTCCATTTAAATATTATTTTTCAAAAATTTCTTTATTCTCTCTTTAAGATCTCCAACAATCATATCTTTGAAAATTTGTCATTGAAATATTTAATTTAAAAAATGTGATTTGAAAAGCTTTATTACATAATTATTTTATTGATTTGTCTGGATATAACTTAGTTAAAAGGGTACAATAAATTGCAAAAAAAATCCAAATATTCTCTAGAATTAATAAATATTAAGATGATAAAATTAAAAATTTCAATTAAAATATAATTACTAAATTTTATTCTTTCAAATGTCATTTAAAGAAATGGTAAACAAAATGTCATTTGACGAAATGACACAATTATTGAAGTGGAACCTCGGTGATTAATATATTGCTAGTGTGAGATGAGCAGATGGAAGCTAGAGAGAGAAAGAAAGAGAGAGAGAGGAGAGGAAATAAAAGAAATAGAAAATGAAAACCAAGAGGATAGAGAATGTTCCTTTATTTTAATGTTTTTTTGGTGAGCGAACAGTGGTCACTGTTCACGCTCAATAGATTTTTCACCAATTTGGTGAGACTGATGGAGAGTTTTTTAGAGCCCTTTTAGCATTTTTGCTAGGCTCTTGTGAATGCTCCTAGAACCCCTTCTTAATTTTCATTAAGAGTTCCCCTTATTTTCTTTTTGGCGGTATGCAAAGAAAACCTGAACTACTTCAAAACATGGAGTGGTCTCAAACTAATCTAATTGCATATTATGTTTGCATCACGATTCTGTAGCATGGGGTTGTAATCTTTAAAAGCATGAGTTGACCACTAAGGGTGCTGATAAACTTCTTTGCCAGTTTGTTTATCTCAGAGACAATCTCCTGTCTACATTGGAAGGAGTTGAGATACTGACCCGGGTGAAGGTTTGTTATTTCATGATATTTACATAACAAGTTCATTCTTTTCAATGGCCATTCTTCCAGAAACTGAAACAATTAGACATTCAATTTTGCATGTAGATTTGCAAAGGAATAACTTGCAATTTATTGGTAGTATTGTATCTTCCCAGGTTCTTGATTTGAGCTTCAATGACTTTAAAGGGCCTGGATTTGAACCTCTTGAGAATTGCAAAGCTCTACAGGTATGCGTCTCTTGCATATTCATCTCTGAATTGCAGTGACTCAGTGCATCTTGGAGTTATCAATGCAATAGGGTCCTGAAATGTTTATTGCTTTTTGACTCCTTCAGCAATTATATCTTGCTGGAAATCAAATCACATCACTTGCAAGCCTTCCGCAGCTTCCAAATTTAGAGGTAGAGTTTTGAAAATTGATTTAAGCTTTTCTGACCATCATTGAAGGTTTGCATTTCCAGTGGTTAGAATCAATTTATGTATATCTTCCTCCCCTCCCCCCTTTCTCTTGCAGTTTCTTTCTGTAGCTCAAAATAAGTTGAAGTCTCTTTCGATGGCAAGCCAACCTCGACTGCAGGTTTGTTGTTTTTACGCAGCTTATTTCTTCTTCATCACAATTGTGTAGTTCTTTCTTTTTTTTTTTTTCATTTTAAATTTCATGTAGGTATTAGCTGCGAGCAAAAACAAAATTACAACTCTAAAGGGCTTCCCGCATTTACCAGTTCTTGAGGTTGGTGTTGTAAATTTGTTTGTTAGACCTACTGCATGCTAAATAGTTACTCAAGCAGTCTTATGTGGATCCATCGCACTGTTTTCATCACATGGAGGATTCAATGTGTCATGAACTTACTCTATTGGCAAAACATGGAGAATGATATATTCAATAAATCTGAATAGTTTAACTATTCAATTTAGAAAAACACAGCAAAGGGATTTGCATAATTATTAATAAGTTTGGAATAAGGGTTTGTGGATGAAAGTTAGATGGTCTGAAGTATCTTGATTTTCCAACTTTTCAGCATGTAGATTTTGTCCATAAAGCGATCGATTCTTTCGATTCAGATCCATTGTTTCAGTAATTATTATTTGCAGGGGAGGAGATAGAAGCTGTGTTATCCGTACACTCTTCTAAAATCTTGTGCATTGGTCTAACTTGCAAAAAATTAGTTGCAACTTGTAAAATATTTCCTCTTAATATCTACCTTGTGGTACAATAGACAGTTAAAAAGCCAAGGAATTCATGATTTGGGAATAAGTTACTAATTATTCTATCTACTTCATATACAAGCAAAAAATAATATACGCTTTTATGATTTTTATGTTATGCTGCAGCATTTAAGATTGGAGGAGAACCCTATTCTTAAGATGTCACATTTAGAAGCAGCTTCCATTTTGCTTGTTGGTCCTACTTTGAAAAAGTTTAACGATAGAGGTATTTATGTTTTATTGGCACCTACAAGTTGTTGTCTCATTGCTTATTTTGTTGGGTGTTATTTACCCCTTTAGATTGTTCTTATAGTTTATTTTCTATTTAATTTTCCTTTTGTGTTAAATACGAGAACTTAGATCTTTCCCGGGAGGAGATAGCTTTAGCAAAGCGTTATCCTGCACAAACAGCTTTGTGCATTACACATGGTTGGGAGTTTTGCCGTCCGGATCACGCGGCAGGTGCATAATTAGAAAATCCACTTCTTCCTAGTAGCTGCTTTTGGACTTTTATCAATTATTTTTGGCATCATATATGTGTTTTCTCTTTGTGTATTCTTTGGGAGTAATAAGTTGCTATTGTACATAATTTCATGGATGGTCAAGTTGATATTTGGTTTAGTTGGTATGGCATGAACCGGTTACTATTCTAAGTACATGCCATGTGCAACATTTGGGGATGTAAATAGCATAGGCTAGATATTAGTTATTATTTAATATGTATTGTACTTCGAATTATGGAAATGCATCGTGTATGATATGACCATTCTATTGGATGAACTTGGGGGAAGTAAGTGTTGAAGATGAGAAACCCAGCAAAGTGTGACCCCAACAAACCCCCCAGGAGTCATTGAAGCCTAGAGTCATGATCAATTGTGTGTCAGTGTGAGAGAGAGCCACAAATTGATTATAAGAGAGAGATGGCCACTGACTGATTTGTGTGAGAGAGGCACGATTGAGATGAAAAAGAGAATTAAAGAGATTAGTTGCTCTTTTCCAAATGTAGTGACTATACCCACCTTTTCTGTCATGATTGTACCCCTCTGTGTAAAGACCGGATCCCAGTCATGTCTGATTTTCAAAATTAATTATTTATGTTTTGACATGTATCAGACATGTATTTTGCTGTGTTCATGCCATATTTATGTTCACCAAGTGTTGGACTCCGACACTCTTGGGGCTATGGAGTATCTGTGTGTAGTACTGAAAAATGATACACGTCTTTTGGATTTCGAATTTTAAGTGCAGTAGGCAACTACTTTAATCATTATTAATCTGACTTTGGTTCTTACATTTATGATAGGTGGTAGTTGCCAATGCTATAATTTACTACATATTTTGTACGCATTTACTGGAGTTGTTCTAACAAGAAGCGGCTGGAGATGATAGTTGATAACTTAATATGCCTTAAATGATGTATAGGTCCTGTTCCTGTGGATCTTTTTTAAAAGTTAACTCTGTTTTAATGATTGCGTTTTTCCTCTGGAGTCGTTTTTCAGCTTCAAAATGAATATCACGTTAAGATTCTAGAATGTCGTTTGAGTTTGGTAATGCTCAATGCAACTAGAACTTTTGCATGCAGGGATAATTGTGCATGGTAGTTGTTATCATATGCATACATGACACTTGTCATTTTATATCTGTGATTCATGGACAGAGTCAACTTTTCGCTTTCTTGTCGAGCAATGGAAGGATCATTTACCTTCGGGGTACCTGCTCAAGGAGGCCTATGTGGATCAGCCTTCTGAAGAGGATGCTTGTCATTGTCACTTCACTTTTGTTCAAGATGGTGAATTATGCAGTGACCCCCAATTAGTGTTCAACTATCAATGGTTTGTGGGAGAGAGAATGCTTTCAAATTTTGCTGCTATTCCTGATGCTACTGGAGTGGTAATGGATTTTTACGTTGTTATCAGTATATTTGAAGCTTTTGAGTCACTTTTAATGCTTCTTTGTCTGTTTAATGCTGCATGATGTGATGGCCAGGTTTATTGGCCAAAGCGTGAAGACATTAATAAAATCTTGAAAGTGGAATGTACTCCCCTATTAGGAGAAACAAAGTATCCTCCTATCTTTGCAGTATCCTCACCAGTTTCACCAGGTATACTTTTTCCTTGTTTTCTTTGGGATTGAACTCAAACTTGAATATTTCTCATGTATGTTAGCTGGAGAGTAATGTGAAACTTGTAGTTCTCCACATCAATGCCTTTCTTGCTACAAGATAATTCAAAAACTTATCAAAAAAAAAAAAAAGA
>CM017321.1:8761129-8795837 GCA_006937295.1 Carpinus fangiana
GGCAGAGCTGTCAGGTTCGAGGTTGAAACCAGATTCGGTGTTGTGTAGCATGATTTTTCTCCTTGACTCCTCACGTCTAACTTCAGAAAAAACTTCACGAATAGAGGGCAATGGCTTCCTGCCGAGAACGCGGCCTCGAACCTCATCCAAATTCCGATTAAGGCCGGCTAAAAACATGTAAACCCTGTCGTTTTCCTCTCTCTTCTTGTGGCGAGCGGAGTCGTTCGAATTCTCCCAAACATCATCATAACACTGATCAAGTTCCTGCCATAACGTCACCAATTCATTGTAATAAGTAGTAACATCGCGATCATTTTGCTTGGATTTCCAGAGTCGAGTTTTCAACTCAAAAATTTGAGAAGAATTCTCTAGGTCCGAGTAAAGATCTCGAACGGCCTCCCAGACATCTTTAGCAGTGGGAAGAAATAGGTGAGGTTTTCCAATGGCAGGTTCCATTGAATTGATGAGCCAAGCAATAACAAGAGAATTTTCGGACTGCCATTTTTTTTTATTAGGGTCACCAGCAGCAGGTTTCAATATTTCGCCGGTCAAATGCTCAATTTTGCCTCTGCCATCAATCGCCAATTTTATCGACTGAGCCCACTCGAGATAATTGTGCCCATTGAGTTTTGTAGCCATGAGATAAGGGGCTGAATTCTGGGGATAGGAATCAGCAGATGCAAACGTGGGAGGAATAATGGGATTGGGAAGAATAGTGGGATTGGGCTGAATGGTTTCAGAAGTACCGGAAGAGTCGGTAGGATTTCTTTGGGCGCCGGTCATCGCCGACTTATATGACATCATTAGAAGAAAGAAGGAAATAGAAAAAGAGCACAAGGCTCTGATACCATGTAGGTTTTTTTGAGAAGAAGAATAATCATTCTTATTATTATTCAAGAGAGACAATTACAAAATAAATAGTAGAGAAAGACCACCAAATCAGGAAGGCCATAAAATCAGGAAATCAAATCACAAATCAAAACAGCAAATCTCTAGGCTAGAAAACAGGAACTAGAATCTTCTAAAAACTGAAATAGTAACTTCAGATTTTATTTTCAAAACAATAGAATTTCCTAATTTATTTCCTAGAAATCCGACAAAAATATTATAGTGTGTTCAATTGTTTAAGTTTCTATTGTGGGGTCATGTATAATTTTCTATCTTGTAAATTCTTGCCATTGTTTTTGAAATAGTTTCCATATTTGCACCTGTGTCTTGCCGCTAGATCTTTTTTTTTTTCCCTCTTAACTTCCTTTTTTTATTTCTTTCATATGTCTTCTCTTGCAAAGGAAGTGGAATTCCAAAAGTTGTGAATCTTGAAGTCTGTGGGGAATTGGTGGAGGGAAATATCATCAGGGGTCATGCTGATGTTGCATGGTGTGGTGGGACTCCAGGGAAAGGTGTTGCTAGGTCAGTTGCACTACTAAAATGGTTATACACATGTAAATACACACAACTACTTGTGTGTGTGCGTGCACACTTTTTATGCGTGAATATAGATGCATCATGTGTATATATATGTATGTATAAATTGTTGAAATAAAATGAAACAATCTAACCGTACAACTCATATCTTTTAGCTGGTTAAGGAAAAAATGGAATGGCAGCCCTGTGGTAATTGCTGGAGCAGAAGATGAGGAGTGTCAGTTGACTATAGATGACATTGATTCGAGTTTGGTTTTCATGTACACACCAGTAACTGAAGAAGGTGTCAAAGGAGAACCTCAATATAAATATACAGATTATATAAAAGCAGGTATGTGGGCGGCAAACCTTGTCTTTTTTAATTTTTAATCTTTTTCAATTTGCTTTTGTTAAAGTTTACCTTGTTCAATATTTCTTTCTTTATGTGGATGTTTCTACTTTCCTTCGTGAAAATGCTTGATTGCCTTTGCAATTATTTCTAATTTGCATATTGCCTTTCTATTAGCTGTTTTTACAAAGTTTTGTATACGTGCTGGAGTTCGAGATCACATATTGCTTCTATGGTTTAAACCATGAGATATACTGTGGGAATGGTGTCCTAAATCAACTTATGGTTCAGTTGCTGCCTGTACATGGACTGATGTGTATTCCAGGATTGGCTTGGGGATGCTTTTTCTGTTCTTATTAATAAAAGTTGACAGAAACTTTTGCAATAAGCCCAGAAAAGATGGCTGGAAGCATGCTGATTGACAGCATCTAAACAAACAAAGAATTATACAAAACTGTAATGAGCGAAGGCAGAAACCTAACGAAGTGATGGTCTGAAGTTTACTGTTCTTACTGGTTGTTCTTATCTGCAGTTCAACCATGCTGTTTTAAACTTCAGCAATACCTGAAAGATGTTGAAAAGTTGGAATATAAATTCACATAGTTTTGTGGATACTGCATTATAAGGCATCCACTACTTTGGACTTGCTCTATCAACAATTTAGCTTTAGCTTTGTCTCTGCAAAAGAGATGATGGGTATGGTTGATAATTGTTTTCAAAAGTGTTTTTTAGTTTTGGTTTGAAAAAGTGTTTTGATGTGACATAAATGTGAGAAGTGTTTTTGGAAGATGAGAAGTATTGTTTGGTGGGTGAGTGCTTTTTTATGGGATCCGCGTTTGAGAAAATGTTTTTGTAGGGTCCACTAAAGAAAATAGTTTGGTTTTGTTTTCAAAGAAATACATACTAAATATGCTTATTTTGAGAAAGCACAAGAATTTTTTAGAGCCAAGTTCTTACTTATAAAAGGAATAAAATAATTTTAAAAGGGAAATTTGATTAAAACTCCCTTTGTTTTCGTGCCATTTCAATTTACTTGGTTTTTAAACCTGACTTTTAATTTCTTGGGCTTTTCACGTTTTTCACTTTCACCCCACTCCAAAATTGCTTACAAATGCCATGTACGCAATTTTACCATGTTACATATCACCCATGCTTATGTGAGTGTGCTTGCGTTTTTCACCCTCAACTCAAGGTTGCTTGTGTGGCGACCTCCAACCTTGGGGTGGCTCATGTGGCCACACCAAATAAATGGGGTGGCCGCATGAGCCACCCTTTGGTTGGGGGTAGCCTCATGAGCCAGCCCCTTTGTAGGGGTTGGTCATGCGAGCACCCCCTCCATTGGGGCTGGCTGTGCGAGCCACCCCTGCTGGTAGTGGCCAAGCAAGCCGTTCCATCCGTTGGGGGTGGCTGTGGAATCCACCGCTTTACTAGCGTGTGAGACACCCCATCCTTGGGGGGTGCAATGGCCGGCCCCCCATGCAGGGATGGAGAGGCGGCTCTGCCATCCTTGGCCATGTTTTTTTGTGTTTTTGTTTTTTAAATTTTTTGGATTTTGGTACTTTTTTAATAAAATAAAATTTTGTTTTCACATGTGGCATGTGATGTGGCAAAACTGTTTACACAACATTAATCCCAATAGAGATGGCCACTTGTCTCTTCTGCTGGAGATGGCTTTGCGGTCACCTCTCTCTAATATATATGTATTACTATAATTATTATATTTTAATTTTTTTTAAGCACTAGGTTAGCCTCTGCACCTGAAAAATTAAGTAGTTGTTTTCTCGAAATATATAAGAAAGTGTGAAAAGTTTTTCAGAAAAGTGTTTTGAATTGCTTATTAATGGTTTGAGAAATGTGTAGGTTTGGTACCGCTACCAAACAAGGCCATTATTTTCCAAGGAGATACAGAATTTTAGGGTGCCTTGATGAAATGAATGCCTCACATTATGAGCTATCACCCCTCCCCTGGTGGTCTGACCCAACCCCCCACCCCCCGCCCCCCTTTACCCAAAGCTGAAAGAAAAGAAATGAATGGTCCCATCCAATACTGATAAATTTTTTCATATTGGAATATATTGTCTATGGCAGTGGGCGCTCTGTTTTTGATTTTTGTAAGTTTCACACAGCCGCTGAGTTTTAAACCCATAGCCACACCCTCCCATCTGTTCCTTTCTTTGATAAGTAATCAAAATATCATTAAAAGCATAAGACGATTGGGAAAGAGTTTTCATTTGAGCTAAAGCTCATTGTATGCGGCTGTGGTTTCTGATCTAGTAAATGCTTGCTAATATTGCTGGTCAGGGATGGTCTTAGAGCACCTTGTACCTGAAATGTAGCATAGCAAGTGATCGATTTTAATTAGATTTCATAAATAACACATGTCATTCAAACTTATGCTCTGTAAATTTACCTTCTGAATCTGTTATCCTTCCTTTCTTTTGTTCCCTTTTGTTTTTCTTGGTCATGAGTCGCAAAATGCAGTGTAACAGATCTTGTCTTGTAATGGCAGCTCCTCCATCAGTCAGTAATGTCCGAATTATTGGAGATGCTGTTGAAGGATGTATCATCAAAGGAGTTGGTGATTACCTTGGAGGAAGGGAGGGTCCCAGCAAGTTTGATTGGTTACGGCAGAATAAGGATACAGGGTCAGTACACACATACTCTGTCTTGCTCAGTTTTACCTGCATGGTTTTACTCGCTTGCATGTGTGGGGTATCCCATGATTTTGTTTAATAGATCATTCTTATTATGGGCCTAGATCACTTTGAGCTTTTTATTTCTAACTTTCCTCATTTAAATCTGTTTTTGGTTTGTCGTTTTGTTGCAGAGTGTACTAAATGTACATGTTTTCGGTTTTAAAAGCTATTTTTTGGATGTTGTTTAAAATACTGATATGGACCTACTTCTGTGGAAAAGATTGATTTTGTACTTATATTGTTACGTTTTACAAGTCAGCTATCTCCACTCCATTATCATTGCTTTTTTTGGCAGAGACTTTCTACTAGTGTCAAGTGGTACATCCGAGTATACTTTGACCAAAGAAGATGTTGGGCGAGTCTTGGCTTTCATATATATACCTATCAACTTTGAGGGTATGTCAACCGCCTTTCTGCATTGTGGCACTGTTCTATTCATGGTCAACATGTAGATTTCTCAAAGATCATCATGTAATATCATAATTGATATACCTTTCAGGGCAGGAAGGGGAATCCGTATCAGTAGTGTCTCCTGTAGTGAAGCAAGGTACCTCTTGGTGTCAACTACTTTTTGTGGCTTACATATGCTTTATATGTATCATCCTGTTTTTACTTCTAAATTGCTGCTATATTGCCTTTATCATGGTGCATGTTGTTATTTAGTTTCCTCTAGTTGTGATGCTTATCTTTGTCCAAATTACAGCACCACCAAAGGTGTCAAATGTAAAGATAATTGGTGAATTGAGGGAGAACAACAAGATTACTGTAATTGGTGTTGTTACTGGAGGAACTGAGGGTTCTAGCAGAGTACAGTGGTTTAAGAAAAGATCATCCATATTGGATGGTGAGAAAGATCTTGAAGCGTTGAGCGCATCCAAGATTGCAAAGGTAGGTGATGTTTATTTTCTCTGAGCGTGCATATGTAGTTGTCCTTAAACTGTATGGCATTATCTTTTTCCTTTAATATTTGATGGGACATCTTACATGTGCTTTGTTCTTTGTTTAGGCATTCCGCATACCTTTAGGTGCTGTTGGCTATCACATTGTTGCCAAATATACTCCTATGACTCCAGATGGTGAATCTGGTGAGCCCTTATATGCCATATCAGATAGAGCAGTCGAGAGTAAGAAAACCTCTCTTCTTCTGGCAACACTTTGTATAATTAATGAACAACTTTCTTGTTTTGCGGCATTGTCATTCCTGAAACTTTAATTTTGATGCAGAATTTATCACTAATTTCTATTTTAAATTTGTGCAGCACTTCCCCCAAGCTTGAATTTCTTATCTATTACTGGTGAATACACTGAAGATAGAATATTGACCGCATCTTATGGCTACATAGGGGGTCATGAGGGGAAGAGTATCTATAATTGGTATCTGCATGAGGTATACAGTTTTAGCACATGGTGTAATGCTTTATGTGCACTTTATTTTTCCAATAAGTAATATGCTTTTTGTATGGTTTAGTTCCTTGGTTTCCATTGTGTAACTGTGAACTTATCTAAGTTGTTAAATCTACCCTAAAAAGAGAAATAGCTTCTAGGTAGAACCATATGTAGAAAACAATGTAGGCCTAATCGATGGTAATCCCATTGACTTTCCAGTCATTACATTTTCCATCTCATCACTCTTCCATTGGCAGGATTCATTACAATAAAATCATCTCTAAATCCTAATAAATTATATATTCCTTATATATATTATTCCTTATTGCATGGATTCTATTGGTGTAATAAAAGGTTATATATTCTTGCTTATTGCATTGAATTTGTGTTTTTGCTTCAAATTTTAGATTTAAGGTTCCAAAAGAATAATATTAGGTTATGAAATAATTGAAGTCCTCTGGCTAGATTTATGGCTCACATGGCGGTGTTTAGTCAAAGGTTCACCTTTAAAGGATGTTTTTTTTTTTTTTTAATCTGAATCCATAATACTTGGAATTCTTATTGCTCCTGTTTTTCCAGACTATTTTTCATTGGGTGGACGCTTTTAATGTGTCTTAGCTTTCTATTATGCCTCAATTTTTGGCTTTATGTTCTTTTTGCCTTTAGTGGGGCTTTTTTTTGTATACATCCTGTGTACTAGGGTTGCGTCCCTCTGTGCTTTTCAATGAATTATGTATTTATCAATTATATATGTGTGCCTGCTTTTGTGGCTTTTGTAATTTTCATTTTTCATTGCAATGTTTCTATTTCTTTCTTTAGCTATTCTTTTTTCTGAATCATATTCTGTTGGTACTTCTGTCTACTATCATATTGTATAAATCTATGATGAAATTGTATCTTTCTTCTTACCATTCTTATATGCTATAAATATGTCTTTAGATGTTAAGATGTGATTTAGGTTATTTGTTCTTTACTTCTCATGAAGTTAAAGAAGTACAAAAACCAAAAGATTTACGGGTCACTTTTGAGGCAAACACTTTGTTTCATTCAACAATTTGGTGCAAAGTGCCCTGTCCTTTATGTCACATTAAAAGTACAGCATATATCGATCATTATTCTTATATTAACTTAAAACTTTCTTGGGAATATGCAGCTCGAAACTGACTCCGGTTCTCTCATACCCGAGGCTTCAGGACTTCTTCAGTATCATATTACCAAGGATGCGATTGGTAGATTCATTTCCTTCCAATGTACTCCGATCCGTGATGATGGGATTGTGGGTGAGCCAAGAACATGCATGGGTCAGGAACGCGTTCGACCTGGTATTTTTGTTCTCCCTGGTTATGAAAATTATATTAGCAAATGCCAAAATGATTTTAATAATCAGATTCTCACATAAAAGTGATACATGGAAGGATATTTTGTTTGAAAGATTTATAATGTCAGCGGTTGAAATTTTATAGTGCTTAGACAATATGGTAAACATGTTCCTTACACAGCATACAGTGTTGAGATAACTTCTTAGTCAGCAGAATCCAAAAGTATTTACTCTTATATTGTTTCTTGACTTTCAATTAAGCACATCTTGTCAAAAGATTGATATGCTACTGCTGTTTACTTAGTATTAGATTTATCTAATCCAGTGAGCTTGCTGTTTGTTGGGAATCTATACCTCTTGTTCTTTACTGGACTCCCCTGGATGGTGTGCATTTGAGAGCAATATGCAGTTGTATATCTAGCACCCAATGTAATCTCTCACACAGGCACTAATCTTAAAGAGTCAATGGTGTTTGTTAAACACCGCCACTCCCTAAACACTATTCACCTTATTTTTCCAAAAAAATCAACATCAAAACATTCTCTATTTTTATATCACATCATTCACTTTTTACTACTTTTCAAATAAAAAATCACTACAAACAAAAATTTTCCACTTTTCGATACCCACTTTTTTCACGTTTCTACACCAATCATTATTCTTTTTTAATTTTTTTATTCAAAATGCATGAACAGTTTCCTATTGTTTAACAAGCAGGGCCTTTGATCTGGGGCTATTGTTTTGCATGATTGCCTCTAACCTTTATGTATGATGTGCTGGTTTGCAAATGAATATTTGTACTGTGCAATGTGCACTGATGCGGACACATTTGAACTATGATCTTGTTTAATTCGTCAATTGTGATTGATATTTATATTTGTTGCTTGAAATTTGCTTCTTATGCTGAGGCTACTCGATGATTAGGAAGCCCAAGGTTGCTTTCTCTACAAATAGTGGGGAATGCTATTGAAGGAACCACACTAAGCGTTGAAAAGAAATATTGGGGCGGTGAAGAGGGAGATTCAGTTTTCCGCTGGTTCCGGGTATTTTTGTTTAATATTGTGTATTAGTTAATATTATTTTATCCTCATCTTGCAAAACCATTACCTGATTGAGAACTCTCAGATGTGACATTGCGTCATACAGGAATAGTACTTGTTGTAAATGGCATTCAAGCATCAGAAAGTCATGGTTCCTTAAAATTTCAGTGTTATTAATTAATTCATGTTGACATGTCTCTCTTGCTGTTGTAGCAGTTTGTTAACGGCTGATAGGTTTGATTAACCATTTGTATGGATGTGCAGACTAGTTCAGACAGCATGCAATCTGAAATTAGGGGTGCATCTGGTGCATCGTACATGCTCTCAGTTGACGACATTGGCTTCTTCATTTCAGTTTCATGCGAACCCGTAAGAACTGACTGGGCTCGTGGTCCTATTGTTCTTTCTGAACAAATGGGGCCTATAATACCCGGTACAATGTTAATTTCTTCTTTTGATATATATTTTCAATCAGCTTTATTTTCAGAAAACTGGTTTTTTGTTTTTTCACTATGTTTGCCTAACCGTTATTAAACAGGAATCTAGTCATTAAAGTTCTGTGGAGAAATAATAATGCTGATAATAATAATAAATCTCGAGAAAAAAAACTCTCCTCCCTCTGGACATAAAAAAAAAGCTCTGTTCTCTCTACTCTGTTTCTTTTCAAAATTCAAATTTTTTCAAAAAACCTTTGGAGATCGAAGCGTCCGGCGTCAATGTGAGATCGCATTTTCCCCTTTGTCCTCCTACACACCTGCCTATTTCTCCCTCTGGCGAGGATATAGTTACGTTCACTCTACTCTTGGTTAAGGATAGGGCTTTTTCATCTAGCGGTGGCGCGTTTGGATGTGTCCTGCTAGAAGTCCGTGTTCTGGGTTGGGGAAGGTGCTTCGTATAGTGTTAGATGGAGTGCAGGTTCTCTGTGGTGGGCACTCTGTAGCGTACGATGTAGCGCCGATTTTCAGTGGAAGTGAAGTCCTCCTTTTCGGCGAAGAAGGGCAATGTGGTTCTTCGATTGGAGGAAAAGAGGAAAGGATTCGGTGGGTTCATTTTGTTGGGGACCAAGTGCTCAGGTTGGCTAGTTGATGTGGTGGAGGAGGCGATTGAGGCTCAAAGGAAAGACAGTTTCGCTAGATCGTTTCGGGATGAAGTGCGGGTCTTGAAGGTTCGTAAAGGAAGCAACAAGGCGGGATGCTTCCTTGAGGCGGTTGTCTTCGTCGAGGGTGACCGGAAAGGAGTTATTAGGCTCCCTGAGGGTCGTGGAGGGTGGGGCTGGCAATGGTTTGTGGATGAGTTACGAAGTCTGCTTGCGCAACTCGTTGCGAAGGAGATGCTGGAGGATTTTGTCGATAACGCCGGAGTGGGTGGTAGCGCGCCGTCCTTTGCGAACGTTCTCGTTGCGCCCTTGGGAGATTTGAAGCCGTACGTAGTGGAAGTGCCGGTCTCTGTGGAGGTATGCTCTGACTTGGGGAGTCATCTGTCTTGGGGCGGCGGCGTTGAATCAATGGCGGCCCTGAGGAGGTTGGCGATGGAGTTTCTGGGGAAGTTCAAGGCAGAGGTAGACCGGGTTATTTGCTTTGGGCTGGGCTTTAGGGTTAAGGCATCAAGGGATATAAGGAAAAGGATGGGCTGGGTTTTTTCACGGTTGGGCCTGAAGCCCAAGCTTCATTTTGGGTGTAAGTTGAGGGGGAGGTGCAAGCCCAGGCCTTTGGTTAAGGGTTCACGGGTTAAGGTTGGTTCGGGTCAAGGGGAGGCCTCAACGGAGTTCGTCTTGGCGTCGCCGGAGACAAACAGGACATCACTGGCCGTTTCTTCTTCGAATCTGGTGGCGTTGGAGGTTGCTTAGAGTTCGCCAGCGATGATCGATGCAGGCTTTGTCTTGATGGGTTCCCTGACATCGCCGGAGCTCGCCCAGATAGCTCCGGTGGGGGTTGAAGAGAATCTTGCCCTGATAGGTTCCACTCAGATCGTGCTGGAGATGCTACTGACATCGTCGGAGTTCTCCTAGATAGTCTAGGTGGTGGTTGATGAGATTCCTAATCTGATTGAAGAGATGCTGGTCACTCAGTTACTGTTGGAACTAGGCCATATCTCGCCGAAGAATACCCAGACTGCGACGGTGGGGGTTGCAGGGGAGAAGGGTATGCTTCGGTGGGGGTTCTTGCTCCGACGTAGTGTTTAGGAGGCTACTTTAGTCAATCTACCATCTCTGGAGCTCGCCTAGACAGTTCCGGCGGGGACGTCGTTTTCGCCGAAGTCTTCTGGTCTTGTCGTTTTTAGCGAAGGGTTCGTGCCTGCTTTAGATTTGGCCGTTCCCGAGGCTCAGCTTTTGGTCCATGGTCTGACTGAAGCTCAGGCTTGGTTTCTTGAGTGGTTGAGTGATGGTACTTGGAGCCATGAGTTGCTCGCTGTCATTGATTGTGTTGAGGTGCAAACGCGGAGGAAGAACGAGGTTGCTCCTCCTCCGGTCTGTTCTATGGAGCTCCCGAAGTTGAAGGCGGCGCTTGAGGCAAAGATACGGGACGATAACAGGGAGACTGTGGTTCGAGGTTGGGCTCTTTCTGTTGTGGCAAGCCTTGAGGATGGTTCTTCGGAGGCGGCGGCGGGGGTTCCTGCAGTTCCTTTGACGGCCCCTATTGAGGCTGGTTGTATCACTCCCCCGGATGTCCCTGTTGGGCGAGGGAAATTTTTTCTTTTTCCCTTTGGTTTTAGAGGATGCTTTCACATTCGCTGGTCTTGCTAAAAGGTCTTTTGGTTCCAAGACCACTCCAAGGAGGGAAGCTATTCAGTTGTACAGGATCACTCGTAGAGAGCTAGAGCATAGGATTTCGACTGCGTGTTCCGTCTATTTTGGGGACAAGGATTGGGGTTAGGGTTGCGAGGAGTTGGGGTTCATTATGTGGGGATTGTAGGGGTTTTGTTGGGTTTACAGGGGGTGTATGGTTTGATTCTGTGGGTTGTTTGTAGGGTGTTGCTTTTGGTTCTTGTGGGTGCTCTTAGTGAGCTTGGGTTTTCTTTGGGTGCACTTAAGCACTCTTAGTTATACTCTTTGTATAATTGGGTGGCGCCCCCTTTAAATTTATGCTTTTTGATATAAATTCTACTGACTTATATATATAAAAAAATAATGCTGATAAATCAATTTATATAGCAGGATTATGGAACTTAATAGATATAGAAGATATTTTGAATTTTAATTTGCAAATTTCCCTTGAAAGAGTATTTGGCAGAATAAGACTCTGTGGTGTTCTTTGCTTGGTCGGCTGCCTTACAAAAGATTATAACCTTGGATAACCTTAGAAAGTCGCATGTCGTTATTGTTAATTGGTGTTGTATGTGTAAGAAGAGTGGGGAGTAAGTGAACCTCCTCTTACTCCATTGTGAGATGACTAGTGCCCTTTGGAATACCATTTCAGCATAGTAGGGTTGGCTTGGGTCATGCCTAATCGAGTGGTAGAGCTCTTCATTTGATGGAAAGGGCATTTTGGTAGGATTTAGAATTATGCTGCTGTTTTTCCCGCTCCTGAGGCCCAGCTTTTGGTCGAGGGTCTGACTGAAGCTCAGGCTTGGTATCTTGGGTGGTTGAGGGATGGTACTCGGAGCCATGAGATGCTCGATGCTATTGATCGTTTTGAGGTGCAAACGTGGAGGAATAACGTGGTTGCTCTTCCTCCGGACTGCTCTATGGAGCTCCTGTAGTTGAAGGTGGCGCTTGAGGCACCGAACATCAACAGGGAGACTGTGGTTTGAAGATTGGCTGGGATATAGGCATCTGTGCTGGGTCGTGGTTGGGCTTTTCTTTTGGGTTGCAGGCTCTTTTGTGGGTTTGTTTCTGTGGGGTTGTGTGGGTTTGCCTGTGGGTAGGATGATGCTTTGTTAGGGTGTTTCTCATGGTTTTTATGGGTGCTCTTAGAGAGCTTGGGTTTTCTTTGGGTGCACTTAGGCGCTTTTAGTTATACTCTCTGTATAATTGGATAGCGCCCCCTTTAAATTTGCGCCTTTTTGATATAAACTTCTACCGACTTATAAAAAAAAAAAGAATGCTGCTTACGGAAGATGGTTCCATCATGCCTTATGTGGTGTCTTTGGAGGGAAAGAATGATCAGAGTTTTGAAGACCGTGATCAGACGGTGGTGGAATTAAATGATTTTTTCTTCACGACTCTTTTGCATTGGACAGCTGTTTTAGACTTAAAAATTTCTAGCTTTCATGTTTTCGTTGATCTTCTTTCTTATCTTAGTTAGGTGTTTTTCATGTATACTTTCTGCGTACATGGGTTGCACTTTTTTATAAATTGCATTTACTTATAAAAAAAATTATTCTGCAATGCAGGCCCCCCTACCTGTCATTCTTTAGAGTTTCTTGGATCAATGATAGAAGGGCAACGTGTGAGCTTTATTGCATCTTATAGTGGAGGGTCAGACATCACCACCTTTCATATTTGATAATGCTTCAACTCCAAGCCTTACTATTGTGATTTTTACGCCTGAATGAAAGTTGTTGTTTATGATTCAGGGAAAGAGGAAATTGCTTGTATGAATGGTTTAGAGTGAAAATAAATGGCGTAAAGGAGAAACTAAGTACTTTTGGTGAGTTTTATTGACCTATGAGATGAGATCTTTTACCTCATCCATTTGGAATTAAAATATTAATGGTTGTAAACTTCTTTTAGCAGATTTTCTGGATTTGACTCTTGAGGATGTGGGAAGATGCATTGAACTTGTTTACACTCCCGTGCGCCAGGATGGAACAAAAGGGAGTCCTAGGAGCATATTATCTGACATTATTGCTCCAGGTTAGTTTAACATTTATTGTAAAGAATTCAACATATCTTCCAAGGACTTTGAATGATAACTGTCTGGACGTTCTCTATAATCATTCACTTTAGTATGTTGGGGCAGTGCAACATGCTTTTGTCTATATTAACTTCGAAGTTCATGTAAATTTCGGCCTCCATAGAATTAAATGAACCAGATGCTGTAGGATTCATTTGGTATAGGGAACAAGTAGATCCTTGACTTTGTTGGTTCTTTTTTTCTTCTTGATACTTGGTGCATCCTTTCATATTTTACTGTTTCCAAAGATTCCCTATTTTTTTTTGGTTATAAGTATGTTGCATTCTATAAGACTTAATTGTGCTTATGCAAGTGGCATATTCCATTTATATATATATATTTTAATTTCTTTTTTCAACAGCGGATCCTATAGGAGTGGACCTGGAAATTCCTGATTGTGTCGAGGATGAGGAGGCAATCCCAGAAAAAACATATTTTGGTGGACAAGAAGGTGTTGGACAATATGTTTGGTACAGAACAAAGAATAAGCTGCATGGGTCTGCATTAATAGATATATCTAGTGCTTGTGAAGATGCTGTTATATGTGGGAAAACACTGTAAGTTCTGAATATTGTTACAATTCTGAGATATAGGAATCCATGTCTCCATCTTTAAAATGCATTGTAATGAATTATGTGCAACTGTGGCAGATCTTATACTCCATCACTTGAAGATGTTGGGGCTTATTTGGCCTTATATTGGCTTCCCACTCGTGCTGATGGAAAATGTGGGAAACCCCTGGTTGCAGTATCCAACTCTCCAGTTGCCCCAGGTACAACTCTAGTTTTTAGTCTTTAGTTTGGAATTAGAAGTGTTTTTTTTTTTTTTTTGGTAGCCAACTAGAAGACCTACCACTGAGATGGCCTTATCTAGGTATAATATCAATATTTTTCTGATTGGGTGATTGGAACTCTCCCATAGATTATGTCTGTAGCACACATAGATTCGAGTATATTTCTAAGCAAGTGATAAGCTTAAGTGGTTGTTGCCATTCATTCTAGTTGATTTTCGCCCTAGTGATACCACCTTTTCTTGAGCCATTAAATAGTTGTTTATAATGCATGTGATCCATCTTCTTTCCATACTGGCTGACTTTTGGCCCTAGTAATACCTAGGCATTCATATGTTACTTTTTCAGTCTTGTAATTTGATACATTTAATAAATGATGTGGCAGCTCTTCCAGTAGTTTCTAATGTTTGTGTGAGGGAGTTGTCTTCGGGTACTTATTCTGGAGAAGGTGAATATTTTGGTGGGTATGAGGGATCAAGCCTTTTCAGCTGGTATAGAGAAACTAACGAGGGCACCATTATTCTTATCAATGGAGCTAACTCGAGTACTTATGAAGTTACTGATTCAGACTACAATTGCCATTTATTGTTTGGGTAACTATTCTGCCTTATTTATTTTTACTGTCATTTGTTTAACTAGAAGAAAGTTTATTCAGTGCTACGGAATAATTCATAACATGTTAAAGTTGCCATCTGAAAGTTACAAAAAGGAAAAAAGAACCAATTTTGGTTTTGGTTGTTTCTAGTTGGGAATTTTGTTGAACATTAAATTAATACCTATTGCTGGATGTTATTTATTGAATAGAAAGCTAAAAAAATAGCTGGTAATAGATCTCAAGAAAGTTTTAAATTTTGAACAGATTGTTTGACTGAATAGTCAATCAGTTTGCATATTGAGTTTTAGAATGACTCAAAATGTGGGATCTTGCGGTACTATGTGGGAAGGTTGATCTATTAACGGCCTTCAATGGTGTGATTGTTTTCTCTATCTGCATAACCTTGATACTCCTGAATGGATCTTCCTTTCTAATTAAATGGGCCATCAATAAAATAATTGATTTCTCATGCTTACATCAATTTCTAAGAATATAAAACTTGCTGTCGTTCAGCATTGGAAGGGCATTCAGGTAACTTTGTAATAAATTGAACATGAAAATCTTTAGTTGTCACCTAGAACAATTCATTTTGCATGTACTTGTTGATATCAAAATTAAGCTTTTGTGCATTTGGCTGCAACACAATGTGGTGTTACACCAAGAGCTGGTCAGCCTTTTTGGACCTGGATTTTTCCAAGGATCAAAGAAAGGTCTATCTGACATGCCTAGGGACTGGGGTAGTCTGCAAATCCATTTTCGTTACTAATGTATCATGTAGTGGTTAAATTTGTTTTTCTCCTCTGCCTTTTCTCCTCTATTGTACTACTAATTGAATGAATAACATATGTGCTATTTTCTAGTGTTTCTTCATATCTTAATCCTACCATGTGACCTATGCTTCTTTTAGCACATAAAAGATTTGTGTCTTATATGAACACTGATTTGTAACAAACTTTTTCATATGTATCTCACAGATATACTCCAGTCCGTTCAGATTCAGTTGTGGGAGAACTCAGATTGTCTGAGCCGACTGATATTATTCTCCCAGGTAAAAACTTTGTCTGCCTATGCAAAAGCTTGGGCCCTTTAATATCATAATTATTTCATGAATAGCATGAACGTTTGTCGTTCATGATGTTGGACTCATATAAGTTGTATTCCTTATTTGGGATGTGGATTTACAAAAAGTAAAAAAATTTCTAATGCATGTATGACGTAACTTGTCCTAGATATTTGAACTTGGAGAAGACTATTTTAATCTGAATTTGGTATTGCATTGCCCTCCAGAGCTTCCAAAAGTGGAGATGCTTGCACTCACCGGAAAGGCAGTTGAAGGTGATGTACTCACTGCCGTTGAAGTAATTCCAAAGAGTGAGACTCAACAACGTGTGTGGAGCAAGTACAAGAAAGATGTCAAATACCAGTGGTATGGTGCTACTTTTGACTACCCTGCAGCATATTCAAATGCCTTTGCATTCACTAAATTCTTCATGCAGTTGTACGAATCTTTCAAAAATCAGAGTAATATTGAAGGGAAATAAATTTTGAACAAAATGAAGCTCTCTAAATTACATATTTGTCTCTCATATAGAATTCTGGGACTGTCATTTTGTTGTTTGCATTATCCTGATTTATTGAATCCAGTCTTTTAGAAGTTTATTTAATCTCTGTGACTGGTTTATAGGCTTTTGAAAAGCACTGTATTCCTTATATATGACACAAGGGATACTGCAGGTTCTGTTCATCAGAATATGGAGATAGAAAGTCCTATGAACCATTACCGACACAGTGTTCCTGCTCCTACAAGGTGCGGTTTGAGGACATTGGCCGGTGTTTGAGATGTGAATGCATTGTGACTGATGTGTTTGGGAGGTTGACTGAGCCAGTTTATACTGAGACTGCACCTGTACTGCCAGGTATTATTCTACTCTGCTCTAGTCAATTGATTTCATGTACTGCTCTCTTGCTCAATTAATGGCAGACAATCACATTTCTTTTGTTGACGCATTTTAGTAAAATGTTGTAAGATGTAAGGTTATACTGGTAGAATGGTGTTCTACAATGAGTTTGTCAAATACTGTGGAACTGCAAAATAGGGGTTCCATATAGTTATGAAGGCTTGAGCTCAGTTCATTTGCAGTCATAACAAGCAGGTATGGAGTGTCACTCTTATTATAATTTAGCCAAATGTGGATTAGACATGTTATTGTCCTAATTGTTCCTGATGTAACTCATTCAAGTGGTAAGAGCCTTGGTCTTTGTGGTAGTCCACGAGGTCTAAGGTTCGAATTCCTTTGGGTGCAAACAATTTGTTGGGGCCTTTTTTGTAAGGCAAGTACCCGATAAAAGACCATCCACAAGAGCTGAAATCATTCTACTTAATGCTTCCATAACAATAACGAAAGCATTAAAAAGACCATCCACAAGAGCTGAAAGCATTAAAAAATAAAGGATGACACCTTGATTTTCAAGGACTGCCCTGGAAGGGCTTAGTCCGAGCCTTCATTTGCAACTTGCAAGGAGGCTTAAGACATCCAGCGGGTTTGGGCTTTAGGAAAGCCCAAGCCTGAAGCCCTTAAAGCCTTTCAGACTTTTTAAAACAGCCCATGTCTTTTTCCTTAATGGAATTCCTTCAAACCCTGCTAGAAGGCCTTCAAACAGCCCTGTAAGTATCCGGCCATCCACAAGAGCTGAAATCATTCTACTTAATGCTTCCATAACAATAACGAAAAGAACGATCTCCTTGTCTTAGGCCACAAGAGTTACTAAAGAAACCTTACGAGGTCCCATTAACCAAGATTGAGAAGCACATAGATGAAATACGATAATCCACCCATTAACACCATTTTGCCCCAAAACTGCATCTCTTCAACATATACAAAAGAAAATCCCAATTGACATGGTCAAAAGCCTTTTTCAATATCCAGCTTACAAAGACACTTGGAACCTCAGATCTTAAGCCTACCATCGATGCACTCATTGGCAATGAGAATTGAGTCTAGGATTTGCCTGCCTTTGATGAAAGCATTCTGAGGCTTAGAAATGATATTCTCCATAACCATTAGCTAGAACTTTGGCCACAATCTTATACGCTCTCACCACTAAGCTAATAGATCTACACTCTTTGATGTCAATGGCCCCTGGTTTCTTTGGAATAAGAGAACTGAAGGTAGCATTAAAGCTTTTTTCAAATGTACCTCTAGAATGAACATCATGGAAGACATTCATGATGTTTGCTTGAAGCACCTGCTAGGAAGTTTGGAAAAAATCCATAGTAAAATCATCAGGACCCCAGGCCTTATCACTATTAAGGGCTTTCACCATCTCATCATCCTCAAAAGGTCTCTCTAAACAATTGTCCTCTCTCCCCCAATGGAAGCAAGAGACCATCCAATCTAGGGCACCAACTAAACCGCTCAGTGAGCATGCTGTTGTAGAACTACACAATGTGATCTCTCATCATTGAATGGTCTGAGCAAAATGAGCCATTAGCCACCAGTTGATCAATGGAATTATTCCTTCTATTTGAAATGGCCACTCACTTGCCTCCCTTTCTTAACTACAGTGAATTTAATCATTTCATTAATATTCTAACACTTTTTTTTACATATTGGCTCAAACTTTCCCTTATTAAGTAAGGTCCAACATGTATAATATTTAATTAAAATGAGACGTGAATGACAGAGAGAAGGTTCGAATTTAAGGTCTTTGCTTTGATATCTTGTTAAATTACTAAGCAGAGGATTAGAGCACGTGGCTACGAACCACGATGTTGGGAGTTTGAAAATCCCTCCTCACCCACAACCGGCCAAAAAGGGAAGGGCCTTTCCCCCCTGGGGGTAGGAAAATCATGATTGGGATAGCGGACCCAAGGCTACGGAACTTGGGTGTGGGTCTTTTGTTGAAATGTAATGGCTTTACTTTTTCTTTTTATTTATCGTTAATTTAATTAATAATTTAATGGTGGATAAATTATATATTAAATATAGTATTTACACCTGAATCAACATTTTTTTTTATTTTACGCCCAATAATTCTTCCTCAGCCAGGCTTGGGCAGAATAGCAGAGCAAAGTACAAGTATTAGTAGAATAGCAAAAATGCGTTCTTCGTCATTAATACGTTAGCTTATGGGCTTATAGGAAAGAGTAAAGTTAATCATTTAATTAGTATTCTTACAAAAATGATTTGTTTATTTGTAGGGATTCCGAAAATAGATAAGTTGGAGATTGAGGGGAGGGGTTTCCACACCAACTTATATGCTGTTCGTGGCATATATAGTGGAGGAAAGGAAGGCAAAAGTAGAATTCAGT
Organism: Carpinus fangiana; assembly: GCA_006937295.1. Taxonomy (NCBI): domain Eukaryota; kingdom Viridiplantae; phylum Streptophyta; class Magnoliopsida; order Fagales; family Betulaceae; genus Carpinus; species Carpinus fangiana. Next base: position 8,779,855 of record CM017321.1, read on the forward strand.
GGCTTAGATCAATGGTTGGAAGTCCTGATCTCATCACCATACCAGGTATGCTAAATCTTTAAATTACTAGTCAGAAGTTCATATCTTGTGTTTTTGTGACAATAAGTATTGTTCTTTATTTATTACTCGCATTTATGTATTAACCAGTCAATTTATTAAAAAGAAAAAGGGATAATGTGTATTATATCTGATGATAAAATTGGGGTAAAAATGTGCAAAAAGCTTGTGTATTTTATAGATTTGGAAACTCTCTGTAAACACGCTTAAAAGTGTCCCTTGAATTTTTTGTTTGTTTGTTTGTGTGCGCGCATGTAACCAAAAAGTTCATTTTCTTCACTATTTATCCCTTAAGTCTCACTAGCACGAAAGAAGAGAGAAAATAAGTGAATATATGGTTGAGGAATGACATGAGATAAAGTTTGCGCAAACGTTGTTGTCTTTTATTGGACCCACTTATCCCATTAGTCAACTAGGGTCACCCTTGAATTTAGTAATTCTTTTGGATCTCTGTGCCAGTCGTCTTTGCTGCTCATTGTTAAATTTGTCATTCTTTAAAGGCCTGTCCGAAATATCTGATATTTGGCCAACTGTTTTGAGCTTAAATCCCTGAGCATTTGTTCCTTTGATCACAATAAATACAGGTCAGTCATAAAGTTTGCAAGTTGTGTAAAGATATTATATAGATGCCATCAAATAATCAACATCATTGAAGAAAAGGGTGCTTCAAACGCTTTTCTTATAGAGAGTTTTGTGGCATTCTTTGCAAGTTTCAGCGCTTGCGGAATTCCTAGATTTTTGTGTGTCATTTTCAAATTAAAAGTTTGTATGTGTGGGCTCTTTTTGTATATTTTATGTATACATGGGTTGCGCCCCTTGCACTTTTAATAAATTGATATTACCAATCAATATATATATTGAAAAAGTTGTGTGTATTACACACTTTTATCTTTTAATTGATTTAAATTGATCTTAACAACTAGTACAGTTTTATCTTCTTCTTCTTCTTCTTTCTTTTTTCTTTTTTTTCCTTTCTTTGTGGCAGTAAACAGTATAGCTTGTTTTATTGGTTCCTCTTTCGTTTCTTCTATGTTGAATATATTTTTTGATAACCCCAAAATTTCCATTTTTCAATATCTGATTGCGGAAGATTGGTTGCAGGAGAAGTAGGAAGGATGTATGAAGCTAATGTTGATGATGTGGGGTACAGATTGGTGGCCATTTATACTCCTGTAAGAGAGGACGGAGTTGAGGGGCAACCTGTTTCTGCTTCAACAGACCCCATTGCAGTTGGTAATTTGGAATCCCATCTTATGTTGATTTTGAAGTTCGTTTAGCATATTACTTCTAGTGACTTTATTTTTATTTATTTTTTTTAATTTTTAATTTTTAATTTTTTTTTCTGTCTACTCTTTCAGTGCAAACATAATGCTTGCTTCGTATTTCTTCTATTTTTTTTTTCGAAGTTTGATCTGACTAAATCAGAAGCACAGTAATGGGTATATTGGATATTTTTTAATTATGAATTGGAAATCTGTATGAAATAAAAAAGCTGATTACTTTTAACAAGTTGAACTCTATTAGGTTTTGAAAAGTGTTCCCATTTAAACAATTAATTTGGTGCCAAGTGGCCACCAAGATTGAGGAAACAAATTCAATGTGGGCAACAAAAGCTTTGTTTCAATGACGATCACTAACGTTAAGAAATCATTCATGATCACTTAAGATCATTTTCTCATGCAACAAAGACCAATTTACAAGGTTACGATTTTTGGTTCTCTTTATACCTGAAATGTCCTCTTTTTCTTGAATTTTCTTTCTTAGTACTTTTTTGTGCTGTTAGACTTTTGCGGAGGTAGATATCTTCTACTGAGTCCAATCTATTAATTTGCTTGCAGAGCCTGATGTTCTTAAAGAAGTGAAGCAGAAGCTTGATCTTGGATCTGTGAAGTTTGAGGTATGATTATCTTTCCAGTCTTCTGTCTTCTGCTAAGAAATATGNTTTTTTTTTTTTTGAATTTGTATTCAAAAGAAAAGGCTGAGGTTTGATATTGGCAGGAGTTTTTGTGAATTTTTATATGAATCCTCTGAACATGGCGCTCCTACTAGTTTTTTTATTTTTTATTTTTTGGCAATAATGGTTGATAAAAGTGAAGTACTTTGATGATTTTCTGAAGGGGAATGACCCAAGTACGGAGAGTCATTTGAAATTTTATTCCTCTTTGTCTAATATGGTGCATTTGCCGAGAAAGACATGCTTGGATTAGGATAGCCTAATAGTAGACAGAATAGTAATCTTTTTGTATTGTAAGTATAGCCTGATAGTAATCGTTGTTTTCCTGTATTGAAGCACATTCACACTTGATTAATCAAGTTCTGTTCAACCCCTTTGTTTAGGAAAATGCTCATTTCTTTTATCATTTGAATACTCATACCACTACTCTGTTTAAAAAAATCTGTGGTTTGTTGCATTATTTATTTATTTATTTATTTTAATTTTTCTTTTTATAATAGTCAGATTTTCATTGTACTAGAAACAGAACCATCAAATTTAAATTTCAAATTGTGTTGGATTAAATGTTTGTAATTTTCCTTCATTGTCATCTTACGCTTCTCTAGTTTTTTTTTTTTTAAATTTTTTTATTTTTAATGCTCCATAGTCTCACTTTTACCTCTTTGGAAACAGACATTGTGTGACAAGGACCGAACTTCTAAAAAGGTTGCTTTTGATATTCACTTTGTACATTTCTTTTGTGTTTATGTATGTTGTGAAGATAGAAGTCGGAACAAATAAACTCTGTTGTAATTTAGCAGGTGCCTTCAGCGGGGAGTTTCGAGAGAAGACTCCTAGAAGTTAATAGAAAAAGAGTCAAGGTTGTAAAACCAGGGTCTAAAACTTCTTTCCCAACTACTGAAATTCGTGGAACTTATGCTCCCCCGTTTCATGTAAGTTTATGTTTCATATTGTTTGTCACGATACCTAAAATTCTCCATCCATATTGTTTGTCACGATCCACAAAGTTGACCATAATTTAGTTCAAGTGTTAGTTGACATACTCTGGAATCTAAAGATTAATGATGTAACAGGTGGAGCTTTTCCGAAACGATCAGCATCGGCTTAGAATCGTAGTGGACAGCGAGAATGAAGTAGACTTGATGGTGCAGTCGCGGCACCTCCGGGATGTTACTGTGCTTGTGATCCGAGGCCTTGCTCAGCGGTTCAACAGTACATCTCTCAATTCCCTTCTCAAAATAGAAACATAAGTCTGTTTAAGCAGTGTAAAGTTTGTTTTGAAATATCAATCTATAGGTTTTGAGGCATACATACATGTCATCTCCCCGCCTTTCCCTCCATCAATTGTTTGTCTGATTGAAATATTCATTATTTTTAATGTAAGAAATATTGTGCAGTGGTGTGGATAGTTGTTGTCACAATCATTGTATATTATTATCAAAATGATCATATTTCAGGTGTTTATATTTTTCAGTTTGGTTATTAACATTTTGAGTGGTTGGTGGGCAATGTCCCATGGGTCGCATGATGGGTTCTCATGTTTTTTTTTTTTTTTCCTTTTTTGAGGAAGGTTCTCATGGTTTCTACATGAATGCTATGTTTATTTTTTGATCTATTGGAGATCTATGTCCGACCATGACAAATTTTGTCAGTCAAGTTAATTGGCTCCCACTAAATGCAGAGTTCGCGATTTTGTATACAAAAAGTGTGATGTTAAACCAATTCCTTAAAAATGTATTGATTGGGAGTTTTTTTTTTAAAAAAAAAAAAAAAAATTGCGAATTGAAAATGTAAAAAATATGCCTTTTTTAAATTACAAGCAATGGGGGTATGTTTTTAGAAACGCACAACCTTAATGGCTAAATTACAAATGAGAGCTCCTATGATCCGGCTGCATTGCAAAAGACCCCTTTTGCAGCACCAAATACCAATTTGACAACTCATCAAGTGTAAAAAATTAAAATGAGAACAAAACAATAAATTAAAATGAAAACCCCAAAACGCCCCTGGATTCCAAAACGCTAGACCCATGCTTGGGTCTCGTCACCCACGGCGTGGGTCTTGCCAGACCCCGATTTGCTTGAAAACCAAGACGATCCGCTTCAAAACTTGCCTGAAAATTGCCATGACCTGCCTCAAATTCGTTTCTAATGCCTTTAAATTCGTTTATAATGCCTAAAATCTCGTTTCTAATGTATTAAAACTTGTTTTTGGATTTAGATTTAAAACCTAGAGGGAAAAGGTTAACCTTTTAGAGATTTTATCATCCTAAAAGGCCTGAAAAAATGGCTCCACACCGAAAAATCGCTTGAGAAAATGACTCATGAGAGAAGGAAGAAGAAGAAAAGAAAAGAAAAAAAAAAAAGATTCCATGGCCATCCTGTTGCTGCTTGAAGAAAAAGAAGAAAAAAAAAANTAAACCAATTCCTTAAAAATGTATTGATTGGGAGTTTTTTTTTTTTTTAAAAAAAAAAATTACGAATTGAAAATGTAAAAAATATGCCTTTTTTAAATTATAGGCAATGGGGGTATGTTTTTAGAAACGCACAACCTTAATGGCTAAGTTACAAATGAGAGCCCCTATGATCCGGTTGCATTGCAAAAGACCCCTTTTGCAGCACCAAATACCAATTTGACAACTCATCAAGTGTAAAAAATTAAAATGAAAACAAAGCAATAAATTAAAATGAAAACCCCAAAACGCCCCTGGATTCCAAAACGCTAGACCCATGCTTGGGTCTCGCCACCCACGGCATGGGTCTTGCCAGACCCCGATTTGCTTGAAAATCAAGACGATCCGCTTCAAAACTTACCTGAAAATTGCTATGACCTGCTTCAAATTCGTTTCTAATGCCTTTAAATTCGTTTATAATGTCTAAAATCTCGTTTCTAATGTATTAAAACTCGTTTTTGGATTTAGATTTAAAACCTAGAGGGAAAAGGTTAATCTTTTAGAGATTTTATCATCCTAAAAGGCATGAAAAAATGGCTCCACACCGAAAAATCGCTTGAGAAAATGACTCATGAGAGAAGGAAGAAGAAGAAAAGAAAAGAAAAAAAAAATGATTCCATGGCCATCCTGTTGCTGCTTGAAGAAAAAGAAGAAGAAAAAAAATGAGATAAGGAAGAAGGTGTCGTGGAGAGAAAAGAAAAAGAAGAAAAAAAAGAAAGAAAGGAATCTGGTGTCGGCAGGCGTGGAGAGAAAAGAAAAGAAGAAAAAAAAATGAAAGAAATCTAGTGTATTTGGGCTTATGTTATTTTGGTGCAATTTTTTAGTTTTTGCTGAGGTGACAGTATGTGATTGGGGGCTGTAAAACACCACTTTTAAGGGGTGTCCAGACCAAATTTTAATTCATTACAAATATGTTTTAAAATTGCACGTTTTAAAATCGTAAACTCAAGCGAACTCCTGTACTTGTCTTATATACATAGGTTTAGAGAGAGAGATTAACTGCAATAATGGAAGCAAAATACAATTACTACCAATCATTCTCTATATCGGTCGAATTTTATCACATGTAACTTAGATTGAGAACCATCAACTTGTGGCACAAGGAAGGATCTAGACTTGGCAGAGAAAACATGAAAAGAGAAGAGGAAACATAAAGAAAACTCAAATCTTTATCGAACTAAAGGATAAAATGCCAATCTCCACAACTGGCTTCAGGCATAGGAGTACAAATTGCAAATGAAATGTACTGTCCCATGAATATAAGTTCTAATCTTATGTACATGAAGGCAATATAGATGCTATTCAACTAAAATCTACTGTGCTAGTTAGTAATCCCCGCCTCAATGTTAGTTGCTTGAGTCTTCATAGCAGCTTCCCTTTCGCTTTAAGAAGCATGTAGCGCCACAAACGGATAATAGAGGAGCAAAAGGAATGTCCATATACTGAATCTCACAAATGATGCCCCATCAATTGAACCCATGATGAACACATTGATTGCAATGCAAGCTGATGGCAACCAAGGAAGCAATGGCACTCCCCACATCTTAGGCTTCCTTGCTTTCTTTACCGTCAATTGTAGCCGCAAGGTGGATAAAAACCAAATGGTTGTCGTCGGTACAAACCAAAACCAACCATTCCTGCTAGCTGCCCAAAATGCAGCCAAACAGATTGAGGATCCGATAATCAACACCAAGAACACAATAAGCTTGTTTTGGTCGGCATTTGACGTTTCACCTGTAACATAGTATCATCTCACGATTAGGGCAACTGCAACAAGAGAAAAGATAAACAACGTAGAAAAGGAAAGAAGGTCTAACAACACGTCAAGGCTTGTAAAGAACGCAACAATGGAGTTGGCAATAGTCATAACGATCGTGGCATTCATTGGTGTTCTAGTTTTCTCATTGATGACAGCAAGAATTGGTGGCGCCATGTGGGTACGTGCAATATGAGTGAAATATCGTGCTTGAGCTATGATGTTAGCTAGCAGAACCGTGGTCATGCCTTTCAATGCTCCAAATGCAACAATGTACTTTGCCCAATTCATCCCTACGGCTTGGAATGCAATAGTGAATGGTGCATCAGCATCAACTTGGTTGAATGGCTGCATCAAGCACAATGTGCCTGCTAGAAGGCAATAAAGTACTACGGCGATCAACATTGAACTGATTAGGCCGATTGGGATATCTCTGCCCGGGTTCTTGATCTCTCCCCCCAAGGTCGCCACTCCGTCGAATCCGATGTAGGCGAAGAAGAGCACCGTCGAAGCTTTCAAAACACCATGAATGCCATAAGGCATGAAGTTTTCAAAATTGGCAGAGTTGGCCTTAGAAAGGCCTGCGGCTAAGATGAATATCAAGATGATCATATATATGGATGATGGTTGCAATGGAGTTGAATCTTGAGGACCCCTTCATGCTTAGGCAGGCACCAAAATAGATTGCAATTGAGACAACAATGGCAATTGGATCCAAATGGTTGTAGCCTTCAGCAAGGGAGGAGACATTTATGCGAAAATCATTGGGTTTGTGGTTGCACAAGGTAGCAAAATATGAAGTCCAGGATCTTGCCACACTAGCACCACATACTATATACTCAAAAAGAATGTTTCCAGCAGCAATGTAAGCCATGAAGTCACCAAGCTCCACTCTAAGATAGGCAAAAGACCCTCCGGCCACCGGAGTTCTACTGCAAACTCGGTGTAGCACAGCACTGAGAGCAGTGCCGATACACCGGATATGAGGTACGAAATCACCACTGCAGGGCCGGCGTCATTCCTCGCTGCCTCACCAGTGAGGACAAAGATTCCGGCGTCGTTCTTCATCTCATGCTGGCTGCGAGCACGCATATCTTGTAACTCCAGATGGTCGAGGGAGCGTGTTAGAAGGCGATCTTTCAGCCTTGTTTTGGTGCTTCCCAATGCCTTGACATAGTTCCCCCAGCTCTGGAATGACTCATCCGGCAAGAAATCTTGCTTGCTCAATGTGCAGCCTCTCTTCTTGACCCCATTTTCCATCTCCACCACCACCACCTTCAATGCCCGTCACCATTGTTGCCCTGAAAAAATAATTACAAGAAGTTTAATAGTAAATCTGCAGATATAGAGATACAACGTACTTTTGTTGAATCTATGCACAAAATTATGGATTAACGTGTTATGAGGATGTTAAAAAACGATGACAACCAAGTTGAATATGAATGAGCTGAAGACTCCCATGAAAGTAAAATTGGTTCGTTTGGTGATTCCATATGGAAGTCTAAGCATAAACGTCTGCTTTTGAAATAATGAGAAGAAATTCAACATAAACGTCCACAAGGGGTAGCTCAATTGGCTGTGGACCACGCCTTATAAAGCGAAAATCACTAGTTCGAATCCTCCCTCCCCTTCTCTTGTGTGGACATGTCAAAAAAGAAATTCAACATGAGAAAAATTCTTTGGGTAAGATTAGATTCCCTTATATGCCACAAGAGACGAGATTTTGTTTAACTAGGAGATCAAAAATCTTTATCTCCCCTTTCATGACTCACAAAATGGTTCTATTATACAACTCTCACATAATTGGACGAGATGTATTTGATATTGCGATTTTATAGATAAAAAATGTGATTTAAATCAAATCCCAAAAAATGAATTGTTTGGAATTGCATTTTTCAAAAATTGGGATTTGAAAATATAGAACATTTGTCTTTTCAAATGTAACGAGTTATTTTTTTATAAAAGACACAATTTTAAAGGTTAAAATGTGATTTAAACGCCAAATTGCGATTTTTCCTAAGGCTTAACTATTTTTTTTTTTTTTTTTAAATTACATTTTCAAATCACATATTTTAAAATTACTATTTTTGAATCTCACTTTTTAAAATCGCAAACCCAAATAGTGAAAATTTGCCCTTAGATTAGCCCTTATAAAGAATAATATAAAAAAAAGTTTTTCCTACCACTTAATTTTAGTTGTATGAGAGTTGTATAGTAGACTAGTAGTATACTATTTTTAATTATTTAAATAGCCTTATTCTTCTATGAGAGTCGTATAAATATCCTTATTCTTTTATTTATTATTTAAGTCTGATTTTGATGAGCTATTTTTCTCTTTTAATTATGGATTTTCTTTGTGGAATCCAGAATTCTAAAAGTCATTGACCCTATTTAAATTCGAGGATAGATACGCGTTATAAATCATTTTTTTTGAAGAAGCGTTATAAATCATTTTGAAAACACAAACAAATCAAGGAAAGGAAAATAGTGAGACTTGACAGTAGCCCGGGCTGCCACATGGTTTGTGCTTAATTACTAAAATTAAACTTGTATTTAATTAATAACCGAAAAATTAATCTAGTAGAAAAGAATGGGGACTGTAATGGGTGATGGATTTGAGCAAGTTTAGCATGCGCTAAGGTAACTTAGAAACTATATTTTTATTCCACCACTATTTTATCTTACTGATAATTTTTTTTTTTTTTGACACGTCCGCAAAAGAGATGAATGATGATTCGAACTAGTAACATTCGCTTCATTAGACGTGATTCTAACCAATTAAGTTACCTTTTGGGGATATCTTACTGATAATTGATTAGCAGTGTCACGTCAGTATGATAAGATAGTGGTGGTAGGGCCGACTTGATATATTTTGAAGCATAGGTGAAAAGCTTAAGAAGTCACTTTTAGTACCTAAAAAGTTGTGTTAAACAAAAGCTGACATGTGTGATAAAAAATTCCAAAAGCACTTTTTGACTTTAAAAATGAATAAAACACTTTTGGTTAAAAGTTTAAAAATGAAGCTTTTACCAAAACATTTTTTTCGACTTAAAGCTTTATTTCTCAAATACAATTACAAATATGTTCTTAATTGTTATGGTGTTGTGTATATGTGAGAGATTGAGTTTGTACATTCAAACTTTGTCGGATTTGTATTATCTCATATGCAAAGGTCTCAATGTTGGATGGGAGATTTATGAGTAATCATTTGTTTCATTTAGTTGGGTGTTTTGGTGTATTTTTGTTTGTTGACCAAGGAAGATCACTTTCACTATCCAACTAATATCATATTTTTCTAGTCAATAGGGTACACCCTGTAGGCCTTCTTGCTTAATTTTCATGCCTTCAAACTTGGCCTTTTCTCATAATGTGTATATTACCAACAGAACCAGTTCATATGCAGGGGTGGAACTAGACTTCTAGGTTTGGGGTGGGAAAAAAAAAAAAAAAGTGGAAAAAAAATGTTTTTAAGTGTTTTTTAAAAAAACAAAACAAAAAATTAGGAGAGTTTTAAAATTTTGGGAAGCCACAGCTCTCCAAGACTTCACTTGGCCGGGTCCGCCCCTGCTTCATATGGTGTGCCTCCAGAATGGGTGGTTTTGAATTAAAATAGAATAATTCTCTGTAAATTTCAGATGGTAGTCTTTGACGGACAATTTTTTCTTCAATCCAGTTTTCCAGAAAAATTATGTTTGCTTGATGAACAGAAACTTATTATTATTATTTTAATTTTATAACGGAGAACTCTCTAAGGCATGATTATTTTGTGTACTTACACTGAAGGGCAATTCCTGAACTGTGCAAGGCACCCCCCACACAGATCGAGTAAGACTCGACTTCACCTTAAGTGTGGCTGTAAAAAAATATTTAAACCTAAGAAAATTCGAACATTATAATACCTGATAAGAATACCACCAACAAACACTTAATATTATTAAAAGAAAAGGCGAAACACCTATGTTTCCTTGATAGATTTAATATGAACATCAACTACACGAAGGCATGCATTACACACATTTAATTATAATTTATTACAAACTCTTCAACATTCTTCTCCACCCTCTTCAACATTCTTCCTCTCCTCGCCATTGCTAGATTCCTTGGCTGTGTCATAGGATGCATGTAATCCAATTACGAAATAGTAAACCAAGATTATCAAAGTCCACACGCCGAACCTTGCAAAAGATTCTTTGTCTATCGACCCAAGAAGAAAAATGTTAATGGCGATGGACAACGATGGCAGCCATGGCACCAATGGCACCCCCCAAAGTTTCGGCTCTCTTGCATGCGGAACAAAAAGCCAAATCCCCACAGTTGCAATCAGCCAAATCGGGGCTGTTATTACGTACCCGACCCACCCATCGCTAACTGCCCAATAAGCAGCAGTTGCAATGGAAGATCCAATAATTAGCGAAATAAACACAATGAGCTTTATCCGATTTGCTTCAGTTGTCACGCCGCTAACATAATACCGGCGCACGAGAAGGGCAACGGCAACGAGCATGAAGATAAACAACGTGGAGATAGAGAGTAGGTTGGAGAGAATAGCAAGCTTTGTGAAGAAGGCGATGATCGCCGTGGCGACGAGCATCACAACTGTGGCATTGACGGGTGTTCCAGTTCTCTCGTTTACATGGGCGAGCCATGGCGGCAACATGTGGGTTCTTGCAATATGTGTGAGATATCGAGCCTGACCGACAGCTCCCACCAGCAAAACAGTCGTCATCCCCTTCAGTGCGCCGGCAGCAACTATATACTTAGCCCAACCCCACCCAACAGCTTCGAATGCTACCTGTCAGAACATAAACTAAATTATTAAATTAATAATTTTTTCTTGTTATTTTAACTTTTTTTTAAAATAAGTGGTAATCGAACATAATATCAAAATCAAAGGTTTTGAACTCTAACATTATCTCTATCAATTCACATTCCATTTTAATTAAATATTTCATATGTTAGGTGAGCCCACACACGACTGCATACGTACAATTGAGATAACATGACAGTCACAATCAACCAATCACATCCCATTTTAATTAAGTATTTCACCTGTTGGGTGAGCCCACACATGAGGATAAATATTATAATAGAAATTAAATAGAAATGTTATTTAATAGACTACCATACAATTAGGATGACATGACAATACAAAGCTCTTGCCGATCTAAACGTTAATTTTTACTGTTACATCATCCTAGTTGCATGTAAGTTATATAACAGTCTACTAAATATCACTACTCTAAATTAAATATTTATTATCAACTTAAGCATTTGTAATAAGTGAAAATTTAACATTACCGAAAATGGAGCATCAATATCGACGGTTTTGTATGACTGCATAAGGCATAGTGTCACCGCTAGTACACAATATGCCAATGTAGTAATCACCATTGACCCTACAAGACCAATGGGGATGTCCCGACCGGGATTCTTTGTTTCCTCAGCCATGGTTGAGACAGCATCAAATCCAACATAAGCGAAGAAAAGCACTGCCGAAGCCTTAAAGACGCCACGAGCTCCATAAGGGGAAAATGGGGTGTAATTCTTTGTATCAGCTTTAATAAGGCCGGCGATGATGATGAAGAGGATGACGATAACGTGGATGATGGAGGCGATGTAATTGAAACGCGACGAGCCCTTGGTGCTGAGGACCGCAAGGACACAAATGGCGGCGATGACAACAATAGCTATGGGGTCGAGATATCTGTAGTCTTCTGAGAGACCATCGGCTATAATGCGAAAATCGTTTGGTTGGTGGTTGCAGAGTGTGGCGAAGTAGGATGTCCAGGCACGGGCAACGGCTGCTCCACCAATAACGTACTCTAGTAGGATGTTGCCGGCGGCAATGAAGGCCATGAAGTCACCGAGCTCTACCCTTAGGTAGGCAAATGATCCACCTGAAAGGAAAAGAATAAAGTATGCAACTAATAGTTATTATCATGTGTTACGATTTCTTTTGCAAAGCAACTTTGATAGTCTAGTCTAATAATTGATAAAATGATTATGCAAAAAAAAAAAACATTTAATCAGTTATGTACTAAAATCAATTACACGCAATTTGAACTCGTGTGAACAACGATCAACTAAACTAAACGACATACAATACATATAAAATATCAAAGAAATAAAGAATGATAAAACCTAAGAAACAAATATTAGAAGCGATAATGAAAATACAAAATAAAAAGAAAAGAAAGTGCAAATGGCTTCCTCTCATCTCATTTTTCTTGAAACCTTTTTTAGCTTTTCTTTAAAAAAAAAAAAAAAAAAAGGGTAAAAAGAAAGTATACTGGATGGGCCGGCTTGACTTCATTGACTAGAATTTATTCCATTGACCAGAAGCATGTGAGGCAGATATTTTAATATTAAATCACGACTTACTTTCAAAATTTAAGATAATAAAAACAGAAAAATTAATAATTTAATTAGCAATGAAATTCATCCAAACAGAAGGGTGTCGGTGTGCAGCGCAAATTCATCCAAAGTCAAGGTTTTGATAGTTGGTTTGAATTTGCGATTTAAAAAATATATATAATTTATAAAAAAAATGTATGATTTTTTTGTAAATGCAATTATCCAATTTTGGTAAAAGACAAACAAATTACTATCTCCAATAAACAACAAGAAGAACAATTGTTTTGTCCATTTCCAGTGTTAAAATCAGAAAAAATAATTATGCTTCGGGTATGTACCGGCTACGGGGATCTCCACGGCGAACTCGGTGTAGCAGAAGACGGAGAGCAAAGCCGAGATGCCGGAGACGACGTAGGACAAGACGACGGCGGGGCCGGCGTCTTCGCGGGCCTCGAGGCCGGTGAGGACGAAGATGCCAGCGCCGATGACCGCGCCGATGCCGAACCACATGAGGTCCCACCAGTTGAGCGTCTTCTTCATCTCGTTCTGGCTTCGAGCCTTGACCTCCACGAGCTCCGTGTGGTCCAAGGAGCGGGTCACGATCCGATCCTTCAGCCTCATCGGAGTCTCCATCAGCGCCTTCCCGTAGTTGCCCCAGCTCCGAAACGATTCCTCGGGCAGAAAATCGCTCTTCGCGCACGAGCACCCCCTCCTCCTAATCCCTTCATCGCCGCCGTCCACTCCTCCCATTCTGCCTTGATAACCACCACACAAAATATGAGATCCAGAAAAGAAATTTCAAGATAAAAATCCTGTTACAATCCCCCTGTTTGGTTGCCTGGAAACAGAGAGAGAGAAAGAAAAAAATGGAAGAAATGAATCTCGTTTGAAGCAAAGCATGGAAACTTTGTTTATAAAACAACGCGAGGAGTCTAAAGCATGCAGAGAATTGATTTTTTTTTTTTAAAAAAAAAAAAAAAAAAACTCATTTAACAATAAATCAATCATTTCACGTCACTTCTTCACCCATTGACTATCAAAGTCTTAGAAGAATTCCCATGAATCAATAAATTATTCGAAAAAAATATTAATAAATTATACTGCGATATAGATACGGAATCTCTGATGATTCCTTTAGAAAATGCTTAAAGATTTTTCAAAATAAAAGAATAAAAAAATTCAATGATTAAAGAAAAAGACCTGGATTATCGAGAGGTTCTCCGGTGACCGGGAGAAATCTCTCTCTGAGGAGTGTGGTTTCGAAGCGGGAAATGTGCGCAACTGGTAATATAGAGGCTCCCAGGCGGCCAGGCTAGCTAGCAACGTTGGTTGCATTAACAGGTAATTGCCGGTAATTTTGTTAAGCAAGGACGAGATTAGAGGGAAATCAGAGTGGCAGCTGGCAGTTCTCTTCGTCACAGCCGTGCAACAGCTGAATATATTATTATTTCTTAAATTGGCGTTTAGATTCTGATTTACGCGAAGGAACCGGACTGCGAGAGGTCAATAAAAGAATCTTTCAAATTTCTTTTCAGAGAAAATTCCGGTTGGACGGTTGGCATTCGACCCATCACGATACTGTTACCGGAGGACCCTACGATCACTGAGATCCACTCGAGATAGAATGATCCTAATTCCTAGAAGATGAAGATTCGTTAAATATATTTTTTAAAAAAATTATAGATAAGAAAAAAAAAAATGACAAAAAAATGAGGAAAATGATAGATTTGTTGTATATGATAAAATTTTGAATGATTTAAATTTTAAAACAATAATTTAAATTTTTTTAAAAAGATGTACGTGATGAAGTTTGCCCTTACCAAGAGGTTTTCTCATAACCACGCGATTGACTTACTATTTGGGTCAACGTCAGAGAGTTGAGTAATGAGTCATGATGACTCATGAGTACTGTGTGCTGCCAACAACTTGGTTGCTTGCTGGTTCATTACGTATTCAATATTCTTCCTTTAAAGCGTACGAAGGTGTGAACCGTACCTGGCCGAGTTGTCGTTCTAGATACTACTGCTCCTACTCACGCGGTCTTCATTAACAGCGCTGACTTCGGCGACGCCATAAGTTACGTACAATATATGTATTATAGTTTTTTTTAATGATTCAGATTTAGTACAAAGTTTTTTTTTTTTTTTTGGGTTGCTTTTTGTGATGCATAATTACTAACTACGTTTTATAATCAAGATTTTCAACATCTCATTTTCAATTGATAATATAAATAATCGAGTTAATTTTTCTTGTGACATTATCGATTTTAAATAGGATTTTATCAAGTCTAATTTTGAAAATATATATATATTTCTACAAAAAGCAACAATAATATGTATATATTATTAATAAAATTTTATAAGCGATATATACATGAATTTAGAAAAAGAATCAAATTAATTTATATAATTTAATATGTCAATCCGAACACTTTTTTTTCTTTTTGTAAAATTTGGTTTAATACCTTTATTATTATTATTATTATTACTTATTCGATATAGAATGACTCATCATTTGATTAAAAAACCTAAAATAATAAGACTTAAAAGAATCAACATGTTGAAAAACATGAAGAGTAATAGAGTAATTTATAGTGGAATACCATGTGAAAAAAAAAAATGGACGTTGAAAAGTCATTGACATTATAATTCTATTTGTTATGCATACAATGCAAATATTTGAAATGAAAACTTTTCATATTCTTCTAATTCAAATGGATGTTCTATCCAAGGCATAGCTCAATTAGTGTTGGACCATGCCTCATAAAGTGGACCTTAATTCGATACTATTTATTAACTTTAAACATAAATTTTTATTTAAAAGAAACATTTTTTAAAAAAAAAAAAAAAAAAANGAAAATTGTTAATTTTTTTACACAAAATTTTGTTTTAAAAAAGTTAAAAAAAAATTTATATAAAAAAAAATAAAACAGAATTTTTTTTTTCTTATACAATGGATTTTTTTTTTTTCTAAAAATTTTAGTATTTTTTGTTTTTACTTTACTAAAGGTAGTTTTACAATTGGGGGAATATTGATAATTTTTTGTAGTTTGGAAGGAAAAATGTGGACTTTGTCAATTGAATTGTAGTTTGGGAGAAGTTCGGTTGATATTACGTCTTATAAAATAAAAGTTATTAGTTAGAATGATTCATCATGGACACTTAAAAAATAAATAAATAAATTTAATAGATTAAAAAAAATTATAAATAAATAAAAACTTTACCGTTTGAAGAGGTGGGAAATGGGAATGACTGCACGCTCCCCATATGAAGAGATATAGGTGGCCGCATTAACGGTGGTCGCACATTGGATGTGTACACTTCAAAAAGTATGGGGGAAAAAGTCGTATGAGGATCAGATATGGTACTTCATAATTTAATGATGTCGGAGACCATCTTCTTACGAAACGG